>OLKM01000258.1:26367-95143 GCA_900291075.1 Melanogrammus aeglefinus | reverse complement strand
TGCCCTCATGGCGACTTTAACTTCTTCATCAACCAATCGAAGCCAATACCGGTGGCTGCCCGAAGCACAGGAGACCATCGTCTCTCCGCGCGAATACAACCACCCCCAGTGGCGGCAGAGTCCACCAACAGTCCACTTAAACTGGAGCCCGCCTGGGCGCATCCCAGACGTCGTAATGGCGCCATTTCGGCCTGGAGCTGCCCATCTCCGACCCTGAGGCCTGGAGGTCGCAGCGTTCCTGTGCGACAGTCCTGAGAACCTCGCTGTCGCCTGGGAGGCAACCAGACGAGGGCGTCTCGTAAGCCCAAGCCACTGCCCTTGTCCTTCCAAACAAAAACTAACACTTTGCTGCTAAACTCAACTAAAAGCTTGCTCAGCCTCAACTAAAATAAAGTTACGTTAACCTAAACTACAACCGTGCCTGATTGTGTATGAAATCCGCCGACAACGGCCACATATTGTGGCGTAAACGAAAGATATCTAAGCATTACATCCTAACAACTGCACCTTAGGACTTGCACCTAAAAGATGTACTCTTTTCACAAACTGTTACTTTTCTCAAGGGTTCTTCCAAATAATGCACCCATGCACAGGCGGTACAAGCAAATGATACAGGCACGTTATAGAAAATAGAATCTAACACGTTTGTATTTTAGTCCACAAATTGAAACATTAATTATTTAAGTTACTTAATCTCTGTCAAAAACAAATTATATGTTATTTTATTCCAAAGAGCAAAATTGTTTAAATCGTTAACCACAGCACTCAGCTAAGTTAGACTGAGGAAAATTAACTGAGCTGAGGTCCTGCACAGCAAACATAAAGAAATAGAAACCAAACAAATACGTGATAACACAAAAACAAACTCACATCACTACAAAAGAAAAAAAACCCATAATCACATGCATAACTTTGCAAGGTCCTTCAAACTGTCTTCCTTCCCAACTCCCCACTAAGAGTCCGTCAGTCAGTCCTGACCACAGTACACTTACTAAAACGAGCAATCTACTGACAGGCAAGGAGCAAACATGAGCAAGGCAACAAAAAAGAAACAAAACGTGAGATAAAGGCAAAGAGGCAATGCAGGGCAACAACAGCACCGGTAACGCCAGGCAGGCTGAAAATCAATTGAGGAACACAGCCAGATAATATAAGCACATTACAGAACACAAATAATTAAGGCTTATGCACTGTTTACCTCATGCGGGCTGTCCTGCAACCAAATATGAAGCGTCAGAAACTAGCGGCGCAGCGGCTGCATTAACGCCGAAGGACACAACACGCATCGACGGCATACTACCCAACTATCGGCCGTTCATACCGAGGTCAGGGCTATTCAACCTCCTTAACAAGTGGCCTAAACGGAACCACTGGGCTTCATGGCACACAGAGTAACACAAATGAATGAATTCGCTACAAATAATTCGACTTAGTAGTGTTAACTAATATATAATATACTTACTGACATGAATAAACTTTCCGACGCCATTCTTGCCTTCTTCATTAATCGTATGCATTATAAAAGATTTTGTCCCACGTATTAGAATTCAACAAGGTGTTTGAATCATCAACAAAAAGAACTACTGTACATATGAGAATATTTTGACCAGTGAGTCAGTGAGAAAGATTGTACTTGCCCTTGTTGCTAGTTTGGCTATGCCTGAGACTACTCATCTGCACCTTCTTTATAGTCCCTTGTTCTGATCTGGCATCATGTAGAAAGCTAACTCACACGTATCGGTTTTATCGGCCAAACCATTTGTCAAGAATAAGTGATGCTCCAAATTACTGATTGTTGGTACTGATACTGGCTAGTCTAACCGCTATACACAGAAACCGAATTGCCAATGCAGCCTAGTGTCTCCTTATTTTATTTATTTGTTGCATGTCAACCCCTCTTCCTCTTGCGGGCCAGAAATAAAAATTACAGAGGGCCGCATTGGGCCCACTGGCCGCTAGTTTGAATAGGCCCCTCCGTAGTTTTCAGCGTTCGCGACTGTTTTTCACTACAATACCTGTAGAGCGAACACAAATGGCACATGTAACTACCCGGGAAACCACGGCTCTGCGGAGCTGCACCCGGCCGCACTTCAATGGCAAAGGAGAGAGAAGACTGAACAACCACACGGACTAATATGGAGCAGGTCGCTATTATGCCGGCTGCACTCCACGTGCCGCTAAGGCTGAACACACCACCTGCCTTGCAATCGCCCGATCCCTGGCTGCAACAGTAACTAAAGAGACATACGAAAGGAATACAATATATACATTAATTAGCAGCAATAACCACCCGGTTGTACAGTTATAGGAAGGAGTTTATTTGTGTAACAAAGGTACTGCAATGCCATATTGGTTGTTCATCGTTGGTTGTCCATCATCGGGATCTGTTGCTTGAATACACTTTCATCTAAGTGTGTATGCTAAGAGTTACATGACAACTCGCTGACTTGGTTTCCACTGTTTGCCTACTAGGCCGGGGGTGCAGTAATCGTATTAAAAGGGTTCTTAAGGCGGATTCACACACTCTTTGTTTGTTCGAACCGACTTTTGGCTGTGTGAATGCACAACCATCGAAACCTGGTGCGAACCAACCGCCGGTATCCGAGCACCCGCGTGTCTCGTCCTTCAAGCGAACCCCACAATAGAGATGTGAAAGCCGATCGCGGCTCGTCGCCACCCAAGTTCTAAAAATAATGATGCCCTTATGGACCAGCAGACTGCCCGTCGCTGCTTGTATCATGCTCATTGCGATATTGTTTGATAACTGCGGTAAATTCAAAGATATACGTCAACGTATCAGACCGCATCAACGTCCATCAAGAATTACCCCATTTAAATACATGAGTCGTAGCTGCATTCAAACAGGAGCGAAGAGGAGACAAAAATGTTTTTGGATACTTGGGGGGACGTCAACATATAAAGGTTAGTGGAGGAACACTAATAAAAATTCCGATGGCATTTAATACATTCAGTACAAGGATCGGGTAGAAGGGCATGTCGAGCGGTCGCGAATAGAATAACTTCAGAAAATCAACGTTGTGCCAAACGCCTCTCATGCCCTCCCTAAAAGTATGCAAATGTTGGAACCTGTAATGAAACCAATCAGTATATTAGCCCGAGAACCGACCAAAACCAAGACATAAACATGTGTTTCGAGTTCGGACGCAAAAAAAGGGTCGAACTAAGGCGCTTTCCTGTGTGAATACGCCATAAAGCGCTTGGTTAAAACCTGTTGCGCACTGATTACTCAAATGTGCAGATCAGGTTGTTCCTCACGCAAGCCGCAGAGTCCATATCAAATCCCTGGCCTTAGGTTGAGGCTGCTTCAACCCAGCCATTCCTCCCACACACAAATCCCACACCTGACTGTACTTTACAATATTTGACTAAACAAAATTCAAACAATGGGCCAATTGCTTCTGTCAGTTAGCATTGCTGCGCTTTAAAAACCGTACTCTCTAAAACGGAGGTTTTGGAGTTAACATGCAGCGCGCACAAGGTGAAAACGGTGATTTGCCTGTGTAAGCCACTGCGTACAGGGATCACTGATGTCCCAGCTGAACTCGTTAAACTGCTTGGAAACCGAAGACTCTATTCTAGTTGATAGCCCAGCTGATCATTCTAACTTACGTAATGGTGATGCAATTTTGTGCCTATAAATTATCCAACAAAACGTAATGGAATGTAAATCGAACTTTACATAGTTAGATAACCTAGAACATAAATAAAAACGTTTAATAAATGTTTATTATCGAAAATAGTCAAAGCTACTTCTTTGTGGCAATCTGAGTCTGGAACTGCCCTCACCTAACGTCAATCATTACTTTGTCATGTTTTTTTCTCTTGGTGTGTGTATGCAAAACGTAATTATTAATTAATTGAAGACGAAACTAATTGGCCTAAACGCAGCAATTATGATAATGTCCAACCTATAAATCTCGGAAAGGAAGAGTTAGAGATATGTCTTTTAACATGTCGCGGATGAGAACTACAACGAGAGCAAAAAATTAATATTGCTGCTACTGCATTCAAGGTGCTGTGACACGGTGGAGAACCAAGAAAAGCTCACCAACACCACCACGCTCCTAAAGAAATGATAAATAAAATATTAATAAATAACTGTTCTTGTAGCCGGTAATGTACTCGAATGCTGTTGTGTGGTGGTGTTGTGTTGTTGTGTGTGCTGTGTGTGTTGTGTGTGTTGTGTGTGTTTGTGGTGTGTGTGTGTGTGTGTCGTGTGCGCGTGCGTGGCTGTGTGTGTGTGTGTGTGTGTGTGGTGGGTTATATGGATGTAGCCTTGTTCCATCCTGCAAACTGGTTTAGCCCCCTCCTCTTTAACCCGCGTCAGTTTCGACGATTAGACAAACAGCCACAAAATTACCGCCCTTCTAGTGGCTGATGTGAATGTTCTCTGAAGACACAGCATTGAATCAAGGTAAAAGCAGCTGCAGTTTAGAACCACAAGACACGATGACACAGCAATGGAGCTAAGACGTCCACGTGACTTTCTGTTGATTTAAAACTTCGTGTTAAACTCTACAAAGTGGCTAAGCTAGCGCCAGAGTAAATTGACCACATGTTTTCCTTTGCAGTTTGAATCCACATTCAGATTTTGAAAGCGTAACAATGATAAAGCACAACAATCTGGATGAAGCTTAGAAAAGAAGAGCAAAGAGAGGAGAGGAGGAGCGAAGAGTAGAGAGAGGAAAGGAGGAGGAAGAGTAGATGAGGAAGGAGAGAGGAGAGAGTAAAGAGAGGAGGAGAGGAAGAGCTGACAAGACAAAGAGTAACGGTATAGCGACACACACTGGAGGAATAGTAGTACAGATGGAGACTAGAGTAGACAGAGAGTAAGATGTAAGACTTGTGTTATAGTAGAGGAGGACATTAGAGTCTGACTGCTCATAGGAGACGTGTGCAGCATATTATGGATAGGAATCTTAGATTGAGTCAGCATCAAGAAGAAGGGTATGATGACAACATAGATGTTAGGATTGATAGAGATAGATACAAGTAGACTAATCTATTGATACACATTATATACTGCGAATGTACACATTGCCGTGACTCATGATGACTATGGTCGCTACAGCTATAATACATATGTACTGATTAATGTAAGGTATACCACTGAAATACAGACTGTCTAGCTGATCATGCTACTATACAGTGCAATATATATTGTACTGTATAAGTACTATTCCATTGAAATTCCAATAATGTACTGAATAAAGGTATCTAATGCAACAGAATAGTCATATGTGTACCTGATAAAGTACCTATTTCATTGAATACATATTGTACTGAGAATGTACCTATTCCACTGAATACACATTGTTGAGAGCATGACTAATCCACTGTATACATATTCTACTGAAAATGTAACCTATGTCCACTGAGTACTGTACGAGAATGTACCTATTCCACTGAATACATATTGTACTGAGAATGTTACCTATTTCCACTGAATATATATTGTACTGAGAAAGTAACATCCACAGAAGTCCTCATTTTCTACTTTTATACATTTTAATTCAAATCTCAAAAGATTTAAACAAACATTGTATTGTGGTTGTCAAACATGATTAAAAAATAAAGGGTATACTTATTAGGTTTGGTTTAAATCAACGACTATAATGTTTATCAAAAATCATGTTCCACACTATCTAATACATTTCTTATCCATTAACTTAAAAATTATAAAAAAAACAATCCAGATAAAAGACATTAAACATATAGTGAGTCTTATACGTTATAATGGTTATATCTTTTTTATAGTACCCAGTGTTAATGGCTTAAATGATTATTCCTTGTTAATTGAACAGTAAAGATTAAGATATGAATAACGTGTGTTCTCGCGTCAGACCGTGCACATAGTAAAGAGTGTCTAATTAATGAACACAATAGTTGCTTTTGGGTTGGTCTAGTCGTTTGGTTGACAGGTGAGATGATGAGGGGGGCAGAGTTGTTACCTTTATAACACGGGGACCTGGGTAGAGGAATGGACAGAGAGGCTCACTGAAGCTACAGCCAGCAGCAGAGTAGATATGAACCCCGGCTTCCACATCATAGAAGGAGACCAGACCCTCATCATAATCAACAAACACCCCCACCTTCTGGAGCCGGGCTCTCAGAGGGAGACGGACATCAGGGTTATCATTAAATACCAACCCCCATCGGGTCGTAGTAAAGGTCCCAGTTACAACCCATCTCAGGGGGTCCACCTGGTCCCACCTTTTCTGTTGATGGACTCTCTTGACCACTCCCTAAACCCCATGTAGTTCCTTTTCTTAACCTGGACCTCAAAGTAAAACCTCCCTGAGGAGAAGCCTGCCTCGTTGAGAAAGAGGAAAGACACATGATAGCTGAAATCTCTAGGGTTGTCTGGGAGTTTCTTCCTCACAACTCCATCATGAACTTGTTTCCGCATCCCTCAGAAACAGATGAGCGTGGGATTAAGCTGTATCAGGCACTCCAGAGTCACGTCTACTTCATACTGCTGACCCTCCTTCAGGTCATCAGCATCACGCAGCCTCTTCATCTCCCATGTTCAGCGTCTCCTCCAGCTGATCCAGGGATCTCCTCCAAGGTCCCTACGTATGAAACGAAGACGACCTCCCACCGTCGTCATCCGCTGTGGTGGAGCATCCTTCAGGGATCTGAAGGCTGGAGGAAGTGGAGGTAGTCTCAGTGTGTGAGAGCTGCTTCACCCTCTGAGCTCCATTGGTCAGATCTTCTACTTCCTGCTCCAGCTCTTTGATGAGGTCTTCAGCTTGTTTCTCTGTGGATTTCAGTTTCTCCTTAACCATTAGGTTGAGGTCATCCTGACACTTTTCAATGCAGCGCTTCAGAGCAGTGAGGACTTTCACACCATGGGCTATCTCTCTGTCTGCATCTGCTTTGCTGCTTTTAACTGTGTCTTTAATCTCCTGAATATGTTTTAGTCTCTCCTGGATCAGCTGCTTAACTTCAGCCTCTATCTTCCCCAGCTGGGCCGTCTTCACTTCATATTCCTCCTTCAGAGGTATAACAGGATGTGACTTGTGGTCTGCTGTGCACAACAGACACACACACACCTGTTTCAGTCTGGCGCAGAAGAGCTCGCAGGAAGTCGGTCGTGCTTCTTACACATCCTGTCGTCCCAGACGGTCCAGAGGCTCGACCAAGCCGATGTTTCTTCAAGCCTGCGACTCCTATGGTGTGGCTCCAGGTGGGTTTGGCAGTAAGAGGTAAGACACACTAGCAGGACTTCACAGCCTTCAGCTGGGTCGCCAGTTACAGACGTCACAAGGGACTTCTGCTGGTCCAAACAAAGGTCTGCTCTTTGACTAGTAACAGACGTTCCAAACCGATCACGCCATCTCTCGAAAAGAGGATATTGACCTGTCAGATCAGGTCTTGTGTTGAAAAGCTTGTTTGCAAACGGGACATTTTGTACTTGACTTGTCCCATCCCAGAACTTAGTAATACAGGCTGCTGCAGAAGTTGTGTCCACATGGTGTGGTAAACTGGGCTGCTGAAACACATCCAGACAGATGGAAACATGAAAGTTCTCTTCAGACCAGGAAGTAGCAGAGGCCAATGCCTAGAACCCAGACGACAAGGTTTATGTTATTGAGCAATACCATTATTTTGTTTAATTCCATAACGGCAAAAGTGGTTTTAACTTCCCTCAAAGTTGTACTTCTTTACTCACCTTGATGTAGTTTCTGTCCGTCAGCGTGTTTCAAAATGCGTTTTATTTTTCTCCTGAACGAGAGAACTGCTTCCACGTCGGATGCTTCGGTTGATCTGAACTTTCAGTTTCGTTTCGTCAACGTGACGTCCTCTCCCCTCCTCCCCTAGCCCCTGGCTCCTCCCCTAGCCCCTGGCTCCTCCCCTAGCCCCTGGCTCCTCCCCTAACCCATGGCTCCTCCCCTAACCCCTGGCTCCGCCCCCATGACACATGGCTGCAAAGCATTCATGCGCTGTGTTGGCCTCTTCAAATGCGTTGGTGTGATCTTTCTGAAGTTAAAAGAGAGCCGGTGCAAGACAAGAGACATTTTGGTGATTTAGTGGTGACTTGCCACTGTAACTGGGATCCATTGGTGTTGATCGACCCGACGGGTTTCCGAGGCTTTGCCGAATACTTCCAAACCAGGAACGGCGAATCTATCCAACCAGGAACGGCGCCAGGAATCCAGTTGTGGATGGGCCAGACCAATTGCGGGTGGTCCTTCTTTTAAAAGCGTTATTAAATCCCTGTTTAACCTGATACAAATGACTGACTAGTATACTGTTATATTATCTGTGCATAATAGAGATTTTAATAAATTGATGGTCTTTAATATTTTGTTGCATAGGATGGACCTATGCGCGATCGCTCTCCTTGTTCTGAACAAAGAGGAGCGCTTTCACTTTATAGACCTAAGGCCTATCGATAGACTGCAAAAGTGGTCAGGAATCGAATATTTCCCTCATAGTTTAGTTCTGCTCGTATAACATTAAGGCCGACTATTTTATAATTCTGTTGGTTTTAATTTTTCAACAATATTTCGACATCGCAACCGGCTGAGCTTGGCTTATTATACAAGAACATGCATTCAAATGTAGGCTACTACGAGATAACTAATACAACCAAGGGCGTCAGTTTGTTTTTAGAAGTGGTGGGGACAATAACCATAAGCTTGAGTGTGGTTTGAAAAGTGGTGGGTACACTTATTTAAGCTATTCATCCATTCAACGCTGCATTACAATATGCTGCTCTGCAGTGTATTGTCAGGTGTTGAAAAACCAGTTTGTGTTTTGGCTTGTTTTGCAAAACGACGTTGGAAACACCAGGGTATTGGCTCGGGATATGTAATACTAATACACACAGGACAAAGAAAAGTGTTGGCAATTTAACACTTATCTTGACATCAACAAAGTTACCAGACAATCAATGGCAGGACTGTAAAGGGGGTAGGCTACGAAATGAAAACGAAGGTACTACGAGAGCATCACACCCCGTCCTGACATAACAGCGATGCGACAGCGACGCGAGCGAGCGAGCGAGCGAGGAAAAGTGATTAGAATGTGTACTTTTCAATGAGCCTGTCCTGACGTGCTGCGAGCGACGTCGCGCCGTCCAGCGATGTCGCTCAACCCTGAATTTATCGCTCGCGTTGTCTCTATCTGGAGGACATTTTTGCGGCGGTGTCCCGCCCCTAAACACTCTTCTTAATTGGTTGATAAGTACACGCTGCTTCCTGTTGAATGTGTTTACATCCCTCGATGATTTGAATTGGGTTTGGATTCTTAACCAATAAAATACACTCGCCACAAAATCGTCACGCTGGCATATCAGGACACCCTCGCGCCGAGTTTTCGTCGCCGTTTCGCTCGCTCGCTGTATGTCAGGACGAGGTGTCAGCCTTTTGAAGAAGAGCAAGGGTTGCTGGTAGCATAATGTTATGCTGCATTAAAAAATGAAAAAAACAAGCACCCAGAGGAGAAGTGCATCTGCCAAATCCTGACCACCAGTAAACACTCGCGAAAAATAAAATCCCCTAGAGTTTAGGATAATCACACAGCAGGTTATACGAGAACATATTTATGTCAGGATAGGCCTACCACTGGCTCCAAATCCAATGTCAAATATCTCAATCAGACAAAACAACTATAACCACATTGGCATAGCAATCGAACCGTGTGTAGCTGCTACTAGCTGCAATCTATATATGAATGCATACTAGCTGGAGCACCAACCAGAATCAGATGATCACAATCGCTTAGGACCGTGGGTAACCTAGCCAGGTCATCACGAGCAAACAAAACCAGCAGCAAAGTTTACGTAAACCAATTTCTTACCTTATGTGGCCCTCCACATGCAGACTAGATGATGTATCCATATTCCACGTTATCCAGTGTCACAAACATGCTTTTTACAGGAAGCAAAAGGACCGCCTATTTTCTGAATAAAAATGTCAATTTTGGCTGGCTGTCTTGAAACTTCTTTATTATAACGCTGTGTGTACAGACAGCCCACGTAGCCGCCTGCCCCCTCCCCCTCGCGATGATATAAAAACAACAAAAAATCGCTATTTATCGCTCGCGTTGTCTCTATCTGGACGACATTTCGCGGCGGTGTCCCGCCCCTAAACACTTCTTATTGGTTGATAAGTACACGCTGCTTCCTGTTGAATGTGTTTACATCCCTCGATGATTTGATTGGTTTGGATTCTTAACCAATAAAATACACTCGCGACAAAATCGTCACGCTGCATATCAGGACACCCTCGCGCGAGTTTTCGTCGCCGTTTCGCTCGCTCGCTGTATGTCAGGACGACAGGCTGCCTTCCCACTGCCCAAGTGTAGTAGGCCTGCTGCTGGAATGATTAACCACAGGTGCTCGGCGCGGCACTACTGAGATAGAGAGATACTATGATGATCAGAATCCCGCCCCCTCATTTTGCTCCCACTCACAGCCCGCTTGTTGTGCATGCTGTGAGGATGTCTTCGTGCGCGCCTATCTCATGATCTAGACTCGACGATTTCGGTTGAATGTGTTTTTTTTTTTTGTTGTTTTTCGGTCGCATTTTTAAAAGTGGGGGGGACAAAATTCGTATTTTAAATAGTGGGGGGGACATGTCCCCCCCGTCCCCCCCGTAATCGACGCCTATGAATACAACAGTCTACCGCCAATTCACGGTCATCCAAAGTCCGAAGATTAACAGCCCTTTACCGCAAATCAGAGCAAGCATCAATATCAACAACATTTATTTTGCTGCATTTCAAAAGCAAAGCAATTCAGAAGCCTTTAACTTACCAAGCGAAACAACAATATCCTTAAGGGCAGAACATCAACATAAAAACTGGGTCGTTTTGCACCAACAGGCAGGCGTAAAAAAGATTGCCAAACGTAAAAATAGATAGTGTTAATGGCTTAATGAATTATTCCTTGTTAATTGACAGTAAAAGTAAGATATGAATACGGTTCTCTCAGACCTCACATAATAGAGATTCTAATTAATGAACCAACATTAGTTGTTTTGGTTGGTCCTAGTCTGTTTGGTTGACAGGTGAGATGATGAGGGGGGCAGAGTTGTTACCTTTATAACCAGGGGGACCTGGGTAGAGGAATGGATAGAGAGGCTCACTGAAGCTACAGCCAGTAGCAGAGTAGATATGAACCCCGGCTTCCACATCATAGAAGGAGACCACACCCTCATCATAATCAACAAACACCCCCACCTTCTGGAGCCGGGTTCTCAGAGGGAGACGGACATCAGGGCTACCATTAAATACCAACACATCATTGAAGTAGTAAAGAGTCCAGTAACCCCTCTCAGGGGTCCACCTGGTCTGACCTTCTCTGTCGATGGACTCTCTGACCACTCCTACAAACCATGTAGTCTTTTCTTTAACCTGGACCTCAAAGTAAAACCTCTTTTTACCCGCGATTGTCTCCCACCGGAGACAATCACCTGCAACAATCCTCCACCATGTCGCGGTTCAGTCTACTTCAGATTGATGTGGAAGTGTATTTAGATATCCATGTATAATATGATATCATGAGATATAGAGCTCCAGGACTCACGGAATGTTCTAGAATATTTACAGAACACGGCCAAAGGCTGTGTGCGCCTCTCCATTGCGATCCATCCACTGTAAACAGAGCGCATGGTACCGTGGCTGCACGCTGCTCAGGGCCACACCCCCACCCTCCACCTTGACCCCCCTCTTAAAAACGGGACGTTTGTGGAGAGCTCATTGTGGGACTGGCTCGTGGTGGCTGTAATTCTGCACCAAGGCTAAATTTCTTGAACGTCTTCAAGTACTGTGTTAGGGTTCCACTAACAGCTATATAAAAGCATTCATGAATTAGCATGCCATGGAATCTTTAAAGTATAGGAAGAGTTTATTTGTGTCAACAAAGGTACTGCAATACATATTTGTTGTTCACGTTGGGGGTCTCATCGGGGATCTTGTGCTTAAATGAATACACTTTCATTAACGTTGTGTATGCTAAGAGTTACATGAGCAGCTCTGCTGACTTTGTTTCCACTGTTTGCTACTGGCCGGGCGTTGCAGTAATGTATAAAGGGTTCTTTAAGGGCGGATTCACACCTGCCTTGTTTGGTTCGAATTCATATTGTTTGATTAACGCGGTTAATTCAAAGATATACGTCACGTTATCAGACCGGCATCACGTCATCAGACCCGTTAAAAATGAGTCGTGGCTCAACATGGAGCGAAGAGGAGACAAAATGTCTTTTGGATATTTGGGGGGACGTCAACATATAAAGTATGTGGGAGAACTCTAATAAAAATTCCGATGCATTTAATACATTCAGTACAAGGATGGGTGAGAAGGCATTCGAGCGGTCCGCGGATAGAATAACCTCAGAAAATCAACGTTGTGCCAAACGCCTCTCATGCTCCTAAAGTACTGCAAATGTTTGGAACTGTATGAAACCAATCAGTATAAGCCCGAGGAACCGCACCAAACCAAAAGATAAACATTGTGTTTCGGTTCGGATCAAAAAGGTCGAACTAAGGGCTTTCCTGGTGTGAATACGCCCTAAACGGCTGGTTTAACCTGTGCGCACTGATTACTCAATGTGCAACAGGTGTGTCCCTCACCAAGCCCCAGAGTCCAATCAGACCTGGCCAGGTGAGGCTGCTTCAACCAGCCATCCTCCACACACAATCCCACACTGACATGTACTTGACAATATTTGACTAAACAAATCAACATGGGCCAATTGCTCTGTCAGTTAGCATTGCTGCGCTTTAAAACCGTACTCCTTAAAACGGAGGTTTTGGAGTTTAACATGCAGCTGCGCACAAGGTTGAACGTGATTGCTGTGTAACCACTCGTACAGGATCAGCTGATTCCCGGCTGACTCGGTTTAAACTGCTTGGAAACCGGAAGTACTCTGATATCTAGTATACCCCAGCAGATGCAGTCTAACTTACCGGTAATGGTGGATGCATTTTGTGCTATAATTTACGGTGGTCGACAAGGGCCAAACGCAATGCAAGGGCCAAACGCGTCTCCGTTAAGAAAAACAGCTTCAAGTACAGAAACGATTCAAATATACAAACTCAAACACAAGTCTAAACGAGGTGCAAAAAGAGAAACGTGTTGCAAATGAAAAAACGCGCTGCAAAAAACGATGCAGAGCGCTAAACGATTCAAACCAAGAAACCTTCTTCAAAAGCAAAACGCTTCATAGCCGGTCACTGCTCCAAACCTGCAGGGGCCAGGGGGCGCTCGGGATGCAGAGAGACAGAACAGCTGACTGAACAGCTGACTGAACGGTGTTTCAGCGGGAACGGTAATGTGATTTTTATTTGATTATATTTATATGTTATGTTTATATCCCTGTACAACGCACATTACGTGACGTTTTTTTTTATTGTAGTTTACATCAGACTCTACAAGGCTGCACATTTGCATGTAGATTAGCCTGCTTAATCAAATGATTAGAGATTGCTATAAGCACCCGCTTTAATAGTAGGCCTACATTAAAAAGGTGGAGATCATTCATGACTGCTTGAAAGTTAACTGCTGTCATTAATAAGTATAACACCTAATGTGTAGTGCTGTATGTTATGGAAGACTGTGATAAGAGGGCTTTTTATTATAACGGGTGCTTATATCAAGCTCTAATCATTTGATTAAGCAGGCTAATCTACATGCAAATGTGCAGCCTTGTAGAGTCTGATGTAAACTACAATAAAAAAAAAAACGTCACGTAATGTGTGTTGTACAGTGATATAAACATAACATATAAATATAATCAAATAAAAATCACATTACCGTTCCCGCTGAAACACCGTTCAGTCAGCTGTTCAGTCAGCTGTTCTGTCTCCGCTGCCATCCCGAGGCGCCCCCTGCAGGTTTGGAGCAGTGACCGGCTATGAAGCGTTTTTGCTTTTGAAGAAGGTTTCTTGGTTTGAATCGTTTAGTGCTCTGCATCGTTTCTCTATTTGCAGCGCGTTTGATGATGCTGCATTTGTCTTTGTTTTTTGCAGCGCGTTTTTTCATTTGCAACACGTTTCTCTTTTTGCACCTCGTTTAGACTTGTGTTTGAGTTTGTACATTTGAATCGTTTCTGTACTTGAAGCTGTTTTTCTTAACGGAGACGCGTTTGGCCCTTGCATTGCGTTCGCCCTTGTCGGCCACCGTAATAATTACCAACAAAAACGTAATGGGAATGTAAAGTGAACTTTAATATAATAAAATTATAATAAATAAAAACGTTAATGATGTTTATTATGAAATAGTCAAAGCTACTTTTTGTGGAAATCTGAGTCTGGAATCTGCCCTCACCTACGTCAATCAATTACTTGTCATTTTTTCTCTTGGTGTGTGTATGCAAACGTAATTACTTAATTAATTGAAGACGAACTAATTGGCCTATGCGAGCATTTAGGGTAATGTCACACCTATAAATTCTCGGAGAAGGAGAGTTAAGATCATGTCTTTTAACATGTCGCGGATAGAGAACTACAACGAGGAGCAAAAATTATATTTGCTGCACTGCATTCAAGGTGCTGTGGACACGGTGGAGAATCCAAGGAAAGACACCACCACCACGCTCCGAAGAAATAATAAATAAAATAATAAATAATCTGTTCTTGTAGCCTGTATTGTACTGAATGCCTATCTGGTGTAATAAGTGTAAATGTATCATACCTATTAATAATAATTCATAAAACTAATTCTGTGTGTGTGTGTGTGTGTGTGTGTGTGTGTGTGTGTGTGTGTGTGTGTGTGTGTGTGTGTGTGTGTGTCGGTTATGATGGAGCCTTGTTTCATCCTGCAAACTGGTTTAGTCTCCTCTTAAACCGCGCCAGTTTCGAGATTAGACTATCACACACAAAATACGCCCTCTAGTGTCTGATGTGAATTTCTCTGAAGACACAGCATTTGAGATCAAGGTAAAACGCAGCTGCAGGTTAAACCACAAGAACATATGACACAGCAATGGAGCTTAAGACGTCACGTGACTTCTTCAGTTTAAAACTGTGTTAAACTCTAAAAAGTGGCTAAGCTAGCGCCAGAGCAATTGACCACATATATTTACCTTTGCAGTTTGAACACACATCATTTTGAAGCGTAACAATGATAAGCACAATCCTGGATGAGCTAGAAAGAAGAGCAGAGAGAGGAGAGAGGAGGAAGAGTAGAGAGAGAGAGAGGAGGAAGAGTAGAGAGAGGAGAGGAGGAAGAGTAGAGAGGAGAGGAGGAAGAGTAGAGAGAGGAGAGGAGGAAAGAGTGAGAGAGGAGAGGAGGAAAGAGTAGAGAGAGAGAGAGGAGGAAGAGAGAAGAGGAGAGAGGAAGAGTAGAGAGAGGAAGGAGGTAGAGAGAGAGGAGAGAGGAGGAAGAGTAGAGAGAGAGGAGGAGGAGAGAGAGGAGAGGAGGAAGAGTAGAGAGAGGAAGGAGAGAGGAGAAACTAAGGAGAGGATGGAGAGGAGAGCTGACAAGACAAAGTCACGGTACTCACACACACTGGGGGAATGTTTACACATCGTGACTGTGAGCTTTGTGTAAGTTGTAACACTTGTGTTATTGTAAGGTGGACATTAAAAGTCATTGACTGGCTCATCAGCTACAAACGTGTGCAGCTATTATGGGATTTTAATCTTTCCTTGAATCCCATCATGTATAAAAGGGTTTTATGCAGCATAGTTGTTTTTGTTTTATCCCAATGATAAAGTACCTATTCTATTGAATACACATTTTACTGAGAATGTACCTATTCCACTGAATACATAATGAGAATGTACCTACTCCAATGAATACATATTGTACTGATAATGTACCTATTCCACTGAATACATATTGTACTGATAATGTACCTATTCCACTGAATACATATTGTACTGATAATGTACCTATTCCACTGAATACATATTGTACTGATAATGTACCTATTCCACTGAATACATATTGTACTGAGAATGTACCTATTCCACTGAATACATATTGTACTGAGAATGTACCTATTCCACTGAATACATATTGTACTGAGAATGTACCTATTCCACTGAATACATATTGTACTAAGGATGTACCCATTCTACTGAAAATGTACCTATTCCACTGAGTACATTCTGAGAATGTACCTATTCCACTGAATACATATTGTACTGAGAATGTACCTATTCCACTGAATACATATTGTACTGAGAATGTAACTATTCCACAGAAGATGTCCTCATTCTACTTTTAGTACATTTTTATTCAAATCTCAAAAGTTTACAAACATTGTATTGTGTTGTCAAACATGATTAAAAAATAAAGGAATGTTACTATTTGTTTAAATCAACTACTAATAATGTTATCAAAATCAATGTTTCACCTTATCTAATACATTTCTTATCCATTAATTAAAAATATAAAAAAACAATCCAGATAAAAGACATTAAACATTATAGTGTAGTCTTATACGTTATAATGGGTTATATCTTTTTTATAGTACCCAGTGTTAATGGCTTAATGAATTATTCCTTGTTAATTGACAGTAAAAAGTAAGATTTGAATACGGTTCTCTCAGACCTCACATAGTAGAGATTCTAATTAATGAACCAACATTAGTTGTTTTGGTTGGTCCTAGTCTGTTTGGTTGACAGGTGAGATGATGAGGGGGGCAGAGTTGTCACCTTCATAACACTGGTGACCTGGGAAGAGGATTGGACAGAGAGGCTCACTGAAGCTACAGCCAGTAGCAGAGTAGATATGAACCCCGGCTTCCACATCATAGAAGGAGACCAGACCCTCATCATAATCAACAAACACCCCCACCTTCTGGAGCCGGGCTCTCAGAGGGAGACGGACATCAGGGTTATCATTAAATACCACCCCATCGGGTCGTAGTAAAGGGTCCAGTAACCCATCTCAGGGGTCCACCTGGTCCCACCTTTTCTGTTGATGGACTCTCTGACCACTCCTAAACACCATGCAGTCTTTTCTTTAACCTGGACCTCAAAGTAAAACCTCCCTGAGGAGAAGCTCTGCCTCGTGAGAACACATAGACCATGTGTAAATCTCTTAGGGTTGTCTGGGAGTTCCTTCCTCACATCTCCATCATGAACTTGTTTCCCATCCTCAGACAGGATGAGCGTGGGATTAGCTGTATCAGGATCCAGAGTCACATCTACTTCATACTGCTGGACCCTCTTCAGTTCAGCATCATCACGCAGCTTCTTCATCTCCATGTTCAGTGTCTCCTCCAGCTGATCCAGGGATCTCCTCAAGGTCCCTACGTATGACGGAGGACGGACCTCCACCGTCGTCCAGTCCCTGGTGGGTGGAGGATCCTTCAGGGATCTGAAGGTCTGGAGGAAGTGGAGGTGGTCTTCAGTGTGTGAGAGCTGCTTCACCTCTGAGCTTCTATTGGTCAGATCTTCTACTTCCTGCTCCAGCTCTTTGATGAGGTCTTCAGCTTGTTTCTCTGTGGATTTCAGTTTCTCCTTAACCATTAGGTTGAGGTCATCCTGACACTTTTCAATGCAGCGCATCAGAGCAGTGAGGACTTGCACACCATGGGCTATCTCTCTGTCTGCATCTGCTTTGCTGCGTTTAACTGTGTCTTTAATCTCCTGAATATGTTTTAGTCTCTCCTGGATCAGCTGCTTAACTTCAGCCTCTATCTTCCCCAGCTGGGCTGTCTTCCTCTTCATATTCCTCCTTCAGAGGTATAACAGGATGTGACTTGTGGTCCGTCACTGTGCACAACAGACACACACACACCTGTTCAGTCTGGCAGAAGAGCTCCAGAAGTCGGTCGTGCTTCTTACACATCCTGTCGTCCAGACGGTCCAGAGGCTCGACCAGCCGATGTTTCTTCAGGCCTGCGACTCTATGGTGTGGCTCCAGGTGGGTTTGGCAGTAAGAGGTAAGACACACTAGGCAGGACTTCACAGCCTTCAGCTGGGTCCCAGTACAGACGTCACAGGGAACTTCTGCTGGTCCAAAACAAGGCTGCTCTTTGACTCGTGCGGACGTTCCAAACCGATCAACCATCTCTGAAAAGAGGATATTGACCTGTAGATCAGGTCTTGTGTTGAAAAGCTTGTTGCAAACGGGACATTTGTACTTGACTTGTTCATCCCAGAACTTAGTAATACAGGTTCTGCAGAAGTTGTGTCCACACGGTGTGGAAACTGGGCTGCTGAACACATCCAGACAGATGGAACATGAAAAGTTCTCTTCAGACCAGGAAGTAGCAGAGGCCATGCCTAGAACCAGACGACAAGGTTTATGTATTGAGCAATACCATTATTTTGTTTAATTCCATAACGGCAAAAGTGGTTTTAACTTCCCTCAAAGTTGTTCTTCTTTACTCACCTTGATGTAGTTTCTGTCCGTCAGCGTGTTTCAAAATGCGTTTTATTTCTCTCCTGAACGAGAGAACTGCTTCAACGTCGGTTGTTCGGTTGATCTGAACCTTCAGTTTCGTTTCGTCAACATGACGTCGTCTCCCCTCCTCTCCTAACCTCTGGCTCCTCCCCTAGCCCCATGGCTCCTCCCCTAACCCCTGGCTCCGCCCCCATGACACATGGCTGCAAAGCATTCATGCGCTGTGTTGGCCTCTTCAAATGCGTTGGTGTGATCTTTCTGAAGTTAAAAGAGAGCCGGTGCAAGACAAGAGACATTTTGGTGATTTAGTGGTGACTTGCCACTGTAACTGGGATTCATTGGTGTTGATCGACCCGACGGGTTTCCGAGGCTTTGCCGAATACTTCCAAACCAGGAACGGCGAATCTATCCAACCAGGACCGGCGCCAGGAATCCAGTTGTGGATGGGCCAGACCAATTGCGGGTGGTCCTTCTTTTGAAAGCGTTATCAAATCCCTGTTTAACCTGATACAAATGACTGACTAGTATACTGTTATATTATCTGTGCATAATAGAGATTTTAATAAATTGATGGTCTTTAATATTTAGTTGCATAGGATGGACCTATGCGCGATCGCTCTCCTTGTTCTGAACAAAGAGGAGCGCTTTCGGATCTCAATTACGCATCATACCTGGTTGTGCTTTAGCGCGTCACTTTATAGACCCAAGGCCTATCGATAGACTGCAAAAGTGGTCAGGAATCGAATATTTCCCTCATAGTTTAGTTCTGCTCATATAACATTAAGGCCGACTATTCTATAATTCTGTTGGTTTTAATTTTTCAACAATATTTCGATATCGCAACCGGCTGAGCTTGGCTTATTATACAAGAACGTGCATTCAAATGTAGGCTACTACGAGATAACTAATACAACGCCAATGCACGGTCATCCAAAGTCCGAAGATTAACAGCCCTTTACCGCAAATCAGAGCAAGCATCAATATCAACAACATTTATTTTGCTGCATTTCAAAAGCAAAGCATTTCAGAAGCCTTTAACTTACCAAGCGAAACAACAATATCCTTAAGGGCAGAACATCAACATAAAAACTGGGTCGTTTTGCACCAACAGGCAGGCGTAAAAAAGATTGCCAAACGTGAAAATAGATAGGCATGGGAAGAAGAGAGAGCATGAGAAGAGAATTAATTCATTCATTTACAGGAGTAGTCGGCGGGGTCTACTCTTGAAATGTCAATGATTTCATTGAAGTTGAGAGTTACTGTAAGCTCTCTCTCAAATGTCAACAGACAGAGGGACAGCGGGCCTGTTGAACAGTGGGTGGGCCTGTTGAACAGTGGGTGGGCGTGTAGGCTCCTCAGGCCCACCTGCCTGATTCTCCAACCCCGATCCGATTTTCAACAAACAAAGACAAAAAGCTGTTTAATGGCGCTACGCTGCTGTAGGAACTCTCCCCGATGTGCAAGCACACAATCACATGAAAGAAGAAGAAGGAGTTAATGGATATCTCATTGTCTTGTCGAAAGTAACATTCCAACAGTGGACGAGGTTTAAACCCCGGATTGAGTTTCTTTCTTCCCGCTAATGATGGATCAGGTGTCGCGTCACTCATCAGTCAGCTGTCAATCACCTTGTCACTCACATGACAACGAGGACACCAGCTCAGCCAATCAGACTCCCTCTCCCGGACACAGAAACAATAACAAAACGTACCAATGGTGACACCATTAAAAATAACAATGACAGCATATTATAAATAGTATAAAACAGCATATAGTATAAAAAATCATAAATGCAGGCTACTTCATGATATGTAGCCTATAACATTATGGGGCATAATTATCTTTGTATCATGTTGTGTGTCAGTAGTCTGTAACCTGAAACATGGTTAGAACAGAGAAGGCATACCGTCCATGTTCTGAATCTTCTTCTGCTGGACCGAATAGGCCTACGTCATAAAAGTTAACCCGTATAAAGCTGAGGAGGAGTCGGGGTCCAGACCGGGACCGGGATCAGGTCCTGGGAGGGGAGCAGCGCTTATTATTATGGGATGTGAGGAGATGAAAGTCCAGCACATCACAGACTGGAGGCCTGAGACGGATATAAGGGCCAGACGCTCTGCAGACGGCTCGCGTTAACACAGGCTGCCTTCAATCTAGCGGAGGCATCTGGGCAGCAAGGCGGTAAACAGCCCGTAAATAGTCCCTTAATGACCTCATAACGAGACGCTCATAACGAGACGCTCCGCTCAGCTGGCCATCGTCTGCGTGACTCAATGAAATATTTGGGGATTAAGGGAATCATTAAAGGGCCAGCTGACTGAATTAAAGCGTATTATCGTCGGTGCTCTTCCATCTTCTGACGAAACGTATTATTGAGTGTTTATTCAGTAGTGCTGCCAGGTTTTAAGAGGTCAAAGTTCTTTGAATAATCGGACTATTCTGCACCACTATGTGCCAGCATTTCACACATCACGTCTTTAAACGATGGAACAAAGTGAGGGAATGTTTGGCCGGACTTTACGGTTGAAATAATGACTATGTCTGCTTTGTGTGGGTGACGTCACCCGATTCTGTTTGATAACTTTACATACAAATATAATACAAATGTTATTATATTATAAAATATATTGATCATATAATATAATAATATCATAAAAATAATATATATTATAATATTATATTATATTAATATATGTATTATAATAAATAAATGATGTATGTAAAAAAGCGGTCAGAACGTTGGTTCTGCGTGACGCTGTGTCGCTCGACGTACGTGCCTGTGACCTCATCACGCCAACGTGATCATCTTGTTAGTAAACTTCCTGGAGCGGGTCCCCTGCTAGCCATCCAGCTAGCGGTTCCGCCTGGTCGTGTTCTGACTCGGACCCATAATACCGATCTTACCGACACACACATGAGAGCCGCTCTCTGAGCTCCCGTTTGGGTCACTGCAGCATAACGGAACCGCAGCTGGAATCGAACCAGCAACCTGACAGCACCATGATGGCGTCCAGCTACAACGCCAAGGAGGAGGACGGGCACATCACCGTGTCCGGCCCCGGGACCCTGAAGAGCAAGAAGCCGGACAACACGGCCTTCAAGCAGCAGCGGCTGCCCGCCTGGCAGCCCATCCTCACGGCCGGCACCGTGCTGCCCGCCTTCTTCGTCATCGGCCTCCTCTTCATCCCAATCGGCATCGGCCTTTACGTCACGTCCAACAACATCAAGGAGTTCGAGGTCGGGACACCGAGCACACTGTCAATCATGTGCTGTTACACAGTGTTTATGATGTACATGCTGTTTAACACACTGTCAATCATGCACTGTTAAACAGCATGATAGACCTGCTGTATAACACACTGTAAATCTTACTGTTACACAGCATACATAATAAACATGCATAGCTAACTTACCCTAAACCTAACCCTATACGCTATGTATAATATACACTTACTGTATAACATTATTATTCAGTATATTGTATACACATGCAACACATTGCTAGTCATTATAAATGCATCATTGCAGAGAAATGGTTATGTGTCAGTATATTTTTATTCATTTATAGAATTAACAATAATAAACACTATGGATAAGCTATCGATGAGTTCTGATGCATGGGTTTGATTGATGGACGGCGGGCAGATCGACTACACGGGGACGGAGCCCTCTAGCCCGTGCTACAACTGCTCCGTCAACTTCAGCTGGAACAGCAGCCGGCCGTGCAGCTGCAGCCTGGCCTTCTCCCTGGAGCAGCCCTTTGAGGTGAGGCCTGGTGGTGCTGAGAACACCACCCTACAGAACACCACCCAGCGGAACACCACCCAGCTGAATACCACCCAGCTGAACACCAACCTACAGAACACCACCCAGCTGAACACCACCCAGCTGAATACCACCCTACAGAACACCACCCTACAGAACACCACCCAGCTGAACACCACCCAGCTGAACACCACCCTACAGAACACCACCCTACAGAACACCACCCAGCTGAACACCACCCAGCTGAACACCTACAGAACACCCCCTACAGAACACCACCCAGCTGAACACCACCCAGCTGAACACCACCCTACAGAACACCACCCTACAGAACACCACCCAGCTGAACACCACCCAGCTGAACACCACCCTACAGAACACCACCCTACAGAACACCACCCTACAGAACACCACCCAGCTGAATACCACCCTACAGAACACCACCCTGCTGAACACCACCCTGCTGAACACCACCCTGTAGAACACCACCCTGTAGAACACCACCCTGTAGAACACCACCTCTGTGTTACCCCGTTTTAAGCACACACACACACACCATAGACTGTAAAAAATATGGACAAAGCGTCTGTGACGTCACCCATAGATTTCTGAAGAACGGTTATGAAGCCGTTTATGGGGGGTATGGGCGGCGCCATCTTGGGAAATCTTGGGAAATCCTAACCCCGCCCACATTCTGGCCAATCCATATATGGGTAAAAGGGCGGGCTTTGTGTGAGACCTATGCGTCAACCTCGATATTGGTCAGCCCTCAATCAAGTTGACCACGCCCTTAATTATTCATGGGTTTTATATCTAAATGTGAGCTAAACTAATGAGTTAGAAAGAAATTCACCCCCCTCACAGTTGTCAGGTACTGGGACACTACCGAAAAGTACAATAAAAGTCCATGGGACCAGGCTTTAAAAACATGTATTCACGTCGTGAAAACGGACATTTTAACATGGGAGTCTATGGACATTTGCTCGCTTTTGGGACCAGTCCCTAGCGGATTTTCGATGTATTGCAGTTTTTCGAACTTCCGGGTAGGCTTCATTGTTCAGATTAGAATGTTGCCGCTTGACACACACGCATGTTTTAACCAGCTCTATAGCCTGTTACCCTAAGTGTTTCAGTGTTTTAGCTAGCTCCACGCTGTTACCCTAAGTGTTTCAGTGTTTTAGATAGCTCCACGCTGTTACCCTAAGTGTTTCAGTGTTTTAGCTAGCTCCACGCTGTTACCCTAAATGTTTCAGTGTTTTAGATAGCTCCACGCTGTTACCCTAAGTGTTTCAGTGTTTTAGCTAGCTCCATGCTGTTACCCTAAGTGTTTCCGTGTTTTAGCTAGCTTCCTCCTCCTCTGTTCTCCAGAGCAACGTCTTCGTGTACTACGGTCTGTCCAACTTCTACCAGAACCACCGGCGCTACGTCAAGTCCAGAGACGACAGTCAGCTCAACGGGAACGTCGACTCCCTCAAGGTGCTGATTATAGAGGTTTAATATCGACTCTCGAGGTGCTGATTATAGAGGTTTAATATCGACTCTCGAGGTGCTGATTATAGAGGTTTAATATCGACTCTCGAGGTGCTGATTATAGAGGTTTAATATCGACTCTCGAGGTGCTATAGGGGGTGTCTGATTTCTGGTCCTACACATGTCCTCCCAGTCTAACCCTTTCCTCCTCCCAGTCTCCCAGTAAGGAGTGCGAGCCGTACGCCCACAGCGACAACAAGCCCATCGCCCCCTGTGGAGCCATCGCCAACAGCATGTTCAACGGTGAGCGGCAGAGGGCACCCCCGTCACCATGCTGGGTGGAGGAGGGGACGCAGGAACCCAGCGGGTCCCTGCGTCACCGTGGCCATATCACTGTAGAAACACAACGGGTCACCGTGGTAACACCGACGCAGGAACCCGGCGGGTCCCTACGTCACCGTGGTGATGTCACCGTAGAAACCGTGGCAGCGCCACCACGGAAACACTGCGGTTCTATGTCACCCTAGCAACACTGGATCTCTACGTCATCATAGTAACTCCGTGGGTCCATAGTCCCTTTAGTTACACCGTGGGGCCCTTCATCATAGCAACACCACCGGTGTCTCTATGTCACCATGGCAACATCGCCGGTGGTATTACGTCATCGTGGCAACACCGCAGGACTCGAGGTGACCGGCGTAGCCCACAGAGTCTCAAACCTGTAGCCGCACTCGGACACACGCAGGACGACAGTAACTGGTGCTGGTACTGCACTGTGTGGTGCAGTGTGACCCGGTCTGGAGTCTGGTGGTCTGTGGTCTCCCTCAGAGGCCGAGTGGCCATCGGGACGATCGGGAGGTTTCCCGGTGGGCCGGCTCCCCTTATGCGGGCCGCTGGCACCCCCTAGCGGCCGATGTGTAGTAGGGCACGCAAACAAGCAATCGCACGTTCGCGTGGGATCCCCCGGCCAGCGCCTCACAACCTACCTTAACCTACCTTAATCCCGCCCCCCCCCCCCCCCCCCGGTATGAAAAAGTCCCCAACCCCGCTCCTGGTCTTACCGGTCCTCTTGCGCCCCCAGACACGCTGGAGCTGTTCTTCATCGACCCCAACGGCACCAGCATCCAGATCCCCCTCACCAAGATGGGCATCGCCTGGTGGACCGACAAGCACGTCAAGTTCAGGAACCCCGGGGGAGACAGCCCCAACCTCACCGCCGTCTTCCAGGGTAACCGCATGGAACACAACATGTAATACAACATGTAACACAACATGTAACACAACATGTAACACACCATGTAACACAACATGTAACACAACATGTAACACAACATGTAACACAACATGAAGCACAACATGAAGCGCAACATGAAGCGCAACTTGAAGCACAACATGTAACACAACATGTAACACAGCATGAAGCACAACATGTAACACAACATGTAACACAACATGTAACACAACATGTAACACAACATGTAACAACAACATGTAGCACAGCATGAAGCACAACATGTAACACAACATGTAACACAACATGTAACACAACATGTAACACAACATGTAACACAACATGTAACACAACATGAAGCACAACATGTAACACAACATGTAATACAACATGTAACACAACATGTAACACAACATGTAACACAACATGTAACACAACATGTAACACAACATGAAGCGCAACTTGAAGCACAACATGTAACACAACATGTAACACAACATGTAACAACATGAAGCACAACATGTAACACATCTAACACAACATGAAGCACAACATGTGACACAACATGTAACACAGCATGTAACACAACATGTAACACAACATGAAGCACAACATGTGACACAACATGTAACACAGCATGTAACACAACATGTAACACAACATGAAGCACAACATGTAACACAACATGAAGCACAACATCTAACACAACATGAAGCACAACATGTAACACAACATGTAACACAACATGAAGCACAACATGTAACACAGCATGAAGCACAACATGAAGCACAACATGTAACACAGCATGTAACACAACATGTAACACAACATGTAACACAACACGCTGTTCTAGGAAACAAAACATTAATTTAAACCAATCTAATAGATGCTCTTCATGATGTCACAGAGATGTTCCCCTTCCCTGACCTCTGACCCCCTGACCTGACCTCTGACCCCATGCCCTGACCCTTGACCCAGGCACCAGCAAGCCGGTGAACTGGCACAGGCCGGTGTCGGAGCTGGACTCGGACCCGGAGAACAACGGCTTCGTCAACGAGGACTTCATCGTGTGGATGCGGACGGCGGCGCTGCCCACCTTCAGGAAGCTCTACCGCATCGTGCAGAAGAAGAGCCACCTGGTGCCCACGCTGCCCAGCGGGAACTACACGCTGGAGGTGGTCTACAGTATCCTTACCCCCCGCGGAACACACTTTCCTAGACCCCCCCTCTGCTGCGTCCACTTTTCTGGACGTAGCAGAGCTGTGTTTCTCCGCCGAGAGAGGCACCGCACTCCCTCCCCACTCCCTTCGTACAGCCCTGTACGAAGGGAGTGGGGAGGGAGTGGGGTGCCTCTCCGGTGGTATGCCTTGCTCAACAGCTGCGTCAAAGGCGGCTGTAGCTCAGGAGGTAGAGCTGGTTGACAAGTTCGATCCCCGGCTCCTCCTAGCCGAGTGTGGAGGTGTCCCTGAGCGAGACAGCTCGTCGGGAGCAGTCAGGGTGGGGTGTCCCTGAGCGAGACGCCTCACCCTGACTGCTCCCGACGAGCCGGCTATGTGCCAACATGTGCATGGACGCGTGAATGTCGGGCAGTGTTGGTTAGAAAAGCGCTGTAACCATTTACCACCATACATTCCCCCCCCCGCCTCTGAAGCAGTCCTCCTCCTTGACCCTCGCGCCCCCCACAGACTACCCGGTGCGGAGCTTCGACGGCCGCAAGCGCATGATCCTGAGCACCATCTCGTGGATGGGCGGCAAGAACCCCTTCCTGGGCCTGGCCTACATCACGGTGGGGGCCGTCTGCTTCTTCCTGGGGGTGGTGCTGCTCATCATCCACCACAAGTACGGCAGCCGCAACAACAGCGCCGACATCCCCAACTAGGGGATCCACCCACCCCCCGGGAAACCTCCCCGGAGGATAGGGGGTACTACCAGGGGGGGGGGGAGAGGGAAGGAGGTACCATAGGGTGGGGGTTCGGTTCCGACTGAGGAAATGAAATGCACTTTGCGGTCACTTTAGCTTTGTCCAGATGCAGCTGACGGCTAAAGGCTAACGGCTAACGGCTAACTTCCCTGCTGAAACGTCCACTCACACCACGCATGCTAATGCTAACCGCGGGAGAAACCTCGGGATCAGCATTAATCCTGGTGCGACCTCCTACCTAGCATGCTATGTAGCGCTAGCCCGCTTCCACCACAGCGCCGCTATGCTATGCTATGCTATGCTATGCTATGCTATGCTATGCTATGCTATGCTATGCTATGCTATGCTATGCTAGTGTGCTCGCAGGCTTCTGTGAATCAGATGATGATGATGAGCAGGTGCAATTGCTAGGGTCGATTTTATTTGAATTAATTTATTTTCCAGTTTTTAAACTTGGACTGTTGTTACATACTTTCCAGGGACGGCATTCGAGCGACTTGCCAAACGCGTGGGGGAGAGAGAGAGAGGGAGGGGGGGAGGGAGAGAGGGGGAGAGAGGGAGGGAGAGAGGGAGGGTATAGTTGAGATTTTATAAGCAGAGGAATTTCAGAGAGAACATTTACTATGGGAATGCTATTTTATTTATTGTATTTAGATGTGGAATCTGTGATAACATTGATACTATTATGGGATTCTGATGCGTACGCCTGTGGATCAGATTTTTTTTTATTGGTTTTATGGTCATATATCTGTCTATGAACTATGAGCTGCAGTAGGGGAGCAACAACACTGTATCTACACTGCTCTACTCCTCTGTTACTAAGGGTTTACCATGTGTAGTGGAGGAACAACACTGTATCTACACTGCTCTACTCCTCTGTTACTAAGGGTTTACTATGTGTCGTGGACGAACAACACTGTCTGCTCCTCCTTTACAAAGTCCAAGCCGATTCAGAGTTCAGAATGCCATACCTCATGTAAGCTGGCTAAACTGACTACTGTAACATGTTGTGATTGTACTTATGTTTGTGTTTGCTTTCAAACTTCATCTGCTGTTTGCTGCCTGGAACACATTAAATTACATAACTGGAACTTCTGTGTTTGCTTTCTCATGTCTCACTTATTTTCTTCTATAACTGATATATAGTTTGTATACAAATATATAAACATGGATTAATAAATCTCTTAAATTATATGTTTAAGGAGATTAGTTCACCTTTGATAGATACAGAACGACATTAGAACGGATAAGAGGACAGGTGTGAACCGAGTAATGTGGCTCCTCCTCCTGCAGGGGGCGACACTGCGTCCCCTGCTGCAGAAAACTGCTGCATTCTAACTCACGAAGCGGAAGGCGGACGTGCACTCTTGAGTTTCCGGTGCCCTTGTGTAGCGACTTGAACAGACGACCAGGATGTTCAGACATATACTCGTAAGATAACCTCGATATCTCGTTTATATATAGTTCATACGGTGTGTGTGTGTATGAAGCAGTGGTGTGGCATTGTGTTCCAAGAACCCCGCGGTGAGGAGGCGCTCAGCGGGAGGTCACTGAGGCTCTCCTCCTGCGGGTCGGGTCAGGGACCGGTTCTCGGGCTGATATCTGATATATGTGGAGGTTGAATAAGACGCTCCAGGAGCAGGTCATCGTGGGGTTTATCTTAAGTCATGTGTGTCTGGTCCCCAGGCCTTCCAGCACGTGTCCCGGCGGACGGTGGCCAGCACTGCGCGCCGCCAGCTCGACAACAAGGTCCCACAGAACCAGAAGAAGTTCCAGGTGAGTTCACGTAGATGGGGAGAGAGGATGCTGTGCTGCGTTCAGGACCACTCCGGGAAAACACGTCCTCCAAGATGTTTATAACGACCAAGTGGGAATAAATGAAATCAACGTAATCTGAAACGTAATCTGAATTCAAGGTCTGAAGCTTTCACTTCAGATATCCGACTTGTATTATGAAATTGATGGTGGACGACGTCTTAACGCATCATGTTTTGTGTAATCAAGCAATAAGTGTTATGGTCGTTTTATATTTCGCTCTGATTTGGTCTCCTATGTTGTTTCCAGAAGCGTCTATTGCTGCTGCGTGTTTTGTTTTGCGATCAGCAAATGATCACAAGAAGCCGCACTTCGTAGAAACGATCGAGTTCCGAGTTGTCACGGTGCGGTGATTGACCCAGATGACGTTAGCGTCTGGTTGGTGGCGCAGGGATGACGCAGTGATGACCTCAGTCAATTAAAAGTCGCCCTCTGTACGAGACACTGTACTCCACCGTCAGCCCAGTAGCCTCTACTGCCCTTGTTTTGTTCTGGTGCTAAATGACCACAATGCACGATGTACAGTTGGCTCCTGCTGGCTAGGTCTAATGAAAAGTCTGAGACTCAGTCGTTGTCGTTGACCCCCCCCCCCCCCCCCCCCAGGAGGACAATGGCGTCCCCGTCCACCTGAAGGGAGGAACCGGCGATGCCCTACTGTACAGGACCACCATGGTGCTGACGGTCATGGGTAGGTGTCTCCCTCCTCCTCCGCCTGTAAGGATCTCTGAGAGACCACGACGCGTATTGACAAATCCTACGATGGCCACGCCAAGACCCGCCCTACTCGGCCTGTGATTGGCCGGGTCGCATGCAACTCAACTGGACGCTTTAGAACTCTACGGTCCCCTCGCTGTGGGCATTCGAGTGCGTCACAAAAGAGCGCTAACCCTAACGGCTAATATCAAGCCAGTAAAAGCGCGGTAGACTAATCCATAGACGGTAGAAACAAAGATAGGGCTGACGTGTGTGACGGACCAATCAGAAGTGGAGGCGGGCGTGTCTCTTCGGGCTATTGGTGTGGCCATAGAAGGATTCGTGACCAGGAGGACTTTGTAGAACGGATGGCCACCTGGATGTATGACGATTGATCAGTCCACCAACAGTGGACTGTAGCAAATGTTGCTTATCTATCATCACACATCTAGGTGGACACTCACACCTGGTTGCATCATATCACCCCTTGAACACACTCCCTTGAACACACTCCCTTCATTCAAAAGGCCCTCAAAACACACCTTTAGGATTGCCTTCACCACATATCCTCCTCCCCTTCCTCCTTTTTTTTTTACTTGTATACCTTCTTATTAAATGACTTTATTATGTGTTCACTCCGTAAAGTGTAGAATGAATCCAATGTATTATTTTAACAGTTTTAACAGAGAAAATACTATGTTTATTGCTGAGATGTAAGGCCTTCGACAGAGCTGGCTGTCGCCTTGAGGGGTTGACTCCCCTGTCGTTGTGTGAATGTTATTCTGCAGAACAGCGCTGTATGAATGCCGTCCGTTCAGCGTTTCCCCTTGTGTCCAGGCGCGGGCTACGTGGTGTACGAGCTGGTGAAGGCCGCATTCCCAAAGAAGAATTAGAAAGGACTCTTCAATGACGACCACTTAACACAACTTAACAAAACGACCAGATGCAGTTTTAATGTATAACTACGGGTTTGTCTCCTCGGGACCCTCTTTTATGTTCATGGGATCAATATTTATCTGTATCGCTTGGCTTCTAGCTGGGGAACAATAAAGAGATGCCTCATTAGCAAACCTTTGTCTGTCCACCTGAGTCTGATGCGCCGCAGGTTTGGGATGTAAACTAACGCTCTGTCTACCGGTTCACCCACGTGGTCCACCCGCACTGGCTTTGGACACCCTGAAGGTACCAGTAGTTGTGTTGAAATGGCAAAGGGGAACCAGTTCTCGTCCTTAATGCTAACGTAGTCCTTCGAGACAACGTAGTTACTAGGCATGTCTACCAGCTCTTGTCTTAAAAGTCTTGACAACACAAAGATGTACCAGTCCTTGTCTTTAATAACAAACCGCATGTCTAGCAGTTCTTAAGCAACAAACTACAGCATATTTTACCGGTGAGACTGTTGAATAATGAACAAACACGTTCCAGTATGAAGCTTTAGTGTGAACATACAGTGATTTGTTTCTTGGCTGTAGGACAACTCCCCTTCAGATGTCTATGAGGAGATAAGTTCCCATGTAGTGGACTCATCAAATATTTATCTATTACTCATCTCAATTTTGAATTGGAAAAGATCAAATTCACCATGTGACGTCTGTGCAGGTAGAGTATATTGGTATGGGAATGATTCACTTTAATTGGTGGTTCTATGCAAGTGAATATGCATACGGAATACAAACAGATCCTCTGATCATGTTGAAAGGCATTTCTGTGGTTCTTCAACATTGAGGTACAATTTGCATTTATGGAGCCGCTCAAAAGTGATCATGCTTCCAGCGCACAAATGTTCGTCATTGATTAACCCGCGACAGGAGCTCGCCACTAGAGGGCGCTGTTTCCCTATAAATAACGAGTCTCAGGTAGACCTACTGCCTTAATTAATTGCACATGCTGAAACTGTTAGGCTACAGACAGAAGATATTTCATTAACCGATTTAGAGATCTATTTGTTCCGGGTAACACGTATTTGAAAGAAGTACTTGTCTGCTGGTTATTCCACTAAAACAATATTTGATTCCAAGGAGATTTAATCGCCCAGTTGGCAGCAGGCTTCTACCACTGGCTATTTCAATGATTTAAAACAACACATGGATACAAGTATTACTAATTTGATGGAATTAGTCGTATAAGTACCCTTTTAGTAACTTGGGAACGATACAAATCCACAAATCACTCACTGACTGGCTGATATGATATGCTCAGTGTATTGGCCGTGGCATACTTTCCATATAATCATAGTTAATAGTGTAACCATTTCCTAGCAGCAGACTCGATCCATCTGCTGTCTTCCCGAGGCAGCCTGGCCCCATCATCTCCCGGTGGCTCCGAGACACACGGCAGCAACATCACCGCATCGGAATGCGCACAACTATGTAAAAGTTTCCGAAAGGCTCTCCCCGCACTTTGAGGAGTTTCACATCATTTGGCCCGCAGCTCGTATCGTGTCGTAAGAGCCGGGCTCAGCCCCCCGTATTAAGGAGCTCAGTGTGGTTGGTGCGTCCCACTTGCAAGCAGGATAGCGGACGTCCGGGAGCTCACCCAGCCTGGACCATCTAATCCTTCAGTCCTCAACGGGGAGACGGGATCCGACCAGAGGCTTTACGCTGGGCTTTTCCTTCATTTGTTTCAATTCTCAAAGCAAGTTTAAGAATATTCACGTTTCATCTGTAGGTCAGTCATGCATGTTTTCTAAATGTTAAGTACTTTTTCAACTTTTTCCTCTTTTTTAATTACGACCCGTTTGGGTATGTTTCGGTTACCAGGGAGCTCAATTGGAAATATTTTCTTCTTAAAAAACAAATAACCGTTTTTTAGGACAACGAACCCAATAATCTTTGGCAGACACATGGTCGGTTCTGATGGAAACTTGTCCAAGTCTCTTTTTTTTTTTTTCGTTCTTGCGCGTAATTACGCATCCATCCAGAGCGCAGTTTTAGGTTCTTCTGGATGTTGAGAGACACTTGGTGTTAATAATCCATCTGAAGACTAATATAGTGTTGATATTGAAATAAGGTTTTTACAAGCGACTTAATCAGCTGAATCCTCCATAATGGAACAGAACGGGGACTGAGCGCAGAGCGCGTCTCCAATCCACGCTGTTCGTTAGAACACTGGAGTTCAATAAGTTAACGGTTTTTAACAGTGGTTAAAAAGATTCATACGCACTGAACTGTAACCGTACTGTATCCAGTTGAATTTGTAGTTAATGAGGTAACGGGTTTCCGGGATTAACCCCGTTGATTCAGTGCGGAAACGCTTTTTGCCCTCTGCTCTTTCCTATTTTCTTTTAACAACGGTGCGTTAACGATGAAACAGAAAGATTCGCTCGTGTGATGTTTTATAGGCCAGATCTCTCGGTTACTACGCGAATCCCGTTATTCCATCGACCGAGGCGTCTGACTGCCGGTTCCTCCCCAGGTAGATCGCTCTGAGCCGGCTTGAGGATGAGGCTCAGGCTGCTTCTGGCGGCCACCGCCGTGCTGGCGGCCCTGCTCGTCCCCGCGTGCTCCCAAGAAACAGGTAAAGCCACCCAGCGTGGTTTCCCTCCCCTGCTCCCTCCCTTCTCCATGATGACCCTCCACCTTTAATACTTTACCGTTGATGTATGGCCTCTTAGTCGGATTTAAACAAACTGATGTGACCAATGTGTGTATTTGATGTATTATGTATTAATATGACTTCTTCCCCATCTGATGGTTAAATCTATGTGACTCAACGTGATCTCTTATTTAATCCAAAGCAAATTTTTGATTGGTCTATGAAACGTGAGTTTCGGGTTCTGGGACAGAACGTCTGTTGATGAGTTTTTTGGTTAACATGACGTCAGCCAAGTGTGTCTGGGACTGGGTGCATCTGGAACCAGGTGTATCTCTTGTGTCTGGGACCAGATGTATCTGGGACCAGGTGTATCTTGTGTATCTGGGACCAGGTGTCTGGAACCAGGTGTATCTTGGACCAGGTGTATCTGGAACCAGGTGTATCTGGAACCAGGTGTATCTGGGACCAGGTGTATCTGGGACCAGGTATATCTGGGACCAGGTGTATCTGGGACCAGATGTATCTGGGACCAGGTGCACCTGGTACCAGATGTTTCTTGGACCAGGTGCATCTGGAACCAGGTGTATCTTGGACAAGGTGTATCTGGGCCCAGGGTCCTAACCCAGAAGAAGCCACAGGGCAGGTCTTATGCGTCATGCAGGGGCTGATGTCTGCCACTAGGAGGCGCCCTTGGTCTCCAGATGTAAGTAGAGGACCAGATGTCAACCGTCTATAGACTCAATCAGCAAACGACATGATACTATAATTTTCTCTTTAGTTAAAATTAATTTTATAATGAGGTTTCAAACATTTTCCTCACTCTAAGATAACGATGTATTGAATCAATTAAAATAAAACATTCGGTGTCTCATGTCAAAGAGATCCTTTCTTTCTCATCACCTTGACCTTTCACGTCAACGTGAGCGCATCGAGTGTGACCGAGCGTGTCATCTGGACGTGTTGAGACCAGATGGTTTGCCAGCAGCAGAGACCACGTCACGTGACCCTCTCCGGTTCCACCGGCCAGTGACTTTAGACTGAAGTCTGATCTGAGAAGCGCTGTTAAAGCTGCAAAGTCAATCGTCTGTCTGCGTTTTAAAAATGCGTTGTGTTGCGAGTAAACGCAAATGTGTGCGTGTAAGTGCGTGTGCGGATTGGCCCCAGGTCCAGGGGTCTGAGCGCGCTTCACGCAAGCGCCTCTCCAAAGTGCGCGCTGCCGATATAAAGAAAGCGTGTTCCCGTGAGTGTCCGTTAGACTTTGGCTGTTTGAGACCCATTTGGAAAGAGAAGAGAACATCCGGTCCTTGAGTCCAGGTTGGTTGATCCTCGTCTGCTGTCCTGTCCCCCCCCCCACCGTCCCGCCGCCCCCGCCCACCCCCCCCCCCCACCCGCACCTGGTCAAGCTCTGCTGACGTCATCTGCGCGCAGGTGTTCCGAGGTCACAGCTTTCCAAAATATTTTACAATGTTATTCTTCTAACGTCCCCTACATTACTTTACTATCAGAGTGTAGTCTACTTGAAGTGCATGGTTAACTGAAGGCCAACTTTAGATATTTGTATTGTATCGACTTACTTAACGCATATTCTGTTAAAATAAATCTCTTTTAAACTTAGACTATCTGTATTAACAATAACATATTAATATAATATATAAGAACATTTATTAACGTGTGCTAAACACCTACTCAAGCCTATCTAGACCAGATCTGCTGGTATGATTGTGCAGCTTTCCACACTAGAGACCCCTTTACACACAGAAGAATATCATTTTAAAATATTTTATTAATTATATGGTCCACTGTGTACATGGAAACCTTAATCCCCCCCCCCCCCCCGAAGTTGTTGAGCACAACTTTTCATGTACAAGTGCCTGTAATTGGAGGTCCAAACCCCTGGTCCTCGTGTGTTGTGTTGAAGTGTGTGTATCTCTGTCCATCGTGTGCGTGTCGTTCCTGACCGCCCCGTCGCCCCGCTGGTTCTTAATCCATGGTCTGGTTCTTAAACTTCCGCGGTTCTTAAACTATTACCTGGCGTCAATCCACGTTGATTTGGGGACCAGCTCCAAAATAGGAACCAGTTGGGCTCCTACTTTGACATGGTTTCAAGAACCGCTGATGTGGATCGTTTGATAAAAAAACACTTTTGGGAAAAGATGGCCACGACCCCGAGGGCGCTGGCTCATCTTTTGTCGGGTTTGCGATGGATCGATAGCGGCCGTCCAGCCATCCATTGTATAACCGCTGCGACCGGGTGCTGCTTGTCAATCCAGGGTGTGGATTGAGGTCATGGACGCTGGAGCCTCAGTGGATCCATGGGGGTGGTCGGCAGGGGGGCTCCCCAGAGCTCCTGATCCTCCGGCCAAAACAATGTTTCCCGAGCGGCTGGAGTTTATTGTCTTATCTCTGTTGTTGTGTATCCCCCTCCGACGCCCCCAGCCTTTGGGCCAGGCAGTGTTGTTCCTCGCTCTCCGCTGTGTTGCTTGAGCTGCCAGTTGAGCGGCTCAAACGGACGTCATTTTTCCTCCAAAATGGCGCCCCCACTCTGTTTGTGCCTTGTTATGTTGCTGTTGTTTTGTTGTTGTTTTGTGTCAACAGTAAGCTAGCTAGCTTCGTTCTCCTGAAGTGTTTACTGTTGGAGACCTCTTCTTCCTCTCCCTCCTCCTCCTCCTCTCTCACCCCCTCACCTTCCCACATTGAATACACTCTGAGTGAATCGGAGTGGTGGTGTGCTTAACTTGGTGGACGTGTTCTCTTCCAGTGGACCCCCCGTCGGAATTGAAGTTTAAGATTTTAAATGAGAACACGGTGCAGATGACGTGGGTGAGCCCACTGGCTTACATCGACGGCTACAGGATCCAGGTCACCTCCGACACAGGTGACACCCCCCTCACGGACCCCAACATTACAGAGTAGTTCATCATGAAACCCCTCCCTCGGCCAGCGGCCTGGTCGTTATTAACTTCTGATAGAGACAGGATCATAAATACATATATACATATGATCCTGCCTCTAAAGTCTGCCTGTATATATTATACAAATGTAGAATGATTCCGGGCGATGGGGTATGATGACTAGCTTATCATCGTGCAACAGAGGGTTGCACGATGTGTTATAAATTTCAATCGATACCAAGATTAGTTAAGAAAAGTAAATTAGTTGACTTATGCATAACATAACATTAATACATGTTAGACCGTCTAATGTGTAACTCGCGTTACTCTAACCCCTCTATTCATCCCCCCCCCCTCCCAGAGGAACTAGATAAACAGTTAGAGCTGCCCGCCTCGGCCACTATGACCTCCATCACCGAGCTGATCCCCGACGTGGACTACAGCGTCATCATCTCCTCGTACGAGGGCGCCCGAGAGAGTCTTCCCCTCACCGGGCGTCTCACAAGTGAGTCCCCCGACGGCTGCTCCTCTCCTGAACCTCTGCACCCCCCTGACAAACTTATTGTATGTTGTACTTCTTGGCACTTAATGCATGCACTTATTGTATGACGTATGTCCTGGCAGTTAGAAATAGTACTTAGGCATGGTGTAGCATCTTATCCTATCTGTCCCTGTTGTGTACGGGGGTTGGGTTAACCTAGTGATGGTTAGTGCTGGCACTTGGTTCTATGAACATCCCTACAGTACCGACAAGAGATATAGTGTTGTTTCTCCTTCTTCTAACAAATGTACTAATTGTAAGTCGCTTTGGATGATATGCCTGTTAAATGTCAATGTAAATGTAAGTGTAAATGTTAATGTTAATGTAAATAGAGTGTTTTTTAGGATTGTAACTCGCGCTGAAAAAATTACGCATTTCAGAATAGAACAGGATGCGTGGGGGCGGGACAAAAGGAAAGCGTTGGAGGGCTGTGATTGGCTCCTTCAGGGGTATCGTTACTGTCACTAGTTCTGGAAAAAGTTTAGCCCGCCCACTCCTTCCTGGGTGAGCCAATCACCAAGCTCCTCTTCTAAACCCTCCTGGCCAGTGAGCAGGCGGATGGGTTATGCAACGTGTTGGCGCGTTGTTTGTGTTAATAAACAGCCGTTTCACCACCGCCTCTGGCCGGAGCCGCCATGCCTCTGGCCAGAGGCGGTGTTATGTCAAACGCAATAAACAGACACTTCTGTTGATGACTTCATCGGGGGTAGCTGCCCGTTGCTAAGGAACCACGCTGTTGTGGGTGACTTACACCCCATAATAGTAGCAGCTCCTAGTGGGTTAGTCTGAAGTCATGTGGATGAATTGCTGATTATACAACATTATATATAATTAAAAGGATTTACATTAACGTGGAAGAGCTCCGATAGACCAGATGATGACGTCCGGGTATTGAACCGGCGACCCTTTGGGTGAACAGTCTCTCTCTGCTACTCTCCCCCCAGTTCAGTCGAGTGGAGCCACTGGCGGACCCCCGAGGAAACCCAAGCCCAGCGCGGGCCCCAGTAAGTAACGCTGGCTTTCTGTTTCTCATCCAGAGACCCTCTAGTTTACAGTTGGGTCAGCTCCATCCATTCTTACACCACCCTGGAGGACGGCCAAGGGATAACACCCCGCTCCATAGAAGTGCTCTTGTTGGGGCTCTGGGGGGCTCCATCTGGATCACTTCCTGCCACAGAGGTCTAGGCTCTACTTCCTGCTTATGCCAGCCCCAAGAGGGGTTTGCACATGCTCGGTGCGTGTGAGTTTGTGTGTGTTTGTGTTGCTCTCTGTCTGTCTTTGTGGGCGTATGTGTGCGTGTGTGGTTATGTGTGTGCGTGCCTGTGTGTCTATGTGCGTGTCTGAAAATGTGTGTGTGTGTGTGTGCGTGTGTGCGTGTGTGTGTGTGTGCATTTGTGCGTTTTGCCTGCATGCTTGTGTGTGTGTGTGCATATGCATATTTGTGTGTGTGTGCGGGTATGCCTGCGTGCGTGTGTGTTTGTGTGTGTTCCTGCGTGCATATGTATGTGTGTGCATATTTGTGTGAGTGTGTATGGGCCTGCGTGCGTATTCGCTTGTGTGTGTATGTGTGCTTCAATGCCTCTGCGTGTTTGTGTGTGCTTGCGTGTTTGTGTGTCTGCGTGCGTAGGCTTGTGTGTGTTTGCCTGCTTGCGTGTGCCTGCGTGCATATGCATATGCGTGTGTGTGTGTGTGTGTGTGTGTGTGTGTGTGTGTATGTGTGTGTTTGTGTGTGGGATCTCCACGGGGGGTCCATCCTGCTGGTCCCGGGCTCCCGGTCTGTGGAGTTGGGCGGAGCCGGCCCTGAAGCGCTCAGAGAATTGGAAACTATTACCGATGGTGATTTACTAGAGCGGAGTTATGTGCTGCTTTTTCCTTCGTGTCACGGCCCTGGAAAGTAGGACGGAAAAACCGAGTGCAGTCATGTGGTCGATAGAGAACAGAGTAGAGTACCATTCTACTGCTCTGATACCAACAAAGAGTAGAGTACCATTCTACTGCCCTAACACAATAATGAACAGAACAGAGTAGAGTACCATTCTACTGCTCTGATACCAACAGAACAGAGTAGAGTACCATTCTACTGCCCTAACACAATAATGAACAGAACAGAGTAGAGTACGATTCTACTGCTCTGATACCAACAGAACAGAGTAGAGTACAATTCTACTGCCCTAACACAATAATGAACAGAACAGAGTAGAGTACCATTCTACTGCTCTGATACCAACAGAACAGAGTAGAGTACCATTCTACTGCCCTAACACAATAATGAACAGAACAGAGTAGAGTACCATTCTACTGCTCTGATACGAACAAAGAGTAGAGTACCATTCTACTGCTCTGATACCAACAGAACAGAGTAGAGTACGATTCTACTGCCCTAACACAATAAGGAACAGAACAGAGTAGAGTAGGATTCTACTGCTGTAGACCGTGAGCAACAGAACAACCAGATCAACAGATGAGGAGGTCTACACCCGGAGGGGAGACTAGAATGGCAGCACATTCTCCGACGGCCGGGAGAACCCTGTGGGTTCTAAGGGGCTTGGCGGTTTTCCGTCGGAACGGTACAGATGTCTCCTGTCCTAAGTGGAATTCCTCCAAGTGTCAGTGGGCTGGGGTCAGACTGGTGGCCCCCTGCTGTCCTTTGAGGCCGGAGAATGTGTAGGTGAGGCGAGGCCACGCCCAGGTGTTGAACACCAGGCTTATACTAGGCTCATAATTCATTGCTAGACTGTCACTCAGTCATGCGCCAGTCGGCTCACGCTGGGCTTGTGGGGAGGTTGATTGCGTGCGGAACAAGAATGAGGAAATTGTAGCAGAGAATTGCTGAGGCAGAAGAGAGCATCTCCTAAACAGACGGTATAAGATGCAGTCTTAATTCCACCGGTTGCTTGCCTTTGTTTTGGGGAGATGTTTAAAGGAATGTTCAAATGGGTAAAGCTGATCCCTAAGGTCCAGAAGGCCTCTCGAGGTCCCTGAGGGAGATGACCCCTCTGTCCCTCGTCCCTCGGCCATACGTTTATCTCCAGGCCTCCGGACCCATTCGCTGGGTGGTTAGAGAGCAGAGATGGAGAGATTAAGTGACAACCCTCCCAGTCATTACCCTCCCAGTCATTATCCTCCCAGCTCGTTAGGGGGGACCCCCGCCCTCTAACCTCGTTTAGAGATGCCTTCTGGCCGCGTTGTGACATAATGATCCACTTGTGACAATCAGATCGGGGGGGGGGGGGGGGGGGGGGGGGGGGTACCTGGCATATCTGGCAACCCAAAACGGCCAGTAGTCTTTGGCTCATGCAACAGCATGACTTCATCCATACTCTCATCTTTGTGTTTCTGAAGCATAGCTTCACGCTGTCCCCCACAGGCTTCTCTTTCATCTGACATAAGTTAGAAGGGTTTAAGGGTATCAATAAGGGTTTAAGGGTATCAATAAGGGTTTAAGGGTATCAATAAGGGTTTAAGGGTATCAATAAGGGTTTAAGGGTATCAATAAGGGTTTAAGGGTATCAATAAGGGTTTAAGGGTATCAATAAGGCTTTGGATTTCTGTTTCTTCTTGGATCCGGTCCCCATTTATTTCCATTCTCCCGTCTTCACTCCAAACCTTGGTTTCTTTTTACCCAGAATGCTCAGTGAGCGCCGTGGCCGACCTGGTGTTCGTGGTGGACGGCTCGGGGAGCGTGGGCCAAGAGAACTTCAAACACGTCCGCAGCGTCATGGTTACAGTGGCCGGGGCGTTCGAGATTGGCGCCGACAAGACCCGTGTGGCCGTGGTCCAGTACAGCGACGAGGTGGGACCCCAGTTCCCCCTGAGGCAGCACCTGAGCCGCGGGGAGCTCGTCAGGGCCATCAACTCCATGCCCTCCAAGGGCGGGGAGGCCATCACAGGTAACAGCGCCCCCTAGGGGCCGGGAGGGGGAGGGTACTGCGGTCAGGACACTAAATATGTGGATGGACAGTGAGTAGACTCCACTTTTGCTCTCTGGACTTAATGTACTTGTCATTCATTTTGTTTAAGAAACCCGTTTCTTAAACAAAATGACAAAGTTATGTTTAAGAATACGTGAACAGAATAATCACTAAGACATGTTAGTGATTATAGTAGATGCATGCATCAACATCTCATCCACTCTCCTCCAAGTCCTCCACTCTGTGGAGAACCGGTTCTCCGCTCCGTGGAGAGCAGGGTTCCGCGGCGGTGGAGTTCCTCAGGGTAACGCCCGCTCCCCTCTGTGCAGGCGCGGCGTTGGACTACGTCCTGAAGAACAGCTTCAGTGAGGCGGGCGGCGCCAGGCCCGGGTTCCCCAAGGTGGCGGTGGTCATCAGCGCCTCCAAGTCCCAGGACTCGGTGGAGGTCCAGGCCAGACGACTCCGCAGCGCAGGGGTGGAGGTCTTCGTCCTGGGTGAGCTCCGTCACCAGAGAGAGAGAGAGTGGACCGGAGCTCCGGTCCGGTCACCCCATGCACGCCCGTCCCAAGAAACGATGGCTTGTATTTTGATAAGCCCTGATCACAGACACCCTCTCCAGGGCTCGTCCGTTACACTTGGGGTGAGGCAGGGGTCTGTAGAATATGGGATTCTTTGTTTGAATATGGGGGTGTTCAGGGTCTCGCCCCCCCTTCAGAGGGCTGAGGGGGAGCCGGGGGTCAGTAGAATATGAGATTCTACAGACCCACCCCTCCCCCTCAGCCCTCTGAAGGGGGGAGACTCTGAACACCCCCAGCCCAGAGAAGAGAACATTGAGGCGGAACGTAACTATCTACTAAAGTACTTCTTTATATGAGCTACCTGGGATCTTCTGTGGGCCGGCTGCCAGCAGAGCGGTCATGAATACTTGTTTGTTTCGGGTAAAGTGCAACAGAACGGCACTCAGCGGCCCATAATAAAACGCACCTAAGTGGAACCATATTGAAACAGTCCGCTGGAAACATAACTTTAGTCCTGCTTTATTCATCTCCAGTGGCACCTAAAGTGTACCCTGTAGTTGACGCCTCAGTGGCCGCACCGCCACTGAACTCCAGCCCAAGAAACACAAGCTGTAGGTCCACACCTTCCACACAGCTGGTCCCTTCTAACGCGCCGACGTGTAAAACCCTCAGTTTTTGCGATCGCCTGGGGCCAGAGAAAACTCCCATCCCCGCTCTGCCTTGACACCTCCCTTCACCTCCAGGCCTCTGGATGGGTAGGGGCCATCACTGCCTAGGGGCCCTGGGTGTCTCGGGGCCCTGGATGGCCAGGGGCCGTCGCTGTCCCCCTCTGCCCCAGCACTGGGCGGGGCAGGGGGCAGATCTGGACGTGGGCTGCCTTCCTTGTTTCTATTAGATGGGACTTCAAGGCGTACGTCGTACTAAGATGTTTTTTGATCTGTTCTCTCTTCCAGGGATCAAAGAGGCAGACGCGGAGGAGATGGCGCTAATGGCTTCCACCCCGCACAGAACCCACGTCTTCTCCGTGGTTGACTTTGAGCAGATCAAGAGGGTCCACAAAGCGCTCGTTACCCAAGTGTGCGCCAGCGTGGACGACCAGCTCAGCTCCCTCGTCAGCGGCGAGGAAGGTAAGAGAAGGAGTGCGCTCGGATACATCTGCTTCAGCTCTGCCTGACGGGCCTCAGAAAAAACAAACATGCCTCCAGTTCAAACCATGATGCGGCTGAGCCTGAGTCATACCTATCGTTGTCTGATGTGTAGTCTGCTGTCGTTCCTACGTCTGGTGACCTCCCCGCTCTCCATGTGCGGTCCTGTTTTTCCATGTGTCTTTATCCCTTTATTCCATCCACAACATACTGTCCGTATATCCCCCCCCCCCCCCACACACACATCATAACACCTCCTGAGCCCCCTGTCCTTGGCAGCGCGGTGTCTGACTCGTGGTTCTTTCCTAGTGGTGGAACCGGCCAACAACCTTCAGGTGCTGGAGTTCGCCTCCAAGTCCATGCGCCTGACGTGGGACCCGTCCTTCGGAGACGTGTCCGGGTACAAGATCCAGGTGGTCCCCATGATGTCCGGACCCAAGCGCCAGGAGCTGTACGTGGGCCGCTCCCAGACCTCCCTACTGGTCCGCGACCTGGCCCCTGACACCGAGTACCAGATCAGCTTGTTCGCCCTCAACGGCCTCACGCCCAGCGAGGCCGTCACCGTCATGGGCAAGACCGAGTCCGTCCAGGTGTCCTTGGGTACGTACGAAAACCCCGTGTTCCCTTAGGGAGCGTCTAAACAAACGTAAACCCCTTATTGGCCGTCATGTAAAACTCCTCTTCCCCCTTAGTGACCTTCGTTTAAGACTTTCCCCTTGGTTACCATAATTTAAATCCTAATTTAAATCCTAAATCCAATCCTAACTCTATGACTCAATCTTCATAGAGTAAGTAATATAGGTCTCGCTTTATCTCCTAACGAATCCCCGTCCATACTCCCCAACATGCATCACCGTGTCCTACGGTGGACACGGTTAGGGTTAGGGTTAGGGTGATACATGATGGGGAGTATATAACCCTGACCCCACTAACGCCGGCGAGGTTTTACAACCCAATGACGTGCGGTTTGTCCCCCGCGGTGCAGAGTGCTCCCTGGGCGTGGACGTGCAGGCGGACGTGGTCCTCTTGGTGGACGGCTCCTACAGCATCGGCCTGGCCAACTTCGCAAAGGTGCGCGCCTTCCTGGAGGTGCTGGTGAAGAGCTTTGACATCGGGCCCAGCAAGGTGCAGATCAGCCTGGTGCAGTACAGCCGCGACCCGCACACCGAGTTCCACCTCAACACGCACCACGACCTGGACAGGGTGGTGGCCGCCGTGCGGAGCTTCCCCTACCGCGGCGGCTCCACCAACACAGGCCGCGCCATGACCTACGTCCGGGAGAAGATCTTCCTGCCGACCCGTGGCGCCAGGGCCAGCGTGCCGAGGATCACCATCCTCATCACGGATGGGAAGTCCTCGGACGCCTTCAAGGAGCCGGCCACGCGGCTCCGGAACGCCGACGTGGAGATCTTCGCGGTGGGCGTGAAGGAGGCGGTGCGGTCGGAGCTGGTGGCCATCGCCAACACGCCGGCCGACACGCACGTGTACACGGTGGACGACTTTGACGCCTTCCAGAGGATCTCCAAGGAGCTCACGCAGTCCATCTGCCTGCGCATCGAGCAGGAGCTGCGCAACATCCAGAAGAGAAGTGAGTCCTGCCATCCGTTGTTGCTGCGACACTCGGCCTCTTCAAAGTAAAAGTCCTCCCTGGTGTTTCTATGAACTGATGATGGATATGTAATGTTTTATGGCTGGTGTAATCACATGACAGGGCTTTAACTTCACTTCTATAACTTGAAGTTATGGTAAGCAGTTTTGATTAAAAAGCCAGAGTTAGCGGGATTTGAAACTAGCGAGCTAGCTTTAGTGACTGTCTTGGTCTGTCTTGCCTTGTGGAAGACTCCGGTCACACATGATGAGTGCATGGGCAGAGAGACGGCGGGTGGGTAGGGAGACAGACAGTCATTCATTAAGGGCCGAATCAAGGGATTTAATGGATCTTTCTTTTCTTTGTAAAAGCATTTGATTATTTGAGTGTAACCTCGACACCAATGGCCTGAAATTAGAATGAATAGATCTGACATATCAAGTGATGTCCTTATTTATAGTTGAATAATTCAAAAAACCTCTTATCATTGATTGCTGTTCAATGACGGACTGAAATGCATTTGAGGTCATGTTCCACTAATTGAATAGTTCCCTAAAAGAGGCTGATGACCAGTCTACCCGCTGATATATACTGGTCTCAGAGCTCCCAGCCAGCCCCTCCCAGTGAGCGAGAACGGGGAGTGGTACATGTGTTCAAAGTTACTTTTGTGTCGCTTCATCTTAACGCTCGACTCAAAGCCTTTCCTCGTTCCTCTCCTTGGTTTTTCTTCGTGTGTCGTCCATGTGTTCCACACGTGTCCTGTGATCTCCGCGGGCCAGACAGAGGACTGCCTGTGGAAACAAACCTCAAACCGGGTCAAACACCGGCCCAACTGGCTGCTGCTTGTGTTAAACTAGCCCGAAGCCCCGGGTGGGCGGGGTTAAACATACCGTAGAGTTCATTTGGTTCCCACAGATCTTAGATTAGTCCGCAGAACCGTTTTGGTCACCAGTTTTCAGTTGGGTTCCAGAGAATTCAGGTGGGTCCCATAAATATCAGTTGTTAGCTGGATTATTTCATCATATACTCTAATATAGAATTATATAATACTCCTAGATTATTACATTTTGGGTGGAGAACATCTTCTGAGGAACGGCTTTCACACCCACCTGACCCAGTGTTCCCATTGGTCCCCGGGTCGAGGGACCTCCACTCTAGACCCTCGCCACTCCCTGTCAATCTCAGCCAAACCCCGCCCTTCGAGAGCTATGACATCACTCTCGGGACATAATAAATGCGGTCTCCAAGAAAGCGGAGATCTGAGAAAAATGGTGTTCCATTCTTCTCCCCCTCTTTCCATCGGTGTTGGCCGGCTGTCGTGAGAAAGAGCCCTCGTGTTACACCAGAGCCTCGTTGGAACACTTAGCACCTAGACCCAGCCCTGTGATCATTGGACGATACCGTCCCCGTCCGTCTGCTCTGAAACGTTTGGACGTCCAACGTCTGGAACGTCTGGACGTGTCAGCGAGGAGCCTGATGAAGCATCCATGCGGGGCTTGGATCCAATTAAATAAAACGGCTTTGAAACGTTGTCAAACCGTTGGATTTAAAACAGCAAAGTACTCAGTTTAAACAAGTTTAAACGAGTTTAAACGAGTACCACTTTCTCGTTGGGCTCGCAAAATGTTTTAAGGCCCCCACTTTTGACCTGGGCCTGTTCCAGATTAAATCATATACTATTATATAATATGATATCTCTTATCTCTCCAAAAGGGACTGTGATGGCTCTTCAGTCAGTCCTAATTACAACACTGTCACCACACAATGTCGGTCAAAGCGCAGCATATTCCTGGAGACGCGTCCAGTGGTTGGTGTGGTGGGTTTGTGTCTAGAGTCGGGGGTCTTGTAGTTTCTCCGTTTGGATCCAGTAGAAACATGGAGTGGAACCGCACAGGACACTCCAGACACTCAGGGCTTCTGTGTTATCAGGACACCATCCACCTCCACCCTCCTCCACCTCCTCCACCTCCTCCCCTCTCCTCCACCTCCTCCCCCTCCTCCTCCACCCTCCTCCCCCTCCCCCCTCCCCCTCCTCCACCTCCCCTCTCCTCCACCTCCTCCCCCTCCCCTCCTCCTCCTCCTCCTCCTCCCCTCTCCTCCACCTCCTCCACCCTCCTCCTCCACCTCCTCCCCTCCCCTCTCCTCCCCCCCCCCTCTTCTCCACCTCCACCACCTCCTCCCCTCTCCTCCACTTCCAACCCTCCCCTCTTCTCCACCTCCACCCCTCTCCTCCACCTCCTCCCCCTCCCCTCTCCTCCACCTCCTCCCCTCTTCCTCCACCTCCTCCCTCTCCTCCACACCTCCTCCCCTCTCCTCCACCTCCTCCCCTCCCCCTCTCCTCCACCTCCTCCCCTCTCCTCCTCTCCTTCCCTCCCCTCCACCTCCTCCCCTCCTCCTCCACCACCACCCCTCTCCTCCACCTCCTCCCCTCTCCTCTTAGTAACCTCCACCTCCTCCTCCACCACCCCTCTCCTCTTAGTAACCTCCACCTCCTCCTCCCCCCCTCCAGAGCTGCTGCCCCCCCGGTCCCTGTCCTTCTCCGAGGTGGGCTCCAGGAGCTTCCGGGCCTCGTGGGCCACGGACACGCCCAGCGTCCAGTCCTACCTGGTCCAGTTCCGGCCGGCCGACGACACCGACGGCCACTTCGTGACAGTGTCCGTCCCGGGGGACTCCCAGACCAGCCTGCTCCCACACCTTAGCCCCGCCACCCGCTACGAGGTGCACGTCCTGGCCCAGTACGACCAGGGTGACAGCTTCCCCGTGACGGGGTACGAGAACACACTGGAAGGTCAGTGGGACGCCCCAGAACCCGTTTCCCCGTCCTCCAGGCCTCCGTCACCGCCAGGGGTCCACAACCCCTTGGGTCGTGTCGGACGCTAGAACCTACTGGATCTCGTTAGATGCCCTGACGGAGCACAAAGAATCAGGGGACTCTCATTCCACTGCTAATCCTGACTCTAATAGGAAGCAGAATTCCATCGTAATACTTCTCCATAATTCACCCCTTATTCCTAAATCCTGCTCCCTAATTCATTCCCGCTCCCTAATTCATCTCCAATTCGTAAATCCTGCTCCCTAATTCCTAATCCCTGCTCCCTTATTCCTAATTCCTGCTCCATAATTCCTTCCTAATGAATGTCCTGCTCCCTAACGCTGCTTCCTCCTTCCCTCCTCCCTCCTCCTCCTCCTTCTCCCTCGTGTCCCAGAACAAGGACCAGTCCGCGGGCTGCGGGTCTCCGAGGAGACCATGGACAGCTTCCGGGTGTCATGGTTACCGGCGCCGGGCGCGGTGCTCCGCTACCGGCTGTCCTACGAGCCGACACGGGGGGACAACGCCCGCCTGGAGACCACCGTCCCCAGGGGGGGGGAGACCAGTAGCGTGCTGCAGCGCCTGCTGCCCCAGACCACCTACCGCGTGACGGTGACCCCCGAGTACGCGGCCGGGGACGGGCCGGAGGGGCAGACCCAGGGGACCACCAAGGAGGGTGAGGACCCCCCGCTGAGTCGCTGTGAACGAATGAATCCACCATCAGTGGAGCGGCGCTGTCCGGTGTCACCGCCGTCTGATCCCAGCACGCTGCGGCCATAAACCTGGCCAGCTGGGGAGAGAAACGGGAAAACAATTAGGAACACGCCCGGCTGCATGCATGAAGGAAGCTAGGGGGTGCCGTCTGAACCTGTCTCTTTAAAGGCAGCGATTTACGTCCTCAATGCCAGTCCTGACTGAGTCCTGACTGAGTCCTGACTGAGTCTTAGTCCTGACTCATTTCTGGCTCATTCCTGACTGAGTCTTGATAGAGTTCTACTCCTGACTCAGTCCTGAATGAATCCTAGTCCTGACTGAGTCCTGACTAAGTCTTTACTGACTGAGTCCTGACTGAGTCCTGACTAAGTCTTTACCGACTGAGTCCTGACTGAGTCCTGACTAAGTCTTTACCGACTGAGTCCTGACTGAGTCCTGACTAAGTCTTTACCGACTGAGTCCTGACTGAGTCCTGACTAAGTCTTTACCGACTGAGTCTTGACTGAGTCCTGACTAAGTTTTTACTGACTGAGTCTTGATAGAGTTCTACTCCTGACTCAGTCCTGAATGAATCCTAGTCCTGACTGAGTCCTGACTAAGTCTTTACTGACTGAGTCTTGACTGAGTCCTGACTAAGTCTTTACCGACTGAGTCCTGACTGAGTCCTGACTAAGTCTTTACTGACTGAGTCCTGACTAAAGCTCAGTACCCCAGCCTGTCAGGAAGAGATTCCTGATCCAAGCCCTGGATTTTCCTGGAGTATCTTTAAGAATAACATTCTTGTTATTAATATATTTCGCTGCTCGAGCAGAGTTGCGTATCCTCTGCGGCCCTTTGATCCGTCACGCAGCTGCCTGTCAGATGAGCCTGGCTTTTTTCCTTTTTTTTGGGCCCGACTTTTCCCTGACAATGTTGTTTCCATCCTAATGTCTACTGTGCCATGACGCCACTGCTAAGGTATGTATAGCTGCCGCACCGCAGGGTGCGCAGGTCTTTAGCTCGCAGCCTTTCCACGCCGCCTGCCCGCGGCCACCGCAGAGCGGCGGTAATATTAGCTACTGGGAATTATTTGGCTTGGCCGCATTCACGTCTGAGTTTACTAAGACATCTACTGCTCATACTTTGAAGGGGGAAAACAGAGCATGTTTCCAAGCGAAGCCCATCAATGGTCTGCCTGTCATCGCTGAGGTCGGGGAGGTCTTCTGAATTTCATTAAGAAAAATGGAACAGCGCTGATTTCATGCGGTGGGACTGCTGGTTCAGCAGGATCCACCAGAGCTATCGAGAACGATCTAGAACCTCAGTGGTTTGCTCAAAGGCTCCTGGGAAAGGGAACGGAGACCGACCTGATAATGCCTCTCCTTCCACTCATCACACTTGTCACTTAGCAGGCTAAGATAAGGCTAAGATAAGGCTTCATCAGTCCCAGATGGGGAACCTGCTGTTTTGAGTAGGAACCGAGATCGCCCCAAACACAGTGTCATCACCGCGCCACAGCCAATCAGAAAAAGTAGTAACATAAAATGTTTTACCAGAGATGGGTTGTTCTTTTTAAGTTGAGCTACTTAAATCCTTCCCCTCAAGCGGCAGAAATATATTTTTTGAATGATATAAATATAGATCTAGATCTATATTTATATCTATCTCCTCGCTAACGCTATCTCGATAGATCTAGTTAGATGTACAGATATATCTCAATCATCTGTCTTGAGGACAGTGTAGATGATAGGAGGCTCCAGCTGGAAGTCCTCTCTGGAGACCCCCTGGATGGGTCCTTCCCCCGGAGACCCCCTGGACCGGCCCTTCCCCGGGAGACCCTGTCCCGGTTCAGGCGTCCTTGTTCCTCCAAAGCTTCCCTTCACAGGCCAGAGAGTTCTGTTGCACCTAAAGGGACAACCGTCCACATTGTTTTCAGGCAGAAACGCAATCTCCTGTCAGTCACTTTGAGCTACATCACCGGGGACACGACGTCATACTCATCCCCCCCCTCCCCACTCTGCCCCCCCCCCCCCCAGCCAGAGGCCCCCCCCGGGACCTGCGGGTCTCCGACGAGACCACGACCACCATGAGGCTGGGCTGGGCCCCGGCCCCGGGGAAGGTGGCCCAGTACCGGGTGTCCTTCCGGCCGCTGGCGGGGGGCCCCCGCAAGGAGGTGTCGGTGAAGGGCGTGAACACGGCCCTGGTCCTCAAGAACCTGCAGCCCGGGACGGAGTACGAGCTGTCGGTCCGAGCCCGCTACCACGCGGGCCTGGGAGACCCCCTGGAGGGCAGCGGGACCACCCTGCCAGGTAGGCCAGGTCTGGGTCAGGATGAGGGGGACGAGGGGGACGAGGGGGGCTGAGGACACCAGTACGGTTATCCTCACACCGCGTCTCACCCCTGAGGGATCTCACACCAGAGAGTGACCTTTACTCAACCATGATGTCGTTCACTAAAGCAAATCCAAGAGAGTGTTCTGAGGACCTGCTGGTCTACTCGCAGTAGTTGGCCATCGCTGATGCGGTGTGGTGTGCTAACTTTGTTTCAAATGACCGACGTAGACTCCTGCCGATACCGTACCTGACCTCCAGCCTTCCCTACATAGAGTGCACCCCCTTCCCTGCCCCGATCCCCCCCCCACACACACCAGATGAAACCAGATATAACCTGACGCCTTCCTTGCACTGCGCTCTTAGTGTTTATTGACCAATGTTAAACCATCACAGTGCTTTATCAGGGCTGCATACCAAAGCTGATGTTTAATGTTCCTCTGTGGTTGGAGTGAGTTTATATACTGTGGCATATCGTCTGGAACAGACCCAAGCTAGAAGCAGAGAGGCCCGTAAATATTGCATTCGGGTGTTTAAAAAGCCAACCGTTTTATTAGAGGATTTTAAGAGATAGCACCGGCTAGCGGCTAAAGAGGCAGATTAGGGCGACAGAGGGGGAGGGGTCCAGTCATAAAGAGCAAGTGAGATGAAGATGGGCGCAGCAGACTGAGAGATGAGATTGAGGGGGAGAGTGTGTGTTTAGAGAGGGAGAAAGAGAGAGTGTGTTTGGAGAAGCGGAGGGAGAGTAGCGTTTCAACAGAGCTCAAGAGTTGTGAAGAGTGATTGTGTTCTAGCCGCGGGGTCAAACTGTTTCACCCCCTTGACTCTTGGTAGAGAGCCTCTCCTCCCACTTAGCCCACAGCCCAGACATTTATTTAGGAAATATTTGTTTGTCATATTTGTTGAAATTGAAACACAAATCTGGAGTTTGTTGCTGTCGACTGTCTGTACCATACCCGGATGGCCTACATGTCTGTCTACCTACCTACCTGTCTACCTACCTAGTACCTACCTGTCTACCTACCTACCCCTGCACTGGTCCACCTGCCGGGCTCTTGGGCAGACTGGGAGCTAGGGTGCTGGATGTCTGTTTGGGGAGGGTCTTTGGCGGGTAGGCTGATGGGAGGAGAGGAATGTCTTCATTTGGATGATTAAGCATCCATCTTCCTCCGGCGTGTCTGTCCAAAGTGCCTCTCCAGGCTTCCGGCCGCAATAAGAACGACCCTGCGATCTGTGGGGCTCTGGGTTAAAACTTTGGACGGAGCGTCTGCCTTGAAGTTCTTTCCCAGAGCCCCACAGATGGGAGGCTCTGTCTTATCGCATGAAGCCTGAAGCCAGGGTAGGGCACCTTGGACAGACACACCAAAGTGAGATGGATTTGCTCGGGTGTGTTTGAGACGGATTACAGTTGAGGACCAGCAACCATCAGGGAGGGGGAGGTAGCATGTCTGAAGATGGATCTGGCTGCTTTAAGGTTTGAGGTACAGCGGGCAGTCGGTCTGTGGTTGGGTGACCCCACTTGACGCTTTGCAGCCTGTGGCACCCCCGCTGTCAGGAGGAGAACCCAAAGTAAACTGAGGACCCCCTCTCAGAAAGAGCCTTCTCTGAGGGCTGCCTGGACAGGAGCCGGTCCACAGGTGTCCTCAGACCCCGGGGGTCTACGTTGTTCCACATGCTTGGGTCACAGCTCCGCCTCGCTAATCTACACCTGAGGTCACCAGGAGGGGTCGGGTTAGACCCCCCCCCACACTCCCCCCCCCCCCCCCCCCCCCCCCCCTCCCATGTTCGTTAAACGTTCTCTGAGCCGACGGTGAAACCTCTGAGGTTAAAGGTCGAGAAGATAACTTCTGACCACAGGCCGGCTTCAGCATCTGACCAGTGATTATCCAGAATGATCAGGGTTCACCTGGACTCTGCATAGCCTCCCCAATTACCCCCCACACCCCTTTTAAGCACTTATTTAATGCCTCCTGTCACTTAAAAACAGTACTTAGTATCAAGTAGCATCCTATCCTAGCTATCTTTGTTTGTATACTGGGAATGGGTTAACTTAGAGCGATTACTGTGAACCTCCTTAGTGTACAAACAGCGATATATTGTTGTCTTCTCTTTCTTCTGACAAATGGTCTGGGTCCTTGTCCTGGTCTGGGTCCTGGTCCTGGTCCTGGTCCTGGTCCTGGTCCTGGTCCTGGTCCTGGTCCTGGTCCCGATCCGGGTCCTGGTCCTGGTCCTGGTCCTGGTCCTGTTCCTGGTCCTGGTCCTGGTCCTGGTCCTGGTCCTGGTCCGGGTCCTGGTCCTGGTCCTGGTCCTGGTCCTGGTCCTGGTCCTGGTCCTGGTCCTGGTCCTGGTCCCTGGTCCTGGTCCTGGTCCTGGTCCTGGTCCGGGTCCTGGTCCTGGTCCTGGTCCTGGTCCTCTGGTCCTGGTCCTGGTCCTGGTCCTGGTCCTGGTCCTCTGGTCCGGGTCCTGGTCCTGGTCCTCTGGTCCGGGTCCTGGTCCTGGTCCTGGTCCTGGTCCTGGTCCTGGTCCTGGTCCTGGTCCTGGTCCGGATCCTGGTCCTGGTCCTAAGCCTGGTCGGTGCTTGCGTCAGAACGTTCCAACTGTCACATGTTGTTATCGTCCTGCAGGGACGATAACAACATGTGACAGTTGGTTTCTGCGTGCCGGGTGAACATGAAATATTGGTGGCATGTGGTGTAAAGTGGTTATGATAAATGGGTAGGAGCAGACAACAGAAGAATTCCCAGAAGTCCTTTCACCGTCTCCATTTAAACTGGGACTGATTGATGTGACCTGGCTCTTCCTTTGTTGCCCTCCAGAGTGTCATCATGACTGAGATTGTTTGTCGATGGTTGGTACCGCAGAGACCTCAGCTGCTCCAGTCCCGTGATTTGTCAGGGTTGAGGGTTCAATTTCTTTGTAATAGCCCAATGGATGGAGCAAAGGTTTGGTTTAAAGGATATTTCTCGGCGTTTGAATGGATGCACTTCCAAAAGTGGGTCGGAAGAGAGAAGGAACAACTATAACTTTTATTTTGTCCAGCATTGGCTCCCATCCAGTGACATGCAGGTCATTAACATTAACCAGTAGAACAGGGCCGAGGCTGGGGTACCAAACCTAGGTTTATCTCCTGGATGTTCAGCGCTAGCGGCAGGAGCCAGAGGGCCACCCAAGCGAGACGACCCTAAGGAGGATTGAGGATGCTACTGGTTGCTAAGCGACGCCGTAACAACAACAGGCCCACAGACAGAAGAGACTTTGATGCTAGGCAGAGCTCTGACCGGGAAATGCCGTTTTCCAGCATCGAGGATAACCCCCGCTGGGGTCGTCCCGTCTGGAGACACCCGTCCTGCTGCTGCTTTTCATCAAGGGAGTGAGAGGAGAGACGAGAGACGAGAGACGAGTCAGCTGGCCCAGGCTCCCAGGAGAGCTCATTAGGGCCGCGGACGAGTCGGGCCCCGAGGCGTACTGGGGCTCCGGCCGCGTCCACTTGACTTCCTGTCAAACAAGCCGAGAGTTTGATCCACACTGGAGGGGGTTACATAATGTACACAGGGGAGGGGGTGGAAACGGGAGCTGAACTAATGCTAACATGTCTGCAGAAACAGACACTTTGAGCCGTCTAGCTGCTGGCGGGAGACTGTTGGGTCTTCTGTGTGTGGTGGAGGGGGGGGGTGGCTTTGGTTGATGGAATTATCCAGTGGGATGGTTGGACAGGCAGACAGACAGGCAGACAGACAGACAGACAGACAGACAGGCAGGCAGGCAGGCAGGTAGGCAGGCAGGCAGACAGACAGACAGACAGGCAGGCAGGCAGGCAGACAGACAGACAGAGAGACAGACGGCGCAAGGACCATACCCCGTGGTTTAAATTTAGCTTGGAGCCGCTCCGTTTGGCCCGCGCTCCATCCCGTGGAAAAAGCGCTGGGAGCCCCTTGTGAGCGGCGTTCCCTGCCAGACGCCCCGTGTCTGTATGCGGAGGCCTGGTATTCCGGAGAGCTTCCAGACGCACGGCCGTCAGGAAGCAGAGCGGGTGGGACATCCATCACGCGTGGCGGCGTCTTTAACAGCGTCCGCAAACTGAACGACCTGAAGTGAATCAGAGCGCGGTCTGTCACTGGAAGGCCTTTCTAGAAAGTATGTATGAGGTTAGATTGGTCTGTTGGTCTCTGGCACTGGAAGGCCTTTCTAGGGAGGATTTATGTTAGTTAGACTGGGTCTGTTGGTCTCTGGAAAGCCTTCGAGAGAGTTTATTTGGGGTTAGATGAGCTCTGTCTGTCTATGGAAGGCTTTCTAGAGCGTATATAGGAAGTTAGATGGCTCTGTCGGCCTCTGGAAGGCTTTCTAGAGAGGATATATGAAGTTAGACTTGTCTGTTGGCCTCTTGGAGGCCTTCAAGAGAGGATCTATGAGGTTGGATGGGGTCTGCTGGTCTCTGGCACGCTGCTCGGAAACACTGGGAACCCTGGAATTAGACACAGCCCTTTTCTGTCGATCGGTGAAATTAAATCGGAGGATTTCAAGGTCTCCTCGTCCGGATTGGCGCGGCTTCAGAAGCATTTCCTGAAGCACCTCACTCCTCTCACTCTCTGCCAGCAAGGGGAACTGACCCAGGGTCAGCTCACTCCGGGCCGGGTGGATACGACAAGTGATCTCTGTCTTTGTTTTGATGTGAAGGGAGAATGAATGTTGGATTGATCTATCATGCATAGTTTTCATTTTTCACCTTTCCAGCAGAATCAGGAGTATTGATTATATAAGATGCCATCTGGTGCACACTTTGGTCCAAGGTCTCTTGCAATACTGTGAGGGAATACAATACTTAGATTGGAATCAAACCCCTAACCCTGGCAGGGTTAATGCCTTGCTCTACAGGTTGAGCTACACAGGGAATATAACCTGTAAACATGGCAAGGGTGTTGCCTTGCTGGTATAAACTCAGAGTATGAATGTAAACCTTACTCTATAAACCCAGAGTATGAATGTAAATATTAATCGATAAACTCAGTAAGAATGTAAACCTTACTCTATGAGCTCAAGAGTATGAATGTAAACATTACTCTATAAACTCAAGAGTGTGATCAACGTACTCTAAAAACTCAGACTATGAATGTGAATATTATTCTGATATAAACTCGGTGCACCGGGCTTTTCTCGGGGGAGGGTCCGGTGTGGCGGTCTCGAGGAGGTCTCCAGTAGGTCCTCAGATCAGGGAGTTGGGCCAGGATCCACTCCTGCTGCCGTCTGGTCCTCATCAGCTGGGAGGGAAGCTCAGGTCACGCAGTAAAACCTCCGGAACCTTCCAAGTCCTTCACGTCTCTCCTGTTGTGTGTGTGTGTGTGTGTGTGTGTGTGTGTGTGTGTGTGTGTGTGTGTGTGTGTGTGTGTGTGTGTGTGTGTGTGTGTGTGTGTGTGTGTGTGTGTGTGTGTGTGTGTGTGTGTGTGTGTGTGTGTGTGTGTGCACACGCATAGTATGTGTGGTTTTTTGTTTGTGTATGTATACGTGTGGGAGGGAGCGTGCACATGTGTGCGTGTGCACGTGTGTTTGTGAGGGTTTGTTTGTGTATGCATGCGGGTGTGTGCGCGTGTGTGCGTCTGTTTGCATGTCTTAAGTCAGGATCAGAATCAGTTTATTTTCCACAGTGTAAAAACAAGGAATTTGACTTAGTAGAAACAATAGATGGTTAGTCTTGTCAGAGACATAATAAAAAAGTTATAATAAAGTAAATTAGAAGGATAGGGCGTAAGCGTGTGCTTATGTGCGTGCGTGAGTGCGTTTGAATGTCTTAAGTGTGCGAGTGTGTGCGAGTGTGTGCGTGTGTATGTGTGTCCGTGTGGGTGTGTAAAGTGTGCGATATGTGTAAGTGTTTGTGTGTGGGTGCGTGTCTTTGTGTGCACGCGTGTATGTCTGTGTGTGTGTGTGGGTGCGTATGTCAGTGTGCGCGTGTGCACGTGTGCGTGTTCCTTCTCGTGGAAGGACGTTCACTGCCGGGACGTGTCTCATCAGGAGCAGCACAGAGATATTTGTCTATTCCAGGAATGCTGGCTCAGGATCCTTGAAGTCCGATAGAGGGCCCATCTGGAGCGAGGCAGGCTAAATAAATGTCCCGGGACGTGGCTGTGAGGCCTCGGGGTCCCTGCAGTCTAAACTCTGGGGTGCTGGGGTCAGGGAGAGCACATGTCTGAGCTTTGTAGTTGATCTGTGACGGAGCTGGACCGGACCTCCAGTCTCCTGCAGGCCTGGGGTCTAGCCGCTGGTGCACGGGTCCATCCTCATGTCCTTGGGAGTCAGGAGGATGGAGAGTACTTAGCCTTGTGTAGCATCTTATCCTAGCTATCCTTGTTGGGTACGGGGTTAACCTGGTGATTGTTACTGCTTGTGCTTGGCACTTGGTAATATGAACGTCATTACTGTACCGACAGCCTTATATTGTTGTTTCTCTTCCCTCTGAAAGATGTACTTCGCTTTGGATAAAAGCGTCTGCTAAACGCCCTGAATGTAAAAGAGTTGAGCCCTCTGAGACGCAGAACCGCCTATGGGCGTGTCGGTGCTGAGCTATGATCTGATGTTGCTTTATGCAATTTTTGTATTATTAAAATGGGAAACGGTATACTTATAAAACGGTACTTTCCTACTCTATTATGTACTTATGTTCGGGTATTCCCAATGTGACGGTTCTTGGCTGAGACCGATATTGAATAGCGACTTCAGGCGGATAATGATGCATCAGTGCCTGCCATGATGCTGTTGCCATGACGCGGTTGCCATGACATCAACCGTGGTTATTATCACACAATTTTGAAACACAGCTGCGTGGGACATGAACACTATGGGAACCAACGAAACTGAACGGACCATGAGGTCTACACCCTGGTGTAGACCCCACACCCTGCAGGTCTACGTCTCTAACGCTGCGTCTCCTTCTGGTCCTCCTCAGAGCTGACTCCCCCCCGGGACCTGGCCACCGACGACGTGACCCCCACCAGCTTCTCCGCCTCCTGGACCCCTGCCCCGGGTCCGGTCCAGGAGTACCGCGTGCTCTGGAAGTCCCTGGTGTCCCAGGAGGCCGGGGAGAAGACGGTCCCCGGGGACAAGAGCCGGACCCCCCTGGAGGGGCTGACCCCCGAGACCCTGTACCAGGTGTCGGTGGTGGCGGTGTACCCCCACGGCCAGAGCCCCGCCCTCCTGGGACAGGAGACCACCGACGGTGAGTCAGTGCTGGGGGGTCCGGACCAAAGTAGTCCTTTGCGGACAGACTTGTTTTATTCTCTGCGGTTTCGTGCGATCACTGAACTTTCCGCTAATTTAAACCAGTGTGGTTTCCGTGGGGTCGGGAATCAGAATGCCGATCGCGGAAATTTGAATAATTAAACTGGGGGAGGTAGCGTTTATTCAATTTCCAGGCAATCGTAGCACCTCACAAACCTCTTTTCTGCAAACAGCAGGAAAAGCAGGCTGCCACGACCCCAGAGGAGGCCTGAGAGGGTAGAGACACAAGACCTGTCTCACTAGCAGTCCTTAGTCTCTGTGATGTTCCCAAAGTGCCTCACAGCTCCAGCCAGACCCCCCTCAGAAACCTTGAAAGCCACACAAGGAGAGAATTAGGGACTCTGTGCATTATCTGGGATATTTCAAATGGCTCTTGGCCAGCCTTCCATAATTACCTCCTGTCCTGAAGTAAATGAATGTAGTTCCAGAAAAATCTGTGGATGAAGACCTTGGATTTATCATCTAGAGACGTGAGACTTTTAGGGCTGAGCCTCCCCAGCAGGTTGGAACCGAACCAGAAGTTGTTTCCCAACAGGAGGATGAGTGAACCAACCAATCAGGGGCCTCCTTTAGATGATGACGTCAATAATGTCAGACAAGAGAATTAACACATCTGTCAGAGCTTCCTGTGTTTCCCGCTACTGGGAACGGAATGGTTCTACCGTGAGATCATGAGAGCTCACATTATTACAAACACGCACACTGGACACTCAAATTAGCAGGCAGTCGAGGCCAGTTTAATCTACGTTCTGCAAATGCGGACATTAATACAAACAAAGCTTGAGTAGCAACGGTCATTCTCTGGGTTATAAAATAGAATATGAGTTGAAGAGATAAAATTTTAACTTATCCTATATAAATGGGGATAATAGGGCAATAATAGGGGTTGGTCACTCCCAACCCCTACTTCCTGTCTCTCCATCACCCACTTCCTGTCTCCGCTAACCCCTACATCCTGTCTCCCCTCAAACCCTACCTCCTGTCTCCCCATCGCCCACTTCCTGTCTCCACTAACCCCTACATCCTGTCTCCCCATCACCCACTTCCTGTCTCCACTAACCCCTACATCCTGTCCACTGCAGCCTCGGCGGCGGGCAAGGCGCTGGTGGTGACAGAGGAGACGGAGAGCACCATGCGCGTGACGTGGACCCCCGCTCCGGGGAAGGTGTCCCACTACCGGCTGAGGCACGTCTCCCAGGGGCCGGGGGGTCGCGAGGTGGCCCTGAAGGTCCCGGGGTCGCTGAGCTCCACGGTGATGAAGAGGCTCCAGCCCATGACCACCTACGACATCAAGGTCCACCCCATGTACCGCCACGGGGAAGGAAAAGCAAGGCAAGGAGTAGGAACAACACGTACGTTGGTCCCGTTGTCCTCCGAGGGAGGCGCCTGCAGCACACATTTACACCCTACTGGCCGCTACACCACACTACACATATATAATAATAATATATACCCTAGTATCATGTCTTTATAAGACTCAAAACATACCTGGTATCATGTCTTTATAAGACTCAAAACATACCTGGTATCATGTCTTTATAAGACACCACGCATACCTGGTATCATGTACTCATAAGATTCAATACATACCTAGTATCATGTCTTTATAAGACTCAACACATACCCTGGTATCGTGTCCTGATAAGACAACTGTAAGGAGGCACCCGCAGCACACTCACACCCTGCTGGCAGCTACACCACTCTACATATATAATAACACCCTAGTATCACGTCCTTATAATCAACACATACCCTGGTACTCGTGTCCTTATAAGACTCAATAAATACCCAGATATCATGTCCTTATACTACTCAATACTTACCCTGGTATTATGTCCTTATAAGACTCAATATGTACCCTGATATCATGTCCTTATAAGACTCAACGTGTACTCTTGTATCATGTCCTTATCAGACAAGTGAGGAGACTGAGACCAAACTAATCAGCACGGAATCTAAATTGGAGCGACTACCCAGAATGTTGAAAGTGCTGCGAGTTGTAGAACAATAAGTAAAAGTGCCGTTGTAGCATTCAGAACAACAAGAAGCCTTACGCAAATCACATTGAACAACAGGGGGTTATTTTGTCCTGGGAGGGGGATGCGGCGTCCATCTTGGCTCAGGCAGTGTGTAGTGATTGAATCAAATTGAAAGGAAGAAAATGGCGCGTTTTCAATCGTTTCTCTCGGTCGACGTCCCCAAAGACAAACCCCGACACTCTGTCATGCATATCTCCATTTGCATGCTCCTCACTGAACACACAGCGAGTGGCGGCTCTTTACGAGGCTCTTGATGAAGTCCTCCGGGGTCACGGAGTCACATGACGGACTCTAAATCCTGGCGTGAGCGTCGAAAAGCGAAACAGTCTAAACCCTGCGCCAGATTGCAGCTGTGCCGATTCTTTCCGACCTTTGAAGATTCCTTACTCCCCCCTCTCCCGCCGTCTGCCCCCGCAGTGTCCCCCTACAAGGCCCCCAGGAACCTGCAGACCTCGGAGCCAACCAAGACCAGCTTCAGGGTCTCCTGGGACCCCGCCCCCGGGGACGTCAAGGGCTACAAGGTGACCTTCCACCCCATCGACGACCAGGTGGACCTGGGCGAGATGCTGGTCGGTCCCCATGACAACACCATCGTGCTGGAGGAGCTGAGGTGAGCTCCTGGTCCATGATGGATGCTTCTTTTTTCCTGGTGTGTGACAGAGGGTTGAAGACCTCTGGGGGTCCTGGGGATTGTGAGTAACGAACGCCATGGGGGGAGGTTGCTGCCCAGGTGGCGCCTGCTTACCAGCGGCCCTGATATACGAGTTCAAACAAAACCCAAACACACATCCCCTATGGGACACCACACCACAAAACCTGAGGGAACCTCATGAACATCAGGGGCGGAATTTGGCTCAGGAGGTAGAGCGGGTCGGCTGGTGACCGGAAGGTTGCTGGTTCGATCCCCGGCTCCTCATAGTGTCGCGGTTCCTCTGAGCAAGACGCCTCACCCTGAATGCTGGCTGTCGCCCTGCGTGGCTGCCTCCGCCGTCGGTGTGTGAATGTGTGTATGGATGGGTGAATGTCAGGCAATATTTTAAAGCGTTTCAGTGGCCACTGGTTGGAAAAGCGAGGTATAAATGCAGTCCATTGACCATGTTCCAGGTACATATAACGGACCACACACCTCCACACTCTCTTATTGGGGGGCCGTTTCCTCTCCATGAACCTCTCCCCTGCCGTGCCTAAAGCTGCCCCATCTGTCCATCCTGCAGGGCGGGGACAGAGTACTCTGTGGCCGTCTCGGGGGTCTTCGATAACGGAGTGAGTCTGCCTCTTGCAGGAGAGGAGAAGACCACCCTGGTGGAAGTCACCGAGCCTTCTCTCCCCCCGGACATCTCTGGTAAGGTCTCCATGAACCCTCTGGTCCTAAACACCATGAAACATCTGGTCCTAAACACCATGAAACATCTGGTCCTCACCTAGAGACACCGCCATAACATCTGGTATAGACCCATAAACACCATCACGAACATCTGGTAGAGACCTATAGCCACCATCATAACATCTGGTAGAGACCTATAGCCACCATCACAACGTCTGGTAGAGACCTATAGCCACCATCATAACATCTGGTAGAGACCTATAGCCACCATCATAACATCTGGTATAGACCCATAAACACCAACACAACATCTGGTATAGAGCTTTAAACACTATCATAACATATGGTCCTAAACATCTTGTCTTAAACAACATGAAACATCTGACCTATAAAAACATCATCACAACATCTGGACCTTTAAACACCATCACAACATCTGGACCTTTAAACACCATCACAACATCTGGACCTTTAAACACCATCATAACATCTGGACCTTTAAACACCATCATAACATCTAACCCTGACCTATAAACTCCATCATAACATCTCTTAAAGACCTTTATACACCATAATAACCATAGTTTCTTCAGCTCATCATAATACCCAAGGGGTGTTATAAACACCATACCATGTTTATTACTTTCAGTAATGTCTTGAAGATCCTAACAGCCATATAAAGCCTATATTCATGATGTTTAATGAACTTCATCCAGCCCTTTAGTACCAGCTCATACAGTAGCTCTGGTCTTTGGCCACTTAAAGAACCCATCGTTCATTCAGACTAAAGGCTCCACCCAGGCAGAACACTGAGCCTAACAAACCGCCTTAGCTAAATATTGACTTTAAAGTTCCTCATCTCGCATCAGGGGCTTTTAACTCAAGGCTCTAACAAAACTAGTGTTAAGATTCACAACTACCACCAATCAAATATGGTGACGCACACATTATCCGAAACGGCGATAACATAAATTCACCTCATTCTGCAGAAATGTAAATATGTTTTTCCAGGGCGAGATAGTGCTGGTGTGATCTCTCTGGAAGCGAACCGGAGTGAATGTGTTGTTGATAGCAGTGGATCGTGTGTTCATTAGTTCTACAGACCGCCGCTGACTGACATAATAACAACGCCTACTCACATGCCAAAATGCTAAAATATTAGCTGTCAGAAGGGATTAAATCTTCTTACCCGTCGAGATTATACATGCAGTTCCCACACACACTTTTGTGATTAGCACAAATTGCTTTTAGCTGCTTGGCGCTGGGTACTGATATCATATCTGGAACAACTGAACTCATCTTTTGGTATTTAGCAGACGCACAAGATGTGGATCTCATAAACTCAATCAGGCCCCCGTTCCCAATCGGGCATGAGAATACCTCTCACTGAGCTGAGTTTGACTGTACCCTAAAAGGTTCCTGTTCATGAACCCCTCTTTGATATTATTGGGGTCACCTCTGAATCCCGAACGCTGTCTCCAGTCAACACAGTGGAGCGTTTCCGAGGTGACCTTTGATCGTATGTCCTCTTAAGTAGGAAGCCCCCAACACTGATGGGGGGAACCTGACACATGAAGACACCCCAGGGAACGAGTGTGTGTGTGTGTGTGTGTGTGTGTGTGTGTGTGTGTGTGTGTGTGTGTGTGTGTGTGTGTGTGTGTGTGTGTGTGTGTGTGTGTGTGTGTGTGTGTGTGTGGTGTGTGTGTGTATGTGTCTGCCTACCCATAAACACACGCATGTACACACATACACACTCGCACGCATACACACACACATGCACAGATACAGATAAATATATATGCTGTCACATACACATTGAACTACATATACATAGTGCTGCCTACATATGTTTACACACGCACACACACACACACACACACACACACACACACACACACACACACACACACACACACACACACACACACACACACACACACACACACACACACACACACACACACACACACAGTGTCGCTGTCCCCAGTGCTGCCAGCTGTGGCTCGTTTCAGAGGAGATGATCTCAACTAAAACGGATCCCAACCCCTTCCCCGTTTGACAAATGATTTATACTTTTTAAATCGGCTATGCTAACAAGATTCCTCTCCTGTGTGCTCAATTATTTACACTTTTTGTATGGGCTACGCTACCAAGATTCCTCCCCTTCATGATGGATGGTTGAGCCCCTGCGGCCCTCTGGGGCCCGGCGTGGTGCGATGGTGGAACATTGGGACTACAGTAGTCGCCCACCATCTCTCCCGACGCATTCCACCGGCAATCCTTCCCATCGCTGTTTACGCTCGCCTAAATAAACACATGACAGACGTGACATCAGATCCAGATCCACAAACACAACACAAACACAAACGCAATGCCAGCCGCCTCCTCTCTCCGTCCCCACGCCTCCCCTCTCCTCCCTGGGAACGCCGCGGTCCCGCCGCCGCTCCGACCCCCAAGGGAGGCGGGAGATGCACGCCACCACCAGATGGCTGCAGGGCGACTCCGTCCGCAGGGCCCTTGAAGCCCTTCTGATACCTCTTCAAACGCTCTTAACACCAATGTGGGCGCTAGCAGCGGACGAGGTGGAATCGTAAGGTGCAGACTCCCAGAGCCCCTCTCTCTCTAAGCCCCCCCGTCCCCCCGTCCCCACCTCTCAGTGAGGAGCTCAAGCTCACACACTGAGACTCCCATGAACCAAAACACACTTGAGAAACACCACCCCTTAACACAAAAGAGAAAGAAGCGACGCCTGCAAGTTAAACTTAATGAACTGAAATTGGTGCGGACGCCTGTTGTGTCGTCGTTGTTGTTTGTTGGGGGATGCTGCGGTCGGAGGGAGATGAGCACATTGTTTACTCGCGGCGGTGAGCGCGCCCCCCCCATCTCTGTCCCCCCCCATCTGTCCTCCCCCCACCATCTGTCCCCCCCGCCCCACATCTGTCTCCCCCCCCCACATCTGTCCCCCGCTGATGAACGACCAAAACATACCCGGCCACCTGTAACCCACCGGCACCCTGCTGCTACTTGCTGCGGGGCCGCTCGGTAACTTTATTAGCATCTACAAACAAGGGACACAAACACACAAACACACAAACACTCACAGTGCACAGGGGCTCCATGGGGGTGGGAGGGTGGGTGGGTCTCCTGTCTCTCCTAACCTGTTTCCACTTTGCAGACGTTCGAAGCTCTGGTTGCCTCAGTGTCTCCGCCCGAGCGGACGGACACCGCGTGTCCTCAGACACACGGACAAAACGGCCTGGGGGGCCACAGAGCCTTAACCCTCCACAGAGCCTGGAAGAACATGAGCAGAACCTCCTCTCAGGAGGGCTCTGGGTGGAGCTCTGCCCCGACCCGACCACAGAAGGAACCCGACGCTGGAGACACGCCCTGTCACCTGACGGCGGAGCCGCAGACGTTGTTGTTTTATGCGAGTGAATAATCACGTGTGTTGCCTAAAGTTGTACAAAGTTGTCGTTGTAATGTACTGAATGTGTGTGTAACTACTCTGACTCTCCCTGGCGTTCCTGGCTCACTGTGTTCCTTTAAACCTGTGTGTGCGTGTCATTTTTACTTCCTACACTTCACAACACAACACCCCCCCCACTCACCCCCCCCCCCCCTCCCACTCCCCCTCCCCTCACTCCCCCGCGGCCGGACCGTACCACCGGGCGGCGGGCGGGGGGGGTGACGGCTCTGTGTCCCTGCGCGTGCAGAGGCGGTGTGTAAGACCAAGGCCAGGGCGGACATCATCCTGCTGGTGGACGGCTCCTGGAGCATCGGGCGTCTCAACTTCAAGACCATCCGCTCCTTCATCAGCCGCATGGTCGGCGTGTTCGACATCGGGCCCGAGAGGGTCCAGATCGGTACGGTTACCGCGGCGACGCGGCGGATGCTGCACACTCCTGCCGCTGTTAGCACTGCAGCTTTAGACCTAATGCAGCTACTACTACTGCTACTACTACTGCTGTTACCACACATACCACTACTGCATCGACTACTAGGACTAATAGTACTGCTACTATTAGCATGACTAGGAGAACTGCTACTATGCCTGCGTCAACAACTACCATCACTAGCACCATGCAGCACATTTGATGATTCATTTTTTTTTCCCATAATGCATTTTGTACGGCGCTTTGTGCTCAGCAGCTGTGGCCTGCTAACTAGCGCTGGTGCTCAGTAGCTGTGGCCTGCTAACTAGCGCTGGTGCTCTCTCCGTAGGTGTGGCTCAGTACAGTGGAGACCCCAAGACCATGTGGCACCTCAACGAGCACCCCACCCGCGAGGGCCTTATGAAGGCCGTGGCTAACCTGCCCTACAAGGGAGGGAACACCATGACCGGTGAGTCCGGGTCCAAGGTCTAGTCTAGGGTCCAGGACAATCTAGTCTCTAGTCTAGGGTCCAGGAGAGTCCAAGGTCTAGTCTAGGATCCAGTAGAGTCTGGTCTCTAGTCTAGGATCCAGTAGAGTCTGGTCTCTAGTCTAGGATCCAGTAGAGTCTAGTCTCTAGTCTAGGCCTCCAGTAGAGTCTAGTCTCTAGTCTAGGATCCAGGAGAGTCTAGTCTCTAGTCTAGGATCCAGTAGAGTCTAATCTCTAGTCTAGGATCCAGGAGAGTCTAGTCTCTAGTCTAGGGCTCCAGTACGGTCAAGGGTCTAGTCTAGAAACATATCTAGGATTCAGTGGAGGCTAGGGTCTAGTATCGACTCTAGTCCAGGGTCCATTAGAGGCTAGGGTCTATTCTCTAGTCTCGTAGAGTCGAGGGTCTAGTCTCTAGACTATGGTCCATTAGAGGCTAGGGTCTATTCTCTAGTCCAGAGTCCAGTAGAGTCTAGGGTATAGCCTAGACTCTAGTCTATGGTCCAGTAGAGTCTAGGGTCTAGTCTAGACTCTAGTTCTATGGTCCAGTAGAGTCTAGGGTCTAGTTCTGACTCTAGCATGGTCCAGTAGAGTCTAGGTCTATCTAGACTCTAGTGTCTATGGTCCAGTAGAGTCTAGGGTCTTAGACTCTGTCACTCTAGTCATGGTCCAGTAGAGTCTAGGGTCTAGTCTAGACTCTAGTCTATGGTCCAGTAGAGTCTAGGGTCTAGTCTAGACTCTAGTCTATGGTCCAGTAGAGTCTAGGGTATAGTCTCTTGTCTAGGATCCAGTAGAGTCTAGGGTCTAGTCTAGACTCTAGTCTATGGTCCAGTAGAGTCTAGGGTCTAGTCTAGACTCTAGTCTATGGTCCAGTAGAGTCTAGGGTCTAGTCTAGACTCTAGTCTATGGTCCAGTAGAGTCTAGGGTCTAGTCTAGACTCTAGTCTATGGTCCAGTAGAGTCTAGGGTCTAGTCTAGACTCTAGTCTATGGTCCAGTAGAGTCTAGGGTATAGTCTCTTGTCTATGGTCCAGTAGAGTCTAGGGTCTAGTCTAGACTCTAGTCTATGGTCCAGTAGAGTCTAGGGTATAGCCTCGTCTGGATACCTCCTGAATGCGAGCCCTCCTGTCGTGTGTTTACAGGCATGGCGCTGAACTTCATCCTGAAGAACAACTTCCAGGTCAACGTGGGGATGCGTCCGGAGGCGCGCAAGATCGGCGTGCTCATCACGGACGGAAAGTCCCAGGACGAGATCATCTTCAGCTCCAAGGAGCTCCGCGATCAGGGCATCGAGCTCTACGCCGTCGGTCGGTGGCTGCCTCCGTCGCTCTTCAGGGAGAAAGCATTCGTCGCGGTCGTTTTGGATTTGATAGTAACCACGGCGACGACCTCTCCCTCTCTCAGGCGTGAAGAACGCAGACGTGAACGAGCTGCGGTCCATCGCCTCCTCGCCGGAGGTCATCCACATGTACAACGTCAAGGACTTCTCCTTCCTGCTGGACATCGTGGACGACCTGTCCACCAACATCTGCAACAGCGTCAAGGGTCCAGGTGAGTGATGAAACCACCTCCTGGTAGCTGGGACGATAACGATGGGTTAGGTCTGTATCAGAGCCATATCTGCAACTGTTGGATATCATACGAAGCTGTTTTTATTTCTTGACCAGCTGAGTGAAGGGCAGGGTGGTGAAGGGGCTAATGATCTTGGTTTCTATCTCCATTTTCTGCAGCCTAACCTGTGGGCATCTTTGAGCAAGATGACCCTATCGCCTGCCTGCTCCTTAAGGACCTTTAACTGAATTAAATGTAAATTGTGTTGGATAAAAGCGTCTGCTTAAATGCGAAACACTATTCTCATCATTTCCGTTGAGAGCGGTCAGATGTTTATCGGTCAGATGTTTACTGGTTCGCTCCTCTTGTGTTATCACACACTAGTGGAAGAAGCTTGGCCTCTTACTGGTCCCAGTTTAAATGTTCAACATAATCATCTAAAACAACAGCATCATCCCCTGACTCCTTAATGCTGTGTTTCTTTAATGCACCCTGTTTCTGCGAGGACTAGGTGGTCGTGTGTGTTAGCACTTGGGGAAAAAACGGATCGCAAATATTTAGTTTCTGTTCTTGTTGGCATTTAATTCTTCTGTGTCTTTCTCAAGATAAATCAGTTGTTGTTTGAAATAGCAGGAAAGACTTTCCACTGATCTCCCTGCAGAGGGAAGTCTACGTCACCTCGTTCTGTTTACCAGGGCTGCTGCTTCCCACAGTGTCAGCTCAATCACAGCTGAGGCTGCTGCTGTTAGGACTGCTGCTCTCAGAAGAAAGAAATCCAGAGAGAGAAGGCAAACTAGATGGTAGAATCACTTCTCTTCTCATCTCCTTCGAGAATCGAGGGAGGCGAACTAGATGGTCGAATCCCTTTCCTTCTCATCTCCTTTCAGTGGCGGAAACAGTGCTGAGTTATTTTCGTGTGTCCCCACAAACCATGGACCAGTCCCGCTGCGCCATGTCCTCAGAACCCCAGAGAGGAAAGGAGAACATTTAGAGTTTGAGTTCCAAATGCTGCTGCCTCTTCAGAGACAGCATGAGATCGCTATCAGCTGAGAGTACTGCTGCTTTAACCGCTGGTTGAGAAAGAACGTAATGTGACAGTGTTTAAAAGAAAGAACAACAAGAGGGAGAAGGTGAGAGAATTGGTGGCAGTTCAGACTATGAGCTCACGTGCAGCTGAGACCTCTGGCTGATGGCTCAGAACACGGACGACTCTCTCTAACTCAGAGAGTGGAGAGTGGTTCCAACACCAAAAGAATTGAAGGTCAATGGACCTGCCGGCAAGAGACAAAAGGCAACAAAATATATTTATTGCTTTGCTCAAATGCACGTTGGCAGGCGATGGTTTCCAACCGATGTTCATCACAGTTGTCGGGAAGATTTGAGGCTAGGAGATAGATGGCCCGTCTGGAGATGGACTTAGCTTCTGTGGAAGATGAAGTGTTGTGGATTTCCAACCTGGTCTCACGAGATCTCGTGCTCATGCGCACGAAACGCGTTAATCTATTGAATCGTGTCCCAGAGTACGATTGTTCGACTTTTTTCGTGAAACGCATCACGAAATGTTAACCAATGCATTCTGAATGCACATAGTACGGATTGTATTCGACTTTTTTCGTGAAACGCATCCATCGAAATGCTTAACCAATGCAGTTCTGAAATGCACATCTTCACACGTATTCTTTTGATAACTATCAAACAACATGCACATCCTTCATATCGCGAGCGACGATTATGAAAGTAAAATGCACATTTCTCGCTAAAAATGTTTACATAAACACTTTTAATGGCGTAACCCGCCATTAAAAGCATTAAAAGTGTCTATCGGTGACTACGTCACGGATAGACGCTGTGAGCATCTTTCCTATTGGATAGTTTTTAGGATATTTTTCTGTGAAAATGGCGGACATACTTATTTATTCTGGGTGGAAAATATGATATTTTAGCATAGTTACGCCATTAAAAGTGTTTATCTAAACATTTTTAGCGAGAAATGTGCATTTTACCTTCATAATCGTCGCTTGGCGAATGTGAAGGATGTTTGGTTTGATAGCCTCACCCTCAGGACTAAGTCTGGGTCTTCTCTTTGACATGCTCGTCAATTGCCCATGTGCTCCTCAACTAGCAAACTACATTGGAAGATAAAAAAAAGTCAGCGAGACAAATACAGAAAAGACCAATACTTGATTGGAATCAAATTAGGATTCATCAAATGTTATAGTTGTGAAGGATGTGCATTCAGAATGCACTGGTTAACATTTCGTGATGCGTTTCTCGAAAAAAGTCGTAAACACGAAAACAATCGTACTCTGGGACACAATTCAATAGATTAACGCGTTTCGTGCGCATGAGCACGAGATCTCGTGATACCGGGTTGGGATTTCAGAGAGCGTTCTGTATTTCAGTATCGTCTATCTCCAGATCCAACCGAGTTTTAAGACGGGATGAAACGTTGGAAGGAAATTAGGATCTTTCCAGATAAGCTTCTCTGAAGGCGCTAGCCTGCCGTGTGCTAGCCTGCCGTGTGCTAGCCTGCCGTGTGCTAGCCTGCCGTGTGTTAACCTGCTGCATTGCTGTCAGTGTGAGCGGAGACATTGCTACATGAACGGTTGACCTGTTATGCCTGCAGCCCCACAGCACGCTAGCATCAACACTAACATTGTTTCAGCTGTGGAGGAAGTTCCTGTGATTAGATTCAGACATAAATGAGCTGATTAAGAGATTGCTTCCTTTGATATGCTCCGTTGAATATGACCAAGAAGTAGCAAGATGAAAGGTTTACGTGGCCTTTATGTCGTCCTCCAGATCTGCAGTCATCTGTTTATTTTGGAATAAATCGATGAACTAATTAATTTATACATTTAATTAGTTTAAAGTCATAACATCATTGAGGTTCATGAATAACGATGTGTACAGAGAAGTCCATCATCTTCACAACCAGAAGGTTCTTCTCATAAAGCTCATGAACGCTGGAGAACCAGAGGGCAGGGGAACCCCAGCAGAAGAACATCCACGTCTTCAGGACGAGGCGTTGAGTGGAGCCAGCGTGAGAGTTC
>OLKM01000258.1:19271-23757 GCA_900291075.1 Melanogrammus aeglefinus | reverse complement strand
TCTCTCTCTCTCTCTCTCTCTCTCTCTGTCTCTCTCTTTCTCCCTCCCTCCCTCCCCCTCTCTCTCTGTCTCTGTCTCTGTCTCTGTCTCTGTCTCTCTCTCTCTCTCTCTCTCTCTCTCTCTCTCTCTCTCTCTCTCTCTCACCTGCTTCCATTTTATTTTGTTCCGCACTGTGCAGAATGAGTGAATATTAGTGAATATTAACTCAGAGAAGAGAACGTTTGGAGACATGTTCTGATAGTTGAGCCATCGATGCTTCATCTCTGCCACGTTTCAGATTCACCTTAAGATCTCACACTCCCTGAACCTTTCAGCAAAGTACTTCTGAAACTGATTAGGTGGAAACACCATTCCATCAGATGAGAGAGAGAGAGAGAGAGAGAGAGAGAGAGAGAGAGAGAGAGAGAGAGAGAGAGAGACCGTGAGAGACCGAGAGAGAGAGAGAGAGACCGTGAGAGACCGAGGGAGAGAGAGAGAGAGTGAAGCAGAGAGAGAGAGAGAGACATACGAGGAAGACGAATGAGAGGAGAGAGAGAGAGGATGAGAGAGAGAGATGAGAGAGAGAAGAGAGAGAGAGAGAGGAGAGACCGAAGATGGAAGATGAGAGAGAGGCCGGGACGGGGAGGGAGACGAGAGAGAGAGAGACGAGAGATGATGAGAATGAGAGAGAGAGAGAGAGAGAGAGGGAGAGAGAGAGAGAGAGAGAGAGAGAGAGAGAGAGAGAGAGAGAGAGAGAGAGAGAGAGAGAGAGAGAGAGAGAGAGAGAGAGAGAGAGAGAGAGAGAGAGAGAGGGAGAGAGAGAGAGGGAGAGAGAGAGAGGAGTTTCCATAGGAACGCCCAGCAAGGACGGCACCGGAGTAACACTGATCTGCTCCCGCTGCTATCGACGCCTGTGTCTTAACACAGACGCACACACACACGCACACACACACACACACACACACACACACACACACACACACACACACACACACACACACACACACACACACACACACACACACACACACACACACACACACACACACACACACACACACAAACAGACAGAAACGTGCATTTACACACAATTACACACACACCACTCAAAGAGAACAAGCATACACACACAAACACACACAGGTACACACACACACACACACACACACACACACACACATGCTTGGAGGAAACCAGGGTAGGAACACGCACACACATGCAAACAAGTCGGAAATATTCACACATGCACACAAGCGGGTCACTAGGCATTCCACATCATACATTAACGTTTGCAGGCACACGCACAAACACACACACATCACACGCATGCGTGTGCATGTGTGTGCACAAACACACACCACACCAGCACGGATCCATAGCACCAGTCGACATGCAGACTTCTTCCTCCTAATGAAGAGCGGGGGACCGATCGATAGTGTGAGGTGTAGCCGGCTGCAGTGTGTGTGTGTGTGTGTGTGTGTGTGTGTGTGTGTGTGTGTGTGTGTGTGTGTGTGTGTGTGTGTGTGTGTGTGTGTGTGTGTGTGTGTGTGTGTGTGTGTGTGTGTGTGTGTGTGTGTGTGTGTGTGTGTGTGTGTGTGTGTGTGTGTGTGTTTACATGTTTGAACGCGTGGCAGCATTTGTTTCGGTCTGGGATGTTTTAAGCAGCACAGACTGGTGAGAGCAGAACAGAAAAGCTTCTTGGTTTCAAACAGGAAGGATTCATCCCCCACCTCGGTTACCATGATAGATAGTACCCCACCTGGCTACCATAGATAGATTAGTTACCACACCTTGGCTACATAGATAGATAGATAGTACCACACCTCGGTACCATAGATAGATAGTACCACACTGCGCGGGGGGATACCATAGATAGAGAGTACCACACCTTGGTACCATAGATAGATAGTACCACACCTGTACATAGATAGATAGTACCACAACTGGGTACCATAGATAGGATAGTTACCACACCTCGGTACCCATGTAGATAGGATAAGTACCACCACCTGGTACCATAGAATAGATAGATAGTACACACCTGGTACCATAGATAGATAGATTAGGTACCACACCTGGGGTTAAAAAAAAACCATAGAATTTAGGGATAAGGGATTAAGTAACCCCCCACACCTGGTACCATAGATAGATAGTACCACACCTCGGTACCATAGATAGATAGTACCACACCTGTACTATAATAGATAGTACCACACCTGGACCATAGTAGGATGTACCACACCTGGTTACCATAGATAGATTAGTTACCACACCTGGTACCATAGATAGATAGATAGTTACCACACCTGGTACCATAATAGAGAGTAACCACACCTGGGTACCATAGATAGATAGGTACCACACCTGTACCATAAGATAGATAGTACCACACCTTGGTACCATAGATAGATTAATAGTACCACCCACCTTGGTACCCATAGATAGATAGTACCACACCTGGTACCATAGATAGATAGATAGTACCACACCTGGTACCATAGATAGATAGATAGTACCACACCTGGTACCATAGATAGATAGTACCACACCTGGTACCATAGATAGATAGTACCACACCTGGTACCATAGATAGATAGTACCACACCTGGTACCATAGATAGATAGTACCACACCTGGTACCATAGATAGATAGTACCACACCTGGTACCATAGATAGATAGTACCACACCTGGTACCATAGATAGATAGTACCACACCTGGTACCATAGATAGATAGATAGTACCACACCTGGTACCATAGATAGATAGTACCACACCTGGTACCATAGATAGATAGTACCACACCTGGTACCATAGATAGATAGATAGTACCACACCTGGGTCCATTAATAGATAGATTAGTACCACACCGGTACCATAGCATTAGATAGATAGTAACCACACCTGGTTACCCATAGATAGATAGTACCACACCTGTACCCATAGATAGATAGTTACCACACCTGGTTACCATAGATTAGATAGTACCACACCTGGTATCCATAGATAGATTAGTACCACACCTGGTACCATAGATAGATAGTACCACACCTGGGTACCATTAGATAGATAGATAGTACCACACCCTGGTATACCATAGGATAGATAGTACCACACCTGGGTACCATTAGATAGATAGTACCACACCTTGGTACCATAGATAGATAGTACCACACCTGGTACCATAGATAGATAGATAGTACCACACCTGGTTACCATAGATAGGATAGTACCACACACTGGTACCATAGATAGATAAGTACCACACCTGGTACCATAATAGAAGTACCACACCTGCTGTACCATAGATAGATAGTACCACAGCCTGGTACCATAGATAGATTGAGTACCACAACCTGTACCATAGATAGATAGTACCACTCACCTGGTACCATAGATAGATAGTACCACTCACCTGGTACCATAGATAGATAGATAGTACCACACCTGGTACCATAGATAGATAGTACCACACCTGGTACCATAGATAGATAGTACCACACCTGGTACCATAGATAGATAGTACCACTCACCTGGTACCTCACACCAGTGTGAACCAGGGGTCCTTGTAACACGCCTACAATACCGGATTTTGCAACCCTCCAATGTCCTCTCTGTTCAACACACAGATAGGAAACAGGCAACAACTACATTCTAATGTTGTCTTGTCATGATCAGAATGAAATGTTATTCCCTTCTTTAATTACAATACGGTATATAATTCTAACAGGTTAGGGCATGGGACTAAAACAATGAGGATCACGTTGTCCACCAGCACATTTATAACGCACCCCTCGATGTTGATATCTGGGTTTCATGACAAGGGACCCCACCCAACGTGCGTTACAAACCATAATAATACCATGCCCGACTTGACCCCCCCCTCCCCCTCCAAATGAATCATAGACATCTTTGAATTGATTAATAATCAATCAATCATTTGTATGGAACACGCGTCCTCGGGCCAGCGCGGTGCTTAACGAGGTGTCGCTTATTAAACGCTGGATTAATTTCCTGGCTGGGGACAGGGGGGGGGGGGGGGTATATTTAGGCAGGTAATAGATGAGGCAGGCGGGGGCAGAGGATGGGGGGATAAGGGCTCAGTGGAGGAGGAAGATGGATCAGTCCTCAGGCCGTGAGCCAGGAGGTGGGAGGCATTGTCCTGAGAGCCTTCAGCGTTAATGGCACTCTGGCAGTTTGATCCATTAATCGTCACGGCGATAGGGGTTTTAAAAGCCCCTTTCATACAGGGTATCTTCCATGTGCTCTCGTTAGAGGATAAGGGCTGTTCCCAGTCTGGAGGTCTCCCAGTGCACCCAGTCTCTCCCAGTGTTCCCAGTCTGGAGGTCTCCTGGTCCCAGTCTGTGTGTGTGTGTGTGTGTGTGTGTGTGTGTGTGTGTGTGTGTGTGTGTGTGTGTGTGTGTGTGTGTGTGTGTGTGTGTGTGTGTGTGTGTGTGTGTGTGTGTGTGTGTGCTGTCCAGGCTACTGTACTGAGACGTGTCCTGGC
>OLKM01000258.1:11771-16771 GCA_900291075.1 Melanogrammus aeglefinus | reverse complement strand
GGGGGTAGTGGGTGGTGTGCAGTGTGGGTGGTGTTAGTGGGTGGTGGTAGTGGGTGGTGGTAGTGGGTGGTGTTAGTGGGTGGGGGTAGTGGGTGGTGTAGTGGGTGGTGGTAGTGGATGGTGGTAGTGGATGGTGGTAGTGGATGGAGGTAGTGGATGGTGGTAGTGGATGGAGGTAGTGGATGGTGGTAGTGGATGGTGGTAGTGGATGGTGGTAGTGGGTGGTGTCAGTGGGTGGTGTCAGTGGGTGGTGGTAGTGGGTGGTGGTAGTGGGTGGTGGTAGTGGGTGGGGTTGCTCACTGCTGTGTGAAGCCGTCAGAGGACCACTCGTTCTTTGCTGTGGCTTAATTAACCAGCAGGAGGCGTGGAGCGAGGCTCTGCTCAGTGGCACTGACAGCAGGCTGGCGTCTCACAGCCCTCTGAAGGGTGTTCATTATTCCTGCTGTGGTACTCCCTTGAAGGCTTTTCCACCTGTCTCCTTCAATGCAGGCGCCGCCATCCATTGTTGTTATTATTCATAAAGCGCACGACTGCAAATCAACGTAAGCCCATCGCAAACGACTCCAGCGCTCTCAATCATTGCATGGCGGAGCAAATAGAAGGAGTAATAGTTAACCTAACACAAACGCACCTAACAGCGGGTAAACACGAGTTAACCTAACACAACCACGCCTAACAGAAAGAGTAATAGTTAACCTAACACAAACACACCTAACAGAAAGAGTAATAGTTAACCTAACACAACCACGCCTAACAGAAAGAGTAATAGTTAACCTAACACAACCACACCTAACAGAAAGAGTAATAGTTAACCTAACACAACCACACCTAACAGGGGGTAAACAGGAGTTAGGGTTAGGGTTGGGGTTGTGGTTGGGGTTGGGGTTGGGGTTGTGGTTGGGGTTGGGGTTGTGGTTGGGGTTAGGGTTGGGGTTGTGGTTGGGGTTAGTGGCTGAGGGCTCTAGGGCCCCTGAGAGGGGCTCCCAACTGCTGGCCGGGACTGGTGGCGTTGTGAGGGTTAAGGGGCGGAGCCTGGGGTCCGGGGGCGTGGCCTGGGGTCCGGGGGCGGAGCCTGGGGTCCGGGGGCGTGGCCTGGGGTCCGGGGGCGGAGCCTCGGGTCCGGGGGCGGCGCCTGGGGTCCGGGGGCGGAGACTGGGGTCCGGGGGCGGAGCCTGGGGACGGGAGGCGGGTCCGGTAACGTACACTAGTGGAACATGTATTCAAGTCTTGCATTTATAGGTATATATATATAGTTTCATATATGTTTATATATATAGTTATATTAATATATACAAAAGTAAAAGGACACACTAAAACATAAAGGGGTGAGAAAGACACCGAACACACACACACACACACACACACACACACACACACACACACACACACACACACACACACACACACACACGCAGGCCCAGTAGCGCAGTGTGAGTGGCCAGGTGTGTCTGGAGGGAGGGACAGTGTTTGGGTGAGGAAGCCGTTTGACCTCCAGCTGCTTCCTGCACTCCCCCCAGTGGCCGCTGCCCCTGTGTGTGCGGTGTGTGTGTGTGTGTGTGTGTGTGTGTGTGTGTGTGTGTGTGTGTGTGTGTGTGTGTGTGTGTGTGTGTGTGTGTGTGTGTGTGTGTGTGTGTGTTCTTCCCACGGCTGACTGCAGTCCTACAGCTAGGAGGCGGGACCTCGGCTCTTCTTTTGAGCTGCCACTCAGCGCAGCCCCACCCCTGCTAACAGCCAGCGCTAACAGCCAGCGCTGACAGCCAGCGCAAACAGCCAGCGCAAACAGCCAGCGCTAACAGCCAGCGCTAACAGCCAGCGCTAACAGCCAGCGCTAACAGCCAGCGCTAACAGCCAGCGCTAACAGCCAGCGCTAACAGCCAGCGCTAACAGCCAGCGCTAACAGCCAGCGCTAACAGCCAGCGCTAAGGCGCTCGCGTCACAGCAGGGTGTGTCCCGCTTCCCATCACTGCAGCACACTCACATGCACACACGCACACACACACACACACACACACACACACACACACACACACACACACACACACACACACACACACACACACACACACACACACACACACACACACACACACACACACACACATGTGCACACAGGCTCACGGTGTACATAAGGTTGTGTCTGTGTTTGTGTGATTGTGTGTGTTTACTGTACACCTCTCCTTGCCTTGTTTACGTACAGCGCTTGTTTAATGCATTCATTGAACGAGCCTCCTGCAGTGCTCCTTGTGTTGCAGTAGGGCGTGGAGCGGTGTGTGTGTGTGTATCAGACTGTCAGCATGCTGTTAATAACTGAGAGTCGGTGTTACATTGCATTGATCACAGCGTTGATGTGAGGTTTTGCACCTGTCCTCCGAGCTGCCGAGTGGCTCGTGTGTCCTTTGATGTTCATTAGGGGTGAAGTGCATGCATCGCTTGTGTGAGCATGTGTGTGTGTGTGTGTGTGTGTGTGTGTGTGTGTGTGTGTGTGTGTGTGTGTGTGTGTGTGTGTGTGTGTGTGTGTGGTGTGTGTGTGGTGTTGTGTGTGTGTGTGGAGGAGGGGGGGGGGGTCTGTGTGTACGTGTCTTGGCAAAAACTGGATCAATCCTGCACAAATCTTCAAGATAAATTATGCTTTCTTCTTTCTCTCTGAATAAATCATCTGAATGAACAGATGATTTATAATCTGTTAATTATCCTGTAGACGTGTATAATTCTAAATCGTGGCATCGACACAAACTTACCGAAAGGGAAAGTGAAGCGTTGGTCGTACAACTCCATCGATTCTCCAGCCAAGACGTCGCCCTGGCTGTCTGCCCGGCCCGTCCTACCTGGGGTGCAGCATGTCTGGCTGGGACTGCCAGCACTTATCACAGGCTATCAAATCTGTATCAGGTGTCTTGTGTGTGTTTGCCTGGGCCTCTGGAATCAGCCCGCCTCACCTCCCAGCCATGTTTCAGAGTGTATCAGACGCCAACACCCTCCTTCTTCTGAACACAAGTGGCAGCAGATGAATCCCACGTTTGGGTTCCATGACGGTCTCTCTGAGGCCGTGACGGACACAGCCCCATGCTGGAAGAACGAGTTACTGCTGGTTATCGATTTGTGATATGATATTGATCTGATGGATTGATCGATTGATATTTTGGCTCAAATGGATCATTTTGGGGATCGCTAGATCGTTATTGTTGACCAAATATGCAGTATGTAAGAGACGGTGTCCCTTTCATCTGCGTTTGGCAGTAACGTATCCCTTTTGTGTGGGTGTGTGTGTTTGTGGGTGTGTGGTACACTTTTGGACGGATATCTGAGTGCAGCGTGTTTGGAGACATCCCAACAGCACAGACCAAACCTGTGATGTTCCTCTTGAACGCATGACAGGGCCAGCTCCCTGTTTGAGGGGCGCGCTCCATCGGGGCCATCAGACTCAAGCAGCGCAGTGCGTGGCTGCCGGGCCACAGCGCCACAACGTCCCCGCTGCATTCCTTGACCCAATGCAAATCTGCTTCAATATATCTTTGTCTGTTCGAGTGCAAATCAGCATCTGCCTTCGCGCCACGCGTGTGCATGAGCGTGCGTGTGCGTGTGCGTGTGCATGAGCGTGCGTGTGCATGAGCGTGCGTGTGCGTGTGCGTTTGCGCGCTGGGATCTGCATGCTGGCCGTGCTCGGTCCTTGTGCATAAGGTAGGGTGCAGCGCTGAGCGCGCGGCGGTGCAGCAGGTAGCTATATGTAGCTCCAGCTCTGCGCTGCGAGCCTCCCCAGAGGAGGCCGATGTTCTGCGTTAGCATCGGTTACGTAACGCCACCGGGGGGCTGGCTTGTGCTCGTAGCAGATGAGATCGCGTGTGACGTCCCCCCCCCCTTCCTCCGTCGGCTTCCAGGGCACACACACTAGGACACACAGACACACACTAGGACACACAGACACACACTAGGACACACAGACACACTATGACACATAGACACACACTAGGACACACAGACACACACTAGGACACACAGACACACACTAGGACACACAGACACACACTAGGACACACTAGGACACACAGACACACACTAGGACACACAGACACACACTAGGACACACAGACACACTAGGACACACAGACACACACTAGGACACACAGACACACACTAGGACACACAGACACACACTAGGACACACAGACACACACTAGGACACACAGACACACACTAGGACACACAGACACACACTAGGACACATCAGACACACACTAGGACACACAGACACACACTAGGACACACAGACACACACTAGGACACACAGACACACTATGACACATACACACTAGGACACACAGACACACACTAGGACACACAGACACACACTAGGACACACTAGGACACACAGACACACACTAGGACACACAGACACACACTAGGACCCACAGACACACACTAGGACACACAGACACACTAGGACACACAGACACACACTAGGACACACAGACACACTAGGACACACAGACAGAAATGAGGACATACAGACACACACTAGGACACACAGACACACACTAGGACACACATACACACACTAGGACACACAGACACACACTAGGACACACAGACACACACTAGGACACACAGACACACTAGGACACACAGACACACACTAGGACACACAGACACACTAGGACACACAGACAGAAATGAGGACATACAGACACACACTAGGACACACAGACACACACTAGGACACACAGACACACACTAGGACACACAGACACACACTAGGACACACAGACACACACTAGGACACACAGACACACACTAGGACACACAGACACACACTAGGACACACAGACACACACTAGGACACACAGACACACACTAGGACACACAGACACACACTAGGACGCACAGACACACACTAGGACACACAGACACACACTAGGACACACAGACACACACTAGGACACACAGACACACACTAGGACACACACTAGGACACACAAACGTGCAGGAAAGGGACATGGGAACAG
>OLKM01000257.1:354024-403299 GCA_900291075.1 Melanogrammus aeglefinus | reverse complement strand
AGGGAGTAGCTGTAAGAGTAACTGTTGTCGGCTGTGTTGATGAAGAGGGCATAAAATGAAAGGAAAAGAGAGAATCCGTGACCGATTTTGGGGTTTGATTTGTGATGTCTTACCATCTACCGGCATTCAATACCATGACAGACCTTCTTACTCTCTCTCTCCTGTCCCTCCCCTCCTCTGGCACATTCTCCTATTTTTCATCTTCATTTCCATGCAGGAAAAGCTTCTCACAGCCAGACACAGGACTAATAAGGATGCGACCATCCACCAATCCGCTCTCAGCGCCTGCGCCACCCACCCCCCCTCCAGCAGCAGCCAAGAAAGGAGACGGCTTCAGAAGGAGGAAGGAGGACAGAGAGATAGCCAGAGAAATTGCGGAGAGAAAAAAAGTGACACTGTGGACAAACTACAGAAGGCCAGAGAGGTTTGCACAACACACTCCCCCCCATACACACACACACTCATACGCCGACAGAATATACACACTAATAAGACACATTGATGTAAGAAAACCAGAATAGATTTCTTCAAGGAAGAATGGGGAAGGATGTACTACCGGTTGCATGAGCCTGTGTGTGTGTTTCTGAAAGTGTGCATTTGTGTGTTTGCTTGTTTGTTTGTTTTTGCGTGTGTGAATTTTTGTTCCTCTGTGTGTGTCTGTATGTGTGTGTGTGTGTGTGTGTGTGTGTGTGTGTGTGTGTGTGTGTGTGTGTGTGTGTGTGTGTGTGTGTGTGTGTGTGTGTGTGTGTGTGTGTGTGTGTGTGTGTGTGTGTGTGTGTGCGCGCGTGTGTGTGTGTGTGTGTGTGTGTGTGTGTTCTTGTGTTATTGTGAACTTAATCTCCAGGAAAGGTCCCAACATGTTAGGCCGAGTCCAGACCCTCTCTCTATGCCATACTCCAGCACGGAGTCCTAGTGCGTCATTCCTATAATCTATGTAAACAATTTATATTGGATACAGCCACCACTCAACACAACTGTTACATGTTATGTTACTGTGGGACATCCCCGGGCAACGTGTACAAAAGCCTATCCAATTTCACTGCTTGTTCCCCCCCCCCCCGCCCAACCCCCCCGCCCCCCGATTAAACATAGTGCGATAAAACACATTTTTTCCACACATTGTAGGATTTCTATATCTCCACAGTGTGAAATGTGCCTTGCGACATCTCATTTCGGCACAACAAGTTGCCCAGCAGTGCAATGCCAACACCCTACAGAGTTCGGTAAACATGTCTCTCAACGAAGGATGCTAGCACGTTAGCGCAGTGGGGAGAGAGAGCGAGAGGAGAGGAGGAGAAAACAAGAGGCGCAAGCTGTTCGATTTCCAATCATTAATTATAGATTCCTTGTTTTTCAAAGGCTTGCTGTGTTAACATTGACATATTTGGAAAGCTTTGTTGTATACTTATCATGATCAGGCAAATGACAGGAGAGGTAGGCTCATGCAAAAAAGGAGGATCAATTAATGTTCTGTTCTAATAACCAACATGTTTTTCATGTTTGCTGATTCATAGGCCCCATGTCAGACAAGGTTTACACAGAAACACTGTTCTCAATTGTATGTATGCTGTGCAGTGCAGGGCCATTTCTCTTGCAATTCAGTTCACCTCAACACGGGGAACTCATGTTTACACTGGCCGGGCTGGAGGTTTATAATAGAACAGAGAATGGAGAATATCAGGGGCTGGATAGTGTGTAGGCCAGTGCCCAAAGGCAATGGGTCTGATTCCCAATGTAGGCATCCATCAGAAAGTTTACTTACCGCTCATTAACCACATCTAAATTCACTATTAGGCTTTGGATGAAAGTGTCTATGCAATGAATGAATCGTAGGAAAAGAAAAAAGAAAACATGAACAGGTAATAATGGACATAATAAAGATACATAATAATGATTGTTTAAGTTTTGCCCATGTGTGTATTGTGTTGATTAATGGGCAATAGCGATGTAGGAAACAAAGCAACGCCTCTTTCGCTGTTTCTAGCTTGTTCCCTCTCTATTCCTTCCTTATTATTCTGCAGTTCAATTCCTCTTTCTCTCAAACAGGAACACAGAGTCATGAATATGCATAGTAGTCTGTTCATCCGTTTTCACACACCAAAGTCGCAGAAGAAAACAACAAATTCTGTCAGTGGACCTTGTGTAAGTGTGTGTGCGTGCCTGTGTGCGTGATTTCATCAGCAAACAGTGCGATGAATGTCAAGCCCAAAACATTGATAACGGGTTTCATAGCTCACTTGACCACAAAGACAAAGTGCTCCACTGAATAGTTTACAAAGCTGAGCCCTGCCGACATGACAAAGACAAACATCAATGACCACGCCTTTAACCCGCCTGAAGGCATCCTTGAGCAAGACACAGACTGCCTGCTTCTTGATGAGGATCAAAAATGTATTATACAAGTTGATTTTGGTTTAAAAATGGCGTCTTCTCTATTAAATGGTAACAAGACAAAATACAAAAACAGGTCCTGAAAACCTCATTTTGATAGTGATTTTCAAGACTATTTTATCCAAAGCCTTACGTGCCTCATTAAAGGTAGGTAGATACGGTAGGGTTTACTTTGGTTGGATACCTATATGGCTTACTCTGGTTGCCTTGCTCAAATTCAAAATGATAAATGTCGCTTTCGATCCATATGGCACCAACTCAATAAATAATAAGAAACCGCAACAAAAGCATTACAATAACGGTGAAGAGATGCCAGAAAAGGCTGTCTGTTCTTGTGAGCCCCTGGTGTTGACAATTAAAACCACTTCTAGACAGGAGGAACAAGAGATGCTTTGTGCATTCATATTGTTTCGTCTGAGTGCGTGAGTGTGTGTTTATGTCAGTGAATGTCATGAATAACTGATCAGTAGAACAGTAGCTTTTGTTTGGCTAAGTCATTTTCTGCAAACATACTCACTTTAGCAATAATAGGTGCTTGAACGGCCATTAGCTAGTTAGCTAGCTCCAGCAGCTACCGCAGTATAACAACAAACAGAAGCTTGCTCTGGGTCACGAGCTTTGAGTACGTGCACGAAGGGGTCACGCGCGGGGAGCAGGAGTGCAGTACGACCATTTGATTGACGTATACTGTCCAATGCTATTCGGTGGGTCTGAAAATCATTGGCTGGAGTTTTTCGAGCCCTGCTCGTTCCACAGATGATTGACTTGTTTAATTTTCATGTCAGTCCTTCTAACTCAGTGGCTGTAAGTGGGTTATGATAAGGATTTCAAGTAGTTTTTCAGCCAAAAATGGCCAAAAAAGAGAATTCCATACCCAACCTTTAAAAAGCGTTCGGCCTACTCCTCTATACTTCTACACCGGGTTCACCCAAAAATGCAACGTAATGTATAGGCGCCGTTAACTCTTGGGGAAGAAAGTACAGTGCATCTTCTCAAGGGTTGTGTGAGTTCCTCTTCTCTGCACAACCGTCACTGTCACTGTCTTTTCCTCTTCCATCCTCCTTGAAATCGGTCCGAAAGGAAACTTTCCCCTTTTTCTGTCTGTCACCCTTTCCCATTCGGTTTCCCTCTCCAGTCTCTCATATCTGTCGCCAACGTCTCTCAAGGGGCCATCAAATAATCAATCAAAAGGAACAATTCTAATTTGATCAAGAGGAAATAAATGGAAGCGTGCCTCTTCCCAGTTTCACTTTCTCTTTCATCCTCTCAGTGTCTGTCCCCCACCCCCTCCCCTCCACCCCCTCCCTAGTGTTTTATCCTAATAGTGTTGGTTGAATGAGGTGCTTCATACCCTGGCTGCATCAGATGATAAAACGCCCTTTGATTGCTGTTCAGCCCCGCCGGTGGTACAGCCGACCCACACACACACACACACACACACACACACACACACACACACACACACACACACACGCCAACGCCAGACACCTTTTTTGTGGTTCCTTTTTGTTGTTTTTCGTTTTCAACCGGCCCCCCAAACATACATTCTCTCCTTCTTCCTCTCTCTTTTGTCTTTTCAACTTTTTTTTGTGTGTGTGCATGCATGCTGGTTCATGCGTGTTAGGTATATGGGTATGTGTTTCGTGTGTGGGTTCGCACCACTCATACCGTTACCCCTTTCGCCTCTATACCATGCTGGTATCACTCGCTTTAGTTTTCCAAGCTGTGTAAGTGCATTGACTCTCCCAATCTCTCTCTCTCTCTCTCTCTCTCTCTCTCTCTCTCTCTCTCTCTCTCTCTCTCTCTCTCTCTCTCTCTCTCTCTCTCTCTCTCTCTCTCTCTCTCTCTCTCTCTCTCTCTCTCTCTCTCTCTCTCTCTCTCTCTCTCTCTCTCTCTCTCTCTCTCTCTCTCTCTCTCTCTCTCTCTCTCTCTCTCTCTCTCTCTCTCATGCAAGGCATGCAAAAACGTGAACATCAAGGAGAAAGTTCACGGGAGCCGATGTGGCGAGCACGGTTTAAATGTGTGTGTGTATGTGTGTGTGTGTGCGTATGTGTGATATAATGCATGTGGGTCTGTCTTTATACATGTCATTGTGTCTGTGTGTCTGTGTGTGTGTGTGTGTGTGTGTGTGTGTGTGTGTGTGTGTGTGTGTGTGTGTGTGTGTGTGTGTGTGTGTGTGTGTGTGTGTGTGTGTTATATCAGCTATGGCCTTAGCTGGCAGGACGGGGGGCTTGGGTGGGGTGAGGAGGGGCCGAGTGCACGCAGTTCTTATGACACAGTCTTTATCCTGGTGGTCCGCAGTATTGACCTATTCGAACATGTGGCCGCTGCGGCGATGAGGATGACACCACTGGCCTAGGGCAGCAGGCGTGGCGACGGGGGGAGGGTCTGCTGGGGGAGTGGGGGAGGGAAGGGGGTGGCACTTTGACAGGAAATAGACACGATGGCCGGAGAGAATTAGGCCACAAACAAACAAGGGTCGGCCCGTGTGAAACACTGAGCTGTGCCAATGGGCAGATGCTACGGGTCGGGCCAGTGGCAACAACCAATGGCTTAACAAGAACAGGACAACAACCAGTGGCTTAACAAGAACAGGACAACAACTTGTTCGTGGGCTGCGTTCACATCGAATGTGTCTTGCACAGAAAGAGAAATGAGGAAATGCTAATTGCTAGTAAAACACATACGGGTTAGTTCCCCCTCTGTTTCCTGTTTGACCTGCCGGGCTGCCGCAGCTAAGGGCAGAGGAAGGAGCGAGGAGGAAGGAAGGAGGTAGGACTCGCAGCCTGGCTGTGAGTGACCTCATCACTGGATACCTGACGACCACACTGAGGTCTGATGCTTTGCTGCCTGAGTGGTTTATCAAGTGCCATGAAGTACAATGACGCAGCCGCCATGCTGACAGTAGATGGGTCTCATGTGTGCCAGCCAACAGAATGATAATATGTGTATCTCATCTGTTTGTGTGTGTGTGTGTGTGTGTGTGTGTGTGTGTGTGTGTGTGTGTGTGTGTGTGTGTGTGTGTGTGTGTGTGTGTGTGTGTGTGTGTGTGTGTGTGTGTGTGTGTGTGTGTGTGTGTGTGTGTGTGTGTGTGTTTGTGTGTGTGTGTGTGTGTTTGTGTGCTGAAAAGGGATTGTCATGCAGGCAAACAGCTGAGACATCCGAGAATAGATGAAAGGAGAGGCACTGGTTATCTGGGAACACTGACTGTAAACACACACACACACACACACAGACACATAGACACACAAACACAGACACACACGCAGGCACGAAGTGTGACAAATGTCTGGTAGATGTGTTACGCATGCTTTTAGCAAGTCTGGACACAAACACACGTACGCCCTCAGACACAGGCACACGTCCGCACACAGGTGTACATTACACACACACTGTCTTTGATGTTCATTGGCATCAATTCAGAGCTCTTTCATATTACCAGTTATGGTAATTCACTCCTTGGCACAGAGCTCTTCAAAGCTATGTACACACACAAACACACACATACATACACACACTTTATGGCGGTGTTCTGTGGTCTCACCTGCTAATACAATTATCAACCAATCGGCGGATGTCTTAGAGAATGGACATTGCAGTGTTTCTGTCTCTGAAGATATAATTCAATGTGTGTTCGAAGGTTTTTAAAAATACATTCAACACACAAGCGGTATTGTAACTGTAACACAGAGGAAGTTCTGGTCAATGAAAAAAAGCAGGTCTATAATTACATCCCTGAATAAGCAAATAAATAATAATTTAAAAAATCATAGGCAAGCACCATTTTAAATATCAGTTTGTCTCAACTGATACTATGCATGATAGCAAACAGAGAGAGAGGGGAAGGCAGTGTAAGACCGGAAGTCAAAGATATGAGGATAAGTGAATAAGCTGGTATAACAACACCTGTATAATTTATGAAACACACACACACACACATACATATACATACACACACACATGTGCAATACAGCATTTCCTATAGGCCTACAACACAAGTATCTTAATTTAAAACAAGTAATGACAGCCAAAGCAACCTGATCACTTTGTTACGAACTAGCATTCCATCTATAGAAATTTCAATCGTGCCGCAAACGTCACTGACATCAATCTACAACACATCTGTCTCAAGCCTCTTCACTCGGGATTTGAAGGGGGTTCACGCTGTATCCGGGACACTTGCGGCTCAGTTATCGATTTAGTTTATTGATAACGTTGCACTGATATGAATAGGACTTTGGTTGTTTACAGTACTCTATCTCAGAAAGCAACAGTAAGAATGGTCAATGGAGATGGTCAGATATTTGGATAGCGGCCGGTCAGGACTGACGGTGTGTGTGTGTGTGTGTGTGTGTGTGTGTGTGTGTGTGTGTGTGTGTGTGTGTGTGTGTGTGTGTGTGTGTGTGTGTGTGTGTGTGTGTGTGTGTGTGTGTGTGTGTGTGTGTGTGTGTGTGTGTGTGTGTGTGTGTGTGTGTGTGTGTGTGTGTGTGCCCACCTGCGTGTGTGTGTGTGTGATGTGATGTTTGTTTTGGTCTCTGGCCAGTTTTTACTATCAACAGCAGCTGCCAGTATCACTGGGGTGTCAGGCTGCTGCTGGCACACACACACACACACACACACACACACACACACACACACACACACACACACACACACACACACACACACACACACACACACACACACACACACACACACACACACACACACACACACACACACACACACACACACACACACACACGATCAATAGAGACATGCATGGCACTGGGGTACAGAAGCAGGGCGAACCAATAACACATTTGATGGCCTATCAAGGTTAGCCTGACTTAACAAGGGTCGAACAACAAATTTAGATGCACACACCTTCTTAACACGGTGTACAGACATATCACAGCAAAACATAACCTAACCACAGGAAACACAGTCAGTGTGTTTTCCGTTTGAGAAGGCTATTTTTAGAGCATATCAAAATGTGCTCACATACTGACGTTTGGGTCCCACACCGCTTGTGTGTGTGAGTGATTAGCGACAGGCAGCTTGTAACACGCTATTACTGTGGCGGAGGGGATTATCTGGCTGAGGCTTTAGCATGGACAGGGGTTTGGAAGTCGTTGACGCGACTGTCAATTGCCCAGCCAAAATAGCAAAGGATCGGCTCGGTATCGCCCTGCTGTGATATGTTTGCGGTGCTCACGCGCACTGGTAGGTTTTGGGGGAATTTTGCACAAGCGTAGGACACAAGAAATGAACGAAATTAACGCCAAGGGGTCCCGTCTGTCGTACGTATGACAGTTAGTACGGCTCTAATCAATACGTAGCCACAACACAAATCCACCGCTTAGCCCCCAAACAAACTAGGTTGTGTCAAATACCAAGCTATCAAACAACCTCTGGTCCATGCGCACAGACCGTCTTCGGAAATGTCCGTGTTCCTCCGGCCGTATCCTGTCCGGACACAACCCCCCTAGGACACCACTCACCTATACGAGGTCTGTTTTCTGAAAGCGAGTCCTTTTAATTTCTCCTCCAGCGTCTCTTTGTCCATTTCAGGAAGGCTGGTGAACGTGTCGCCGCAGCCCATGGCTTCCTCTGAACCCGCGCCGGACTCCGAGTCACCCCCTTCGGCCCCGAGTGCAGCCAGGCACCCAGTGAAACCACTTCCCGGGCCGCGGTCGTTCGCCAGGGGGTCCATGCCGGTTGTTGCTCTCTCTCTCCCCTAGCCCCGCACTGGACCCCCCTCTGCCCGGCTCGTAAGAGAACACAGGCTCCGGCGGGAGTGTCGGGGATTCTGAATTAAAACAAGCGACTCTATCGTTATAAAACGCGAGAATACATGTAGTAATTTTCGGGGCTAACACCCAGACCGCCGGGTGACCGCGGTCAGCTTGGTTTGTTGTTGCCGCAGCCGGGCACGGCAGCACGCGCTCGCCGCCTGGGGACCGAACTACCTCCCGAGCCTGACAGACTGGTAATGGCAACACGGCGCGCTGCTAGCTCCAGCGGGGCGGCGACAATAAACGTTTGATGAGAGCGCGGCGACGTCAGTAGTAGTACCGAGGCAGCGAGTAGCATCCATGGCCCTGGAACGAGAAGTGGAGCATTGTGGGATATTCCAGCTATTCTCCTCCTCCTCCTCTTTGACTCTCTCGTGGTCCTTCGCTCTGCAGTAGCATCATCATAACTCAGGGAAAAAAGTAGGGCAGAGAGGGTGAGCTAGCCCGAAGGAGCACGCACACCACGCATGTATGGGCAAACACGCCTTTTGCATCGTTGGGAATTGAACAATTTGTTGATTTATGCGATAAGAGGATGAATTGAGAAAGCTTCTCATAGGCTAATGGTACCCAGATTTCTTTTATTTATTCAAATGTCATTTGAAGTCAGCTGTTTCAATACAAGCCACCATTTCTCAGTGGTTATACAATGTCAATTATAATTTCTGAATTCTTATTTGCGCACCAGCAGTGTCAAAACCCCAAAAAACAGGTATCGGTTGTCGTAGTTAAAGCACCAGCGCAGGATTGAGGGTAAAGAGAAACTGCCGAAGGCACCCTGCATGCATGTTGAATGAAGAACCAAGTTGACCTAACTGGCGCTGAAGTAGACCCTCTCAAGACTCACACAGCTCACTCAAAGTGCGGTCGGGGTGTTTTGGTAGCTAATGATATTTAAAATAACTTATGACGGGGGAGTACGACGTATGGGATATATTTATTTGATGGCGTATTTTTTATTGACCATTTCGTTATTTAGCAGTCAGTCAGCAAAGAGGAGTAGGCCTACTTGCATCAACTATGCATCCTGATCCACGATGCTAGGGTAGACTGTGCGGACAAGTATGGGTGCGAACAACCTTTATACTGGGATTCAAGCCCCCACTGCGCTGGAGCTAGACTGACCCGCCCTCCAAAGTTGTAAAACACTTATATATGCGCTTCATGTGTGAGATGTCAAGGAAGGACGAGGTGAAGGAGAGGACGTCTTCTTGCAGTGACTTGATAATTGCTTTGTGGAGACGTGTGAACATCATAAAGACACTCAGAGTTGAAAGAAGCACGGAGATCGAAGCAGGGATACGCGCCAGGTGAATCAGGTGCCCATTTGCATTCGCGAGCTGATATTTGAATAAGGCTTATGAATGAAAATCACGGCAGTTGTGCCTAACCGGGTGTTTGTGTAGGCTACATAGGCTGCACGCCATATACCTGTAGGTATATTAACCTTTGCTGTTCTTATTTCCCTCTGCTATTCCCTCTGTGACGTTGCGATGACAGTTCAAATATAGGGAAGGTGACGCCATTCTGCAGCTAGCTGGCTGAGATGTGGGTTCAAGTATGAAAGGAAATAACTAGGCGTATTTGGAGGGAGTGCCTTTTGTCCCGTGTAGACTCCTTATTTCTTGTACTCTCCAACACTGGATTAATCATTTTTTTAAAAACACATGAATTGTAAACGCCCATTCGTAGGCGGCGATCATTATTTTTTTTTACCACACCAAGAAGCACTGGATAAATAATTGAATTAAAACATTAAGCGTGTTGTGCCATTTATGATCAGCAGGCGCTAATTTCTCAACAGAGTGAATAAAAAAGTTGACAGAGACGTGACGTGCAGATGCTAGAACAATCAGTATGCTGCTTTATTAACAATGCATATTTACAAAAATATATATTTTTTTCTAGTAAGATTTTTTGGTGGATGCTGAAAGATATATATATATTTAGAAGAAAAATACTTAAGGACACTAAAATGGAACATATTATCAACGACATTGACGGAACGTTTAGCAGACAAACACTTTGGAAGCCATCGTATGAAAGGCTGGGACTCCACAAAAGCATCACAGTAAAAACAAAAAAACAACCACAGCGTTTACTTAAGTAACGTTAGTTGAGTCAATTGCAACCAGTGTTTAATCACACTTGTCCTCATATATATATATATACTTTTTCCTTTTGCCAGCCCCTGATGCACCTCAGTGGGAGATCATTTGTACTCCCTTTTTGTCATGTATTTGACTGTACTTTGGCACAGGTGCACTGGTGCTACCATGCAAAGAGCCAAACGCATTTGCACGCTGCCAACAAACTATTTAGAATGGTATCCTCAATAGTGTGGTTGCCAAGCTCTTTAATGCCCCCCTCCCTTTCCCACCCTCTTCCAAACCCCCCATGATGCTTCAGTTTTTCCCAAGCCTTTGACAAAATAAAAGGCAAAATAAAGGCGCCCCATGAAAAGAAGATATCACAGGGCATTAAGTCATTAGCAGTCAGGCGATTTTAGTGGCGAGCAGTGACCGACATATGAGAGCAGATACTTCAGCCCTTTGGACAGAGCAGAATTAATTTGCAGTAACATGGTCCCATGTGCATCTCGTTTGAAAAGTAAAAGTCCCCTCCCTCCTCCAGACTTTTTCTACTTGAAAGCCAACAACTAGCATAAATAAGCAGTGTGATTGGTTGGTTTTTTAGGTGTACACAAGATGGTTGGTCTGTATTTCATCAAAGGCAGGACACAATAGATAAGAAGCGCAATCAGGAAAAGAAACATAAAAAAGTTCAATAAAATAAAAACATAAAGAACAAAGATAAAATTAAAGCATCAAAACGATAACGTTTGCATGTCATGGAATGGAATAAAAAGGTTTAAAAAAGGGTCACCGCTACACATATCAATTACTTAAAAACAAAAAGGGCTTCTATAAATACATTGCTGCTCTCTTTCGTTCCCATGTTAATTGGTGTCCTTTTCCAAAGAAAAATCCTCAAATGTCCAATTTAAATTCACCTTATAAGCACATCTCTCAGTTCATGCACCACACAAGCACTCGCTTTGAACAGAGTCCTATGAAACATATTTTGGGGTCAGATGCAACACAGTGCATCAACCTCGAAGAGTGATTTGGCTGAAATATGGACAACTAATACGGGTTGACTTATGTGGAAAACTATTCAGTGCAACGTCACTTAAAAACTTTTTAGGGCAGCCAGTGCCTGATTTTTTTGTGGATCTTTTTCCTGTCTTTTTCTTTATTTTTACAGTGTACTATCTTTTCAAGCGTGAGTGGCATGAAAAGAACTGTGGACAAACGAACATCACTTTGTACATCTTTTCCCCCCCCGCTCCAGGACACTTGGACTGTGGTGCTGTTGAGGGGGAGAGGGGGGGGGAGAATCAAAGGTCACGATGAAGAGTGGAGAACCAGGAGAAGCAAAAAATAATAAGATACGAAAATAAAATACAAAATAACATTAAAAAACAAAAAAAATGTCCGTCCTCAGGATGTTTCGTTGACCGTTCGATCCAGCGCTAGCACCTTTTTACCGCTGCTGCTCTCGTTAAGCCATGGTTCCAGGGACCTGGGACAGACAGACGGACAGACGGACAGAGTTGAGGAAATGAAGGGGGCTGAGGCAGCGAACCGAAGCGAATTCCAGCACGGAACAAGACATGCGTCTCTCAGCGTTTCAGCCCAAACCCCTGGCATTCCTTTCTTCCAGAACAGGAGGGAGCGGAGGACGTTGTGAATAGACGCTGACTAAATGAGAACGCACGTCTTCCTGGAGGAGCCCAGCAACAGAAGGGTCTGTTTCCAAAGACTAGAATTTTTTACTTTTAGTCTTAAGCTATTCTTATATTATGCTTATTTTAAGGGAAAGTGTCTATTAAAGGATAGAGCCACACGACTTCTGGTGTGACTCACTTCAAACACTATATATTGTAAACCGTGTAGAATGTTTTTTATAAACATGAAATTCAATAGGGTGCTGGTTACTACAGTTACCTTTGCAGGTCGATCCGGAGGTTTTCCGTCGATTGCGTATCGTTGTTATTACTTCTGAGAGGAGTGTGGCTCTCAGCCACGTTGGCGGCAGGGCCCCCCATTTTATTTTGCTCGGAGCGGCGCCACGCTGCCATGACGACGGCCGGAGTGTCCTCCCATTGGTCGGGATACTCCCCGCCCAGGCCTAGGAGGTGTGGCTGCTCGTCCTCAAAGGTGGACAGCAGACTCCTGGATTTAACTGGAGATATGAGAGAGAGAGACAAGAGAGAGAGAGAGAGAGAGAGAGAGAGAGAGAGAGAGAGAGAGAGAGAGAGAGAGAGAGAGAGAGAGAGAGAGAGAGAGACAAGAGAGAGACAGAGAGAGAGAGACAGAGAGAGAGAGAGAAGAGAGACAAGAGAGAGAGAGACAAGAGGGAGACAAGAGAGAGAGAGACAAGAGGAAGAGACAGAGAATGAGAGAGGCAGAGAGAGAAAGAGAGAGAAGAGAGAGAGAGACAAGAGAGAGACGAGAGAGAGAGAGAGAGAGAGAGAGAGAGAGAGGAGAGAGAGAGAGAGAGAGAGAGAGAGAGAGAGAGAGAGGGAGAGAGAGAGAGAGACAAGAGGGAGAAAAGAGAGAGAGACAAGAGGAAGAGACAGAGAATGAGAGAGAGGCAGAGAGAGATAGAGAGACAAGAGAGAGAGAGAGATAGAGAGAGACAAGAGAGAGAGAGACAAAGAGAGAGACAGGCAGAGAGAGAGAGAGAGAGAGAACATGTATAAATTAACCATCCTCTTAAGATAACCTCAGGTCAGCTGAGGTAGCCATCCCTCAGCCTCAGTCATGAGGGCCTCAAAATAGTAATAGAAGTAATACAATTTATTATAATTAAAAAAAGGGGCTTGAGACATTTGTTTTCAGAGACGCTTTCTATTTAGTAGGAATACAAAATTCCTACTAGGATTTTTTACATATATTATTTTGTCTATAGAAAATTACAGAATCGAAAATTCCTACTTGGAATTTTGTATTCCTAGGAATTTACTGAATTCCTACGAAGAATTTAGTATTTCCTGATGTATGTCTGTTCTTTTGTCCTATTTTTATGCACAGTTAAGCACGTTGAGAGTGTCGTCAGCAATGAGAGGCGCTTTACATATATTATATATTATCATTCATTATTTATCCCCTAGTGACCTTGTTCACATGGGGAGGAGCATGTATGTCAATAACGTTTCCTTTTGCTTGTATACATTATATATAGAATAAATAGATTGAGGACACAAACACTCAAAACATGGGCAGTAACATAGACAGGGAGTTATATGTGCAAATTCATTAATGTATGTATATATTGCATTATAGTATATATAATGTAGCATTGGTGTGGGAAAAGAGAGAGAGATTGTTCATGGTATCGTGGCTGACACAATACTATGCTGACTGTGTTCTATGTCTATTTATAGTCTCAACTTTAAAAGATAGACTGAAAAGATTGAGGAAATCAATATCAATACATTAAAATGGAGAAGGGTAGGAATCTTTATTTTCATACTCCATCCCAAGCCGGCTTGGTTTATTGCTTTCTGTTCCAAACGCCCATGTGAAATGCATCAACATATTGTGTATGTGTATGTGTGTGTGTGCTAGTGTGTGTGTTAGTGTGTGTGTGCTAGTGTGTGTGTTAGTGTGTGCGTGTGCGTGTGCGTGTGCGTGTGCGTGTGCGTGTGTGCAGGGTTGGAAATGATTGATGAGCACTGAAAGGTCAACTCTCCTAATTGGCTTAATATCAATGAGGAGGATATTCCTTCCTCCCTCTGTCGCTTTTCAATAAGAGTATGTGTGAGTCTGTGTGTGCATATGCGTGTGTGTGTGTGTGTGTGTGTGTGTGTGTGTGTGTGTGTGTGTGTGTGTGTGTGTGTGTGTGTGTGTGTGTGTGTGTGTGTGTGTGTGTGTGTGTGTGTGTGTGTGTGTGCATGTGTGTGTGTGCGCATGTATGGTTGAAGAGTCGCTTTTAATTCCAGTGTCGTTGGTTGAGGATATGTTTTTGAGCTAATGTCATAATGACTGTGTCCGTTTTTGTAACCATGAAGGCTAACAATGCTCTTAATGATAGCAATTCACAACTGGCCCTGTGTTGGTGTATGTGTGTGTGTGTGTGTTTGTTGGATAGGGTGGGAAGTTTACAGGTTACAATTACATTCAATCCATCTAGTCAAGTGCTCCATTAACTGTGTTGAACGACCACGCTGTTGAACGATCATGTTTCAGGGGCAGCTAAACAGGAGCGGATGGCATTTATCATTGACCCCTGAGTGACTTCTTAGTGATATCCTCACGACTAATGATGATAGAGGTGAAGCGAGGGGGACCTGTGTGTGTGTGTGTGTGTGTGTGTGTGTGTGTGTGTGTGTGTGTGTGTGTGTGTGTGTGTGTGTGTGTGTGTGTGTGTGTGTGTGTGTGTGTGTGTGTGTGTGTGTGTGTGTGTGTGTGTGTGTGTGTGTGTGTGTGTGTGTGTGTGTGTGTGTGTGTCGTGTGTGTGTGTGTGTGTGTGTGTGTGTATCTACCTGTGGCTGTGTAGGACTCTTTGAGTGCCAGTTGCTGGCCGGGCTGACTGCTCTCCGTAATGCTGGAGGAAGGAGACAGGATGCTGGGGTAGAAGTTACCGAGGAACACCGCAAAACACAACACCACCACCTGAGGGGAGAGAGAGAGAGAGAGAGAGAGAGAGAGAGAGAGAGAGAGAGAGAGAGAGAGAGAGAGAGAGAGAGAGAGAGAGAGAGAGAGAGAGAGAGAGAGAGAGAGAGACAGAGAGAGAGAGAGAGAGAGACGATGTTAAAAATGAGTACTTGGGAGACCCAGCTGAAACGCACACTAACACACATTAACCCACACGCATACGCAAAAAAAGCAGACCAATTAAGCAGCAAGCTCAACGCTAAGCAGCTTATTAAGAGCAGGAAGCAGGTGTATTTAAACAGAACGTTTTAATCAATGTCTCATCGATTACAATCATGCTTACACAAACACAGTGACTCACACACACACACACACACACACACACACACACACACACACACACACACACACACACACACACACACACACACACACACACACACACACACACACACACACACACACACACACACACACACACACACACACACAAAGTGATAGACACAGAAACACAGCGACACACACACACACACCATTAGGCATGAGGACGTCTGGGTGCCAGCGACTCTGCACGACCTGGGAACCCTGCTGACTACGGCCGCCTGCAGGGCCTGCAGCTGCTGGAGCAGAGACCTGGGCGAGAGACACAGGGAGAGAGAGAGAGAGAGAGAGAGAGAGAGAGAGAGAGAGAGAGAGGAGAGAGAGAGAGAGAGAGAGAGAGAGAGAGAGGTCAGCTCTACCCTGCAAGGACCACAAAGACATCTACTCACATCTGATACAAATGTTACTAACAAAAATAAGAGAGAGAGAGAGAGAGAGAGAGAGAGAGAGAGAGAGAGAGAGAGAGAGAGAGAGAGAGGAGAGAGAGAGAGAGAGAGAGAGAGAGAGACCACTGTTGATGGACATGAAGTCCATGCAAGAGCAACACTTTGGGCCTTTGCATATGGGTGCACCTAAGCTTTCCATTTATAAGCCTGTCTATGCAAACTCAGCAGCATTGACACGTGCGGCCCCTTGCTCACCGAACACAGGCGCATACGTTGAGGAATGTGTTTATTTAGGTGTGAACACGCACACACGCACACGCACAACACACACACACACACACACCAGTCATTCCAGGTTTTGCAACGAGTAGAACCAAGTCCTCTGCTTGAAACAAACAAACGTTGGTGTTGTCGTGTTGTGTATGAACTCATCATTACACACACACACACACACACACACACACACACACACACACACACACACACACACACACACACACACACACACACACACACACACACACACACACAGTATAATGGGGGTATTCATGCACAGAAGACTAACTGACAGGCCTTTTGATGTGCATGTGTTGCGACTTACTTGTTGGTGCACTCCAGGTTATCGACCTTCCTGCGCAGCTCATGGTTTTCATTGGAGCAGTTCTCCACCCTGTGGCCAAACAGAGGTATTGCAATGTCTGAAACAGTTCGAATTCAAAACTGCCCGTGCTGACTTACTTGCTCTCCATTCAACTATAATTTTTTTTATAAATGTATCAGTCAATTAAAATTTCATGTAATTTCATGTCTCATGTAAAAATGGAGAATCATACTTTTTCTCCAGCGCATCCATGTACTCCTTTTTCTTTCTGCGGCTCTCCTGGGCAGAGATCTGGAGCAAACAGAGGAAAATCGAGAAAGAGGGAGTCATTCCATCAATTAAAAGCTGGCAGTGTTGACACCTTGAGTTATTTGCCGAGTGAGCGAGTGAGCGCAGGTGTATTAATGAGTATGTGCATGTGTGTGTGTGTGTGTGTGTGTGTGTGTGTGTGTGTGTGTGTGTGTGTGTGTGTGTGTGTGTGTGTGTGTGTGTGTGTGTGTGTGTGTGTGTGTGTGTGTGTGTGTGTGTGTGTGTGTGTTATTTTGTGAGCATGTGTGTGTTTGTGTGAGAGAGATTGCTTGCACTTGTGTGTGCGTGTGTGTCCGCGTGTGTGTGTCTCCCCCACCTTGTTTTTGATCTTCCTTCGTATCTTCTTCAGGGCCTTCTCCTCTGCCTTGGTCAGGGGCAGTTTGTTGGGTACCGGGTAACCCTCTGCAACCAGAGTGCGTCTCTCCTCCTCCGTCAGCATCAGAGGTCCGGACCCCTGCAGCTTCTGACCAACACAACACACACACACACCGAGGGTTGTTAGGACATAATGTACATGGGACATGAAATACACACATTATGTTCATTTCCGTTAGATAAGTACAACTGAAACTATCCGGTACTCATTTTTTAGGAACACATGGCCGCGTGGTAGGAGGATTTATGGTGTATTCATATATCAAGGGAACGAGATGGAATAAACAATGTTTTTTTGCGGTATAGTTTAGTGTTGGGCGTGCACTACCAAAAGAATTCAACTGAATCAAATTAAACGTAATGATATTAAAGTAAACACCCAAGTCGAGTTCCTTAGCAAAAAGGCATAAAAAGCTGAATATATATCTGTCTGTTTTTTGTACGTGTGTGTGTGTGTGTGTGTGTGTGTGTGTGTGTGTGTGTGTGTGTGTGTGTGTGTGTGTGTGTGTGTGTGTGTGTGTGTGTGTGTGTGTGTGTGTGTGTGTGTGTGTGTTTGTGTGTGTGTGTGTGTGTGGTTCCGGAGTCCATTTTTGTTTTGTTTGGTGTAAAAGAGTGACATTTGAAAACAAAATAAATAACCTAACCAAAGTCCTAACCACGACAACCAATCACTCTTAAGTACCCCTCCCTAAACACAGAGCTACGCCCTGCTACAGCTCCACCCAGCCCGGCTGACCCCACCCTCGCCACAGTCACACTCACGTGGGGGGCGGTGAGCAGGGGGGAGTTGGAGAGGGAGGAGGGGGCCCGGGTGGCTGCCTTGGTGGGGGTCTCGGAGGGCCCCGGGGAGGGCGCGGGGGAGCCCCCCGGGCTGCCGGGGGAGGGGGGGCAGGAGAGGCCGGGCGGGGCGTGCACGGGGCTCTGGCTCCCCTCCGAGTCGCTGCCGTGGGAGCTGGGGGGTGTAGGAGGCATGTGGAGAGCCTCCAGGCCTGTAGGGGGCGGACGTGGAACAGAGAGAGAGGAGCAAGGTAAGGTTTGGTCTAAGATTTAGTTATCATGTATAGTGCTTTTTTTACGCTGATAAGAGCCATATTATCTTCATACATTTAATTTATCACTGCTTATTTGTCAATTTAAAAATATATACTATCTGAAATAGGAAGTCTGTCAATCAATGAACCAGTTCAGTGAAAGTTGAATTACCTCACTCCTTACCCGACCAATACCACTCTGTATACTCACTGTTGCGATTATAAATCGAATGTATTTTAATTTCATTGTTGTATTTTATTTTAGTTACAATTTGGTTACAAAATATATATATTTTAATCTTATTTTTATATTAGATTTATTTATTTCGCTTTAAAAAACATAAATGTACGTTTCCATGCCAATATATCCCTTTGAATCTTGGATTTTATAGAGAATCTTGAGTAATTGGAAAATGAGTAACAGGTGACAGTTCCACGTTCGGCCAATAGGGGTCAGTAACACGCCGCGCACGAAATGCTACTGATAGAATAGAAGAGAAGAGAAGGAAAAGGCGAGCAATGACGATTACAATACGTCAACTTTCATTTGACAGAACGTCAGTGAGACAATAAACCAGTTAGTCAAGAGCAATTGAGAGAGACCAACTAAAACAGCAAGAGAGCGAGAGACAGAGAGAAAGAGAGCGACAAAGAGAGATAGACATTGACCTTTGGGAGAGAGGTTCAGGAATTGGTCCACCTCGTGGGGCTCCAATTTGATCTGGGGGATCACACTCTCCTCCTTAATCTGAAGGAACACAAAGAGACACGGACACACACGGACACGGACACGGACACACACACACACACACACACACACACACACACACACACACACACACACACACACACACACACACACACACACACACACACACACACACACACACACACACACACACACACACACACACACACACACACACACACAGGAACAAGAAAGGGAGAGTATGATTGCCTGGGCACGTCACATTGCACGTCATATCTCTGTGAGTGTGATGTTTTATATTAGGGCGGGTCTGCCCTTCGGCTGTCAGACACATCCGTAAGGGTGTGTATTTATGTTGGATACACAGGCGTGTGAATGTGTGTAAGTGAGTGAGTTTGTGTGCGTATATACATATATACACACACACACACACACACACACACACACACAGGTACTGTATATCCTTAATCACATTTAACACAGGATGTTATGTTTCCTAGCATAACTTTGCCTTTCACATACAGCCTTTGTTTACACACACTCACGCCCGCACGTGTAAACACACACACATTAACACACGCGCACACACACACACACACACACACACACACACACACACACACACACACACACACACACACACACACACACACACACACACACACACACACACACACACACTGTGTGTATTTTAAAAGGAGTGCAGACAGAATGTATTTAAATCAGGTGTGTGTAAAAGATATTCATGTTATGTCATGCCATCAGTCTGTGCATGTTTAGAAATTCGTAAAACATAATAACATGGTGTGTTGTATTCAATTTCAATGTTATGCAGTGCAATACAAGTTTGATGGACTATTATTATACTATGCTATGTGAGGTGATGCTGTGCTATGATAATTAAATTTATGCTGTGCTATTCTATGTGGTGCTATGCTATGTGGATGTTGGTTGACGCTAAGTGATGCTATGCTATGCTATGTTTATGTCAGGTGATGCCATGCTAAGCCATTTGAGGTGGCGCTAAACCATGTTACGTCATGCTACCTTGATGGTCTTGCCCTTGTGGTGGTTCTGGTGGGGGCTAGCCGCGGCGGGAGACGGCGGCTCTGACAGAGGGGCCGCGGCGGGGCCCTGGGCGGCGGCGTGGCTCTCAGCCAGAGCCAGGGTGAGGGCGGGCAGGAAGCTGGGGGCCTCGTCGAGGAGGCTCTGGATGTCCTCCTCCTGCTCCATGGGCCAGTCCCCGGAGTCGCCCCCCTCCACCTCCCCTGGGGACGACACAGCATGGAGCGGTTAGAACGCATGACCGCTAGCTCATACTACCCTAACCCTAGCCCTATCCCATGCTGGTGGTGGGATATACGATAGCCTATGTTTGGTGGGCGCTTTTGTTCAAAGCGCTTAATAATAGAGAGTGGGGATACATTTTTAGCATGGGGGGGCGGGAGTGGCCTAGCTAGAGAAATTGCTGTATCCAGAGATGGAGCTTAGCCGTATTAGCCTTATTGCAGCAGCATTCGTCCCTTTCAAATGACCTGTAGCCATATTAACAATGATTTAATATTGAGCACAATGCATGCACGGGCGTTAGCGCCTGTGTGTAAACTGAGTAAGCTTAACCTTGTTGGCGTAATAATGAATAGTATGAGTCACGTTAGCTGCATAACCTGACTAATTAAAACAATACTCGTGTGAAGTACATAGTTTCCACCCTTTCTGGTTAGATAAGCAAAGTCAGAAAGTACATTTTTGAATACATATTTAACTTTACAAAGATGTTTTATGTTTGTTAAAGTAATTTGTTGCTGTGATCATTCCTTCTTGTACCCTGAGGATTTCCCTGTTAGCAAAGACTCTATTCAAATATGGGGGATTTCTCTACTGTATTTATTTATTTTAAATATACACAAATAAGATAAATTCATGTCTTCAGATCCGGCGGTTATTCATTATAAGAAAAGAGGTCATATTGTTCCATCCATCTACCAATTCATACAGCCACCTGACTGTCCATGCACTCACCCACCCATCCCTCCATCATCCATCCACCATCCATCAACCATCGGTCCACCATCCATCCATCCACCATCCATTCATCATCCATCCATCCACCATCATCCACCATCCATCCATCCATCATCCATCCATCCATCCATCCATCCATCCATCCATCCATCCATCCCTCCATCATCCATCCATCATCCACCATCCATCCCTCCATCATCCATCCATTATCCATCATCCATCCATCCACCATCCATCATCCATCCATCCACCATCCATCCCTCCATCATCCATCCATCCATCCTCCATCCATCCATCCATCATCCATCCATCCATCCATCCATCCATCCATCCATCCATCCATCCATCCATCCATCCATCCACCCTCCATCCCAGAGGTGGTGGGTCATTCCCTCCGTGGTCTCACCTTCCTCCCCCTCCTGCTCTCCGGTGAGGTGGGACAGGGGGGACTGGGGCCGGCTGTCCCCGCACAGCGAGTAGCTGTGCTCCGCCACGATGTGGGGGGGCTGGGGGGAGCAGGGAGACAGGTCGTCGTCGTCGCCGTCGTCGCCGCAACCGCGGCCGCACATCACCCCCCCCCGGCCGGACTCCAAGACCTCCATCCCGTCCCGGACCCCCGACAGGAAGGGGTCGCTGAGGAGCTGGCCCAGCAAGGCATCGTGGGTAAGGTCGTCCAGGAACTCGGAGAAGTGCTGTGAGAAGGAAAATAAATCGTACATACAAATTCATTGACATTTTCTGTCTTCTTTTTTTTATTCACCTCAATTCAATTCAAAATGCTTTATTGACACAAAGGTTAAAACACAGCATTGTCGATGCAACAATGTGTTGGAAACAAAGGAAGGTGTAGAAAACACACAGACACTCGCTTGAGAAAATCCACGGGTAATAGCAAAGTTTCACATAAATACATCGGAAACTAACAACCAATCACTGGTCTCCGGTCGGCTCCAGAGGCTCTACTCCTCCCACAAGGCCCGGCAGCCCAACAGACCACTACTCCCCCCCCCCGCCCCCCCTTTGCTAACCCAATTGAAACCCAACCCCACCTAACAGAGAGGAGGACTGCTGCATAGCAATTATACACTTCTACCAGAGACAGGGTCAGACCCAGAGACAGATAATTACAAAGTCATATAAGCAATGTCGTCTCCAATACCAAGCCTGTCATTACAGACCATTAAAACTTTTTTAAAAGAACGATTATCGGGACTTTCTTTTTTTAGTTTGAAACTCAGAAGCACCTCGCAGTGGCTGTCCAGTTCAACAGGAAATAGCCAATCACAAAGCAGTAAATAAAACAGAGGTTTACCAAAGCAGCTGAACATTTTCCCACACCATCCGTAGCTGTGTGTGCGTGTGCTTGTGTGTGTGTTGTGTGTGTCTGTGTCATGTCTATCTTGTGTTTGTCTTTCTGTGTCTGTGTATGCGTACAATGGTGACTCGCAGTGGAGCGAGACAATAAAACACGCACACACACGCACACACACGCACACGCACACACACACACACACACACACACACACACACACACACACACACACACACACACACACACACACACGGCTGAAACCAAACAAACCGACCCAACCTTCTCCTATCTTATTTCCTTTGGAACATTCAACCCAATACATACCCCCACCCTAACACCACCAATCCAATCCTGTCTGTAGGGTTGTTCTTAGTGTGTGCGTGTGTGTGTGCGTGTTTTGAGGAATCCACAAACTTCTCTCTGTAATTAAGTCGTGAATGCAGTGATTAGTGGTAGGGTAGGGGGCGAGCATGAGTGAGTCAAGGTGTGTGTGAGACCCTCTCTCTCTCTCTCTCTCTCTCTCTCTCTCTCTCTCTCTCTCTCTCTCTCTCTCTCTCTCTCTCTCTCTGCTCTCTCTCCTCCTCTCTCTCTCTCTCTCTCTCTCTCTCATGCTCTCTCTCTCTCTCTCCTCTCTCTCTCTCTCTCTCTCTCTCTCTCTCTCTCTGCAAAGAGGTATGCAGGATATGTGATGGGGTGATAATTTGTCTGTGAGACACTGAGTCAGTAAGTGTGGGGTATAAATACACCATCAATAGAAAATGCCCTCAAGAGTATTCAAGTTATAATATGGTATACAAAGCATTAAATTGATTCTGGCTTGGCCTATTGGAGCATCAACTCAGTCACTGAGCAAGCATGTGTGAAAGCATAATTATTTTTTATGCATTTCAGTACCGCTTTCCTGACTGACATTGTCTATGTACAGATGTAAATAGGCCATGATTTTTGTTTAGATCACTTAAAATACCCAATTTTGGACGGCTTCTAAACCACGAGAGTAGGAGAGCTGAACAGAAATCATGAGTGAGTATGAGCAATATATTCAATAACCCTCCCATGTGCCTCCCTCACACAAGGAAACACATTTTTTATGGGTGTGTATACCAGGAAGTTCATCCTTCCATTTCCAACCCGTTCCAATCCCATTTTCCACTCTCAAAAAGACCACTGTAGAAAGCCGGTGGTGTGGTGGTTTTCATTGAGTATGACAGTGAAAGTTTTCCTACTGTATGAGCTATTATTCTAATAGCCTAGTTTTGAACACAGGCATACACTATGAGATTAAACACTCATGATTCAAACACTCAACAACTCTGCATAAGAATGTACTGCCCTGCAGGCCCAAACTCAGGTGAAGGAGATCTACATGGCAGGTGTTGCTCTTGGGAAGAAACACCGCTGCAGGAGTTCAAGGTGTGTGTGTGTTTGTGTGCACGTGTGCACGTGCGCACATGTGCACATGCACGTGTGCGTGTGTGCATGTGCGTATGTGTGATCCTGTTCCGACTCCTCAAACAACTCATTCAGCCACTGAGAGTGATAGGTGAGACTTTGCACCAAGCTCATCATTTATTTAAAAGGTAAACAGACCAAGCGTTCCCGAGTGCAACTTGCCCGCTGGCGAAAGCACACGGCGCACAAAGGCCCGCCAGAGAAGAGAATGGCAGCCAACCTCTGAATCTAAGATAGGGTTATATCCAAACCGAATCCAGTGTTTTCTTTTCTCTTTAAGGGGAGTTTATTTCCAATCACTAGTTGGAGATGTGATTGTGATGGAGACACAGGCAAGATACTGGCTTATAACCCACCTGTAAACCATCTCAGCCTGTCCTCTCTCTCACACCGACCCACACACACACACACACACACACACACACACACACACACACACACACACACACACACACACACACACACACACACACACACACACACACACACACACACACGAGTTATTATTTACTGTTGAGGAAAAATGTCAGGTGAAAAGGAGACAATTGCGCTAACCCTCGGTCTTTGTGAGGCCACGATTCTTGTATGACTCCAGCTTCACTGTCTCAGAACTCTCTCTATCAATTACTCTCTCTCTCTTTGTTGCACTCTCCATCACTCTCTCTCACTCGTCCCCATCAAGTCACATTTCCATCTCCTCAAAGGTCATCCTCTCTGAGTCAGAATGGTGTGCGTTTCCAAAACAGTGCACACAAAAACACACACACACACACACACACACACACACACACACACACACACACACACACACACACACACACACACACACACACACAGTGGGAGTTGAATGCTCCACTAAAAGTCACAAACAAATATTTAATGGGACCACTGACACACACACACACACACACACATAGAATTAACTACATGGGCTGTGTCATGCTACCCTGGACCCAGTGTGTATGTGTGTGTGTGTGTGTGACACGGCTCAGACAAGGATAGTGCCAAGAAAACTTGAGTCAAAGCAGTTAGAGATGAGGCTGAGCATGTTTGTGTGTGTGTGTGTGTGTGTGCGCGCAAGCGCGTGCGCGTGAGTGTGTATGTGTTTGCACAATGTGAGCAGCACAATATGTCATTGTGGGTAGGGGTGGACAGAGAGGAACCAGGGTGTTCATGTCCCTGCACGCTTTAAAGCTGTTGCCTCATTGTTCAATTAGACCCACAGAGAAGAGAGTGTCTGGGTCTGGGGAGGGGGGGGAGAGAGAGAGAGAGCGAGAGCGAGAGAGAGAGAGAGAGAGAGAGAGAGAGAGAGAGAGAGAGAGAGAGAGAGAGAGAAAGAGAGAGAGAAAGAGAGATTCTTTCCAGACTAATTCCAGACAAGCCATGCCTGTGAGTTCATGTGAGTCCATCCCACATATTTAGCACAGGCATGGAGCAGAAATGCATAATCAAGGAAAATATCTGAACAAATAATCAAGGGCTGATTTTTGTCAAATTTTGGTTTTGTACTGGATGCCACATGGGTGCTTTTGGATGTTACAGCTACAAACCTACTACTAAATAAAATATACGAACGATACATCACATACTGTATATTATATACATATATTTGAGTCAATAACGCTTCAAGACAAGGACCTTATGGGAACACTTCTGGATGTTGTAAAACAAGACAATGGCTTCCCTTTCCCCGAAAAGAACGCCTCCCCTTCTCCCCAGCTGAGGGGCATTGCGTTCACCGTGTTTTTGGTGGCAAATCTCTAGATGAGATGATGACCTACTGAGTCACGCGCCGGGCGTGGAAAACTGGCAACTGCTAATGAGACCAAGGGATGGAAGACATGGACGACCAAGGCAGGACAAGAGACTGAGAGGGAGTGTTAAGAGAAGAAGAGAGACAACAGAGTGTGAGGGCGAGAGAAAGACCTAGAGTAGTTTGATAATGAGCCAGAACATGTGGGTTCCATTTCAGTGTGGGATCTAGGCCGAGAGAGAGAGAGAGAGAGAGAGAGAGAGAGAGAGAGAGAGAGAGAGAGAGAGAGAGAGACAAGAGCAGAGATGAGGGATCATACAGAGAGAGGATCGAGGACGAGAGAGAGAGAGAGAGAGAGAGAGAGAGAGAGAGAGAGAGAGAGAGATCATCGAGAACTATACCAGTAGATTATTCATCTATGGAAGGAAGGATTTTCTTCTCTTCTCCCTCTCAATGTAAATGTTTACACACACACAAACACACACACACTTAGCTTACTATCCTGTATGTGTGCACACTACATGGTGAGCAGTAAATACAACGTCAGCATTCTGTGTACACACTCCAGCAGGGAAAGCTAATATTTACAGCTAACATCCTTGATCGCTGGGCTAGGCCTGACAACCTTTTAGAGTTTGACTTTAAAGTAATAATATTCTTAAAATAAAACCCGTTAGATCAGGTTATGATAGAAATATCAAATATTTCAATACCTCCACCAGCGTGAGTAAACATAAAGTTTTTGGTGTTTGTGTATGTGTGTGTGTTTGTGTGTGCTTGTGCGTGTGTTCTTGTGTGTGTATGTGCTTGCATGTGGGTGTTTGTGTGTGTGTGCGCAGTGCAAACCTACTGCAATTTGCATCACTCTGCAAACCACTCATCCTTGGGTGTCTCTTGGAAACTGTGTTCTCTTGCGCACGCATATGACACACGTGCGACACACACACACACACACACACACACACACACACACACACACACACACACACACACACACACACACACACACACACACACACACACACACACTAACTACACTACACCATTACTCCTTTTTATAGTCATGTAGCAGACGCTATTATCCAAATTTAAGAGAGCTGGGGTGGCCCTAGACTTGAGATTCATATCTAAAGTCCGGGGGCGGACTGGCTCAAATCTGCATGGACGGGGTGTTCCCCCTCTTTGGCCTCTTGCGTATTACTATAAATTAGTAGGAACACTTTATCCGAGAAAAGTAAGACCCTAAGCCGAGTCATTCAGGAGAAGTTGCCTGAATCTAGCTCTGGTAGGCTACAGGTAGGACTGTGGAAGTTGGGAATTGAACAAGGTACCTTCTGTGTACGACAGCCTTGTAGTGAAAATGCTAGGTTGAATCTGAAAGTAGATCATGTAAACACAAGGCACAATGGGAGGGGGTGGGTTTGTAGGTGGTGGGGTGGGGTAATGGGTGTGGTAATGGGTGGGGTGAAGGAGTTTAGGGTCTGGTTATAGAATAAAGACGGTAGTCAATGTTTGACACAGAATCAAAACAAAGAAATACAGGACCCTCCCTGTTATTAGCCTGGTAAAACTGAGGTTGTGTGTGTGTGTGTGTGTGTGTGTGTGTGTGTGTGTGTGTGTGTGTGTGTGTGTGTGTGTGTGTGTGTGTGTGTGTGTGTGTGTGTGTGTGTGTGTGTGTGTGTGTCTTCAGGAAATGGGATGTAGGGCACTAGGATTTTAGCCATGCTGGGCAGGGTTAGTGGTTAGATCAAGTCTCACATATGTGCAGTCACTCTCACACACACACACACACACACACACACACACACACACACACACACACACACACACACACACACACACACACACACACACACACACACACACACACACACACACACACACACACACACACACACACACAGAGCTCTTTGTGCAGGCGGTCTCTGGGGCCTTGCAGAGAGAAGCTTAGGTTGACACACCAGTCTCCCTCCAGCTGGGACCCAGCCGGGGCAGGCTTGTCTCCGTGTGCTGGTGGGAATGTAGTGTGTGTGTGTGTGTGCGCGTGCGTGTGTGTGTGTGCGTGTGTGCGTGCGTGTGTGTGTGCGCGTGTGTGTGTGTGTGTGTGTGTTTTGCGGGGGGAGGGCGGTGCATGGAGAGGGGGATGCTTGGAATGAGATTACAATGTGGTGGAATGCGCAATCGGGAAAGCAGTTGGAAAAATGTTTTCAGAGCGGCGTGCCGGGCCTGCGTCGCTGAGACGCTGAGAACCACCGTGCGAAAAATGCTCTCAGAAAAAAATAATGGCTAGTGTTTACGCCGTCCCAAAATGGCCGGAGTCGGACAAACTCTTATTATTCCCGAGTTAAAAAACGACAGCCCTTCCGGTTTTTCAGACAAATATTCCTGCGTCGGACAAAACAACATAAATGCGAAACGTGTTGCTGACAGAGCAGAAAAAGAAGGCGCAAGCACATCAGACGTCATAAACATCAAGGCCTCCGTTCACGAAGGGTCGTGTGGGAAAGTAGTTTAACAGGAAAATGGTATGGTATGGTGTGGGGTGTGTGTGTGTGTGTGTGTGTGTGTGTGTGTGTGTGTGTGTGTGTGTGTGTGTGTGTGTGTGTGTGTGTGTGTGTGTGTGTGTGTGTGTGTGTGTGTGTGTGTGTGTGTGTGTGTCTCTCAGGTTTTTTGTATTCAGAGCGTTTTGATTCGGCCTGGTATACCCCCTGTGTGTGAATTATGAAATCTGTGTGTATATAAGTGTGTGTGTGTGTGTGTGTGTGTGTGTGTGTGTGTGTGTGTGTGTGTGTGTGTGTGTGTGTGTGTGTGTGTGTGTGTGTGTGTGTGTGTGTGTGTGTGTGTGTGTGTGTTTTGTGTAAGGGCAAGAGTGCCGGCTCTAGGCTACTCTGATGATGTAACACCTCCCCTACGTTAAAACAAAAAACAGATGTCATGGCTCACAGGACACAAACACACCCACACACACACACACACACACACACACAATGTGTGTGTGTGTGTGTGTGTGTGTGTGTGTGTGTGTGTGTGTGTGTGTGTGTGTGTGTGTGTGTGTGTGTGTGTGTGTGTGTGTGTGTGTGTGTGTGTGTGTGTGTGTGTGTGCTTGAGGTTGACTAGGTGCAACTTCAGCAGAGTCCTCAGAACAATACAAAGTTATATATCTGTCACAAGAAAACAAATAGGTCCTTGCCTTTTAGGTATCGTTCACTAGTTTCAGTTGAATGACCCTAGGCGTACACTCTTCTCAAAGAATATTGTATTGCAACGTATCCCGTGAGAATCACAGTATTCATTCCTTGCATAACATGATACAATAATAAGAGGTTATTATCCTTCAGATAACCAAGATAGGCAACAGAACAACATTACAGCAAGGAGCAGATAAGCTCACCACACTCCAACACTGCCTTGATAAAAAAATCTTTTTTAAAAGGCAAGCGACTCAAGCGGTGGCGCTTTTGGATACGGCACCGCTGATGTCAGAGGGTGTTAGCATGAAGGTTTCTGTGTGCGCAGCTCCTGTGTATGTGTGTGTCTGTAGTGCGTCTGCTTCCGGACACTGAGGGTCGGTATACTTTTAAACTAGAACATGGAAAGTGGGAAAGACTGATCCCTGTTTCAATTCTTAAGTTAAAACATAAAACTGCCTCTCACACAGATTCAGAGAGATTTAGGGCAACCGACAGCAGATTCTATCCTGAACCTAACCCACTGATCAATGATCTTGATATCCCCAGGTCAGATAACACTTTGAGGAGTCCTGGATATGGTATGAAAGCCCTGCAACGGATATCAAACGGGCCACCCAAAAAGTTATTTGTTGGTTTCTTAATGTGTCTCTTTCAAGATTTCAGTTTAGATTTTAAAAAAAAGAAGGTATATTTGCAACCATGTGCAACATAACAAACCTCTAGAACGAATGACTCCATATATAAGCCATGTCTAAACAATCAGTATCCTGAGATCTGGGACAGTATTCTCTTCTTCCGAGCTATTCATTCCTACTGGGAGTCGGTTAACGTTACCAGGTCACTGTTTGTTATGGTCTGGGTCTTCAGGCGCTGGGGTGTTTCTATGAATCAAGAAAAGGAAACCGTCGCAGTGCAGCGCACTTAGATTCAGAGCACTTTGAGCCCGAGTGTTGAACACATCCCAGGTCAAAGGTCAAGATACAACGAGCAAGGCTTTATCAGGGGGCAGCGATGCACCCGCACACACGTGGGCAGATTGATAAGTGAGTCATACTTTGTGCTTTGTGTGACAGTGTCCTGTGTCTGTCTGTCTGTCTGTCTGTCTGTCTGTCTGTCTGTCTGTCTGTCTGTCTGTCTGTCTGTCTGTCTGTCTGTCTGTCTGTCTGTCTGTCTGTCTGTCTGTCTGTCTGTCCGTCGGTCTGTGTGTGTGCGTGTGTGTGGGAGAATTGATTTGAAGCAGTCACAGGTATAAATTATCCGTGATGAACAACGTTATCGTCATCGATACCCCCATACACACTCTCTCCATCCATTACCCCCCCCCCCCCCCCCCCCACACAACACACACACACAAGCACCCCACAGCACACACACAAGCACCCCATGCAATGTCCAAACAGAACATGCGTCAACACAACGCCCATATAAGGGCGTCCCTCTGACTCATTCCCCACCGTCCACTTCTCCAAACACAGATGCAAAGACCAGACGCAGGGGGGCTGGGTGCACACACACACGCACACGCACACACACACAACAGAACACACACACTTCACTTTTTCCATTGATGCGCCAGTGACTGCTTAGTCACTCATGCCCCTCTGTATTCCCCACATGAAAACACACCAACATGCACACGCACGCGCACCACACACACACACACACACACACACACGCACAATGTGGGTTTCCATTACCTCAGCCGCCAACTACCCTCCATGGCTCCCTCACAGCCTGGATGTATTTATAATTTTAAACACACACACACACACACACACACACACACACACACACACACACACACACACACACACACACACACACACACACACACACACACACACACACACACACACACACACACACACACACTCACTTGACCTGCATGGGTAAGAGAGGAACAGTAATATCGTATTCGTTCCAGATTTATTTCGAAATACACCCAAAAGCCTTCGCTTCTCTATGTGCATGGACTCCAAAAGAAAATCACCCAAAAATTATGAAAAAATTGGAAATATAAATCTAGATTCCAGACCTTCTGGAAAAAATACCTGTCCTCCTCCCCAGAGAGCAGTCTCTTCAGGCCTGTGTGATGGCTGTCAGCGAGGAGGAGTGGCCCTGTATTTTGGGCAACGCTGCCGGACACAAATTCTTCAACGGAGGCGCCTGTTCGCACACGTAAAGGTGAGGAACGTTACCTTTAGGGGCCCTCACCCTTGAACACTGCTGCTCTCAGCCAGCCACACACTGCTGCACCTTTAGGGCTTGAGAGCGCACTGTCCATTCATCCAAGAGCTACAGCCGTGTGTTGGTTTAGTGAAGAGTCAGGGCAACGCAGGGTTATGGGTCTGCATGAGAGGGGGAGAGGGAGAGAGAGAGAGAGAGAGAGAGAGAGAGAGAGAGAGAGAGAGAGAGAGAGAGAAGAGGAGGAGGAGAGAGAGAGAGAGAGAGAGAGAGAGAGAGAGAGAGAGAGAGAGAGAGAGAGCGAGAGCGGTAATGAGAGGAGAGAGAAGGGGAGAAGGAGAGATAAAGGGTAGAAAGAAAGAAAGAAAGAAAGAAAGAAAGAAAGAAAGAAAGAAAGAAAGAAAGAAAGAAAGAAAGAAAGAAAGAAAGAAAGAAAGAAAGAAAGAAAGAAAGAAAGAAAGAAAGAAAGAAAGAAAGAAAGAAAGAAAGAAAGAAAGAAAGAAAGAAAGGAATGATGAAGTCTGGTATTTTGGGCAGGAGCCGACTTGCCCCAGAAGGAGACAGCCAAAGTCGGGGGTGAAAAAGGGAGGGAGGGAGGGATAGAGGCGTGTGCATGCGTGTGTGTGTGTGTGTTTGTGCGTGCGTGTGTGTCTTTCTGTCTGCCCGTGATTGCAGGGTTAACTAGGCGCTGGACATGAGAGAGGAGGAGGTCATTGCATCCGTTCCCAGGCAAACCGTTGCTCCTAATTGTACATCTGGACCAGGAAGGGGACCCTAGCTGCAGACAGCTGAGCTAGCTGACACCACAGGCTAGGGGGCTGCATGGGCGAGGACTCCTCACAGAGGGGGGTGATCAAATGGCCCCATTTTCCAGGGACAGGCCAGTTTCTGGTGGCCTGTACCCGGCTGGAGCTGTCCCCGGATTTTTTTTTGAATTATTATTTTATTCTAAAAGTATTTTAAAAAGGGCATTGAACCCCAATGTTTTATTTTTTTTTTTTTTAATCAAGATAATATTGCCTTGATTTATTTTGCTTTTCTTCATGGGTGGGAATAACGAATGTACACTGGGGGGAGGGGGGGGAGAAAGAAAGAAAATGTGTTGTTCAGAAATGGAAATAACAAACTAAGATTGTCATAAGTTACGTAAAATTAAGGAACACAATAAAGTAAAAAAAAAAGATAATATCTCCTATGTCATCTTCAACACAGTAATAAATGCCATTTCTCTCTTTACATGTCACTATAAAAAAAATAAAATGGCCTTTTTTGGAGAAAACGTGTAAAATGCTATGTTTTTACCAGTCTCCGCCGACCAGTTTGTGAACGTTCAACTCTGCTCCGATCTCATTGTGTGTGGATGCGTCGGGCTCCATCTGGGCAGTGGTAGTTGTTGAGGTGGATGGCCCTCTAAGGGAAGCTTAAGGCTTCTCAGACACTTTATATCGATACATGAACTGCCTTCCACAAACGTCCACTTTTTCCCAGAGGCTAGGATACTTAGCTTCAGGGAGGAAGGGGGGAGGGGTTGCCTACTGTTTTTAATGAGCTTTTAATTTTTTACTAGCAAGCAACGCTTTGATGTGTATTGCCTACGAAGAGAGGAAAAATAAATGAACAGGAAGTTTGTCCACAGGTGATCGCTGTGTCGAGGGGGGGGCTACCGCTAATGAAAGCTAGCCAGGTAGCGAGCGCAAGCTAAGCAGTTCCTTTCAAGCTGTGGCAAGCCATTAAAGGAGTGAACTGGAAGCAGCGCAAGACCACCTGGAGAAAAACATATATGGCCTGTTAAACAAGATAATTCTATCTACAAAGAGTCAGTCGATGGAGTAGAGTTAATGTGATGGACTAAAAACAGATGTATGTTATAATAGTATAGTATTACTTTAACACACCCCTCTCCCACTCCACTGACATCCGAATGCCAGTTGCAAAGCTGCATCTTTCAAACCTGTGAGAAGGGCAGGGCTAGACGTAGACTTTATCTGGGAAAGCATTATATATTTTTCTTATTTTATTTTTTTCATACGATGTAAATTATAGCTATACTGATAAAAACGCGACTGAATGACCACTGAGGCGACACACCCTGTCATTGTCTGAGGTTTTGTAGAAAGAGGGGTCTGACCCTGCAGACCTAGTATTTCAAACCACAGTCGTTTCGATGTCCTTTGTGACTTGTCCTATAAAAAAGCCTATGTGGGGCATTCAGTTGGGCTTTGTGAAGAAAAAAACACCACTGTGGCTCTCAGACTGTGGTGAATTCTTCACTTTAGGGTTGAGTATACAAACACGCTTAGGGAAAAGGACATAGGAGGCCCACACCCTGCTAACCAGACAGACAGACAGACAGACAGACAGACAGACAGACAGACAGACAGACAGACAGACAGACAGACAGACAGACAGACAGACAGACAGACAGACAGACAGACAGACAGACAGACAGACAGACAGACAGACAGACAGACAGACAGACAGACAGACAGACAGACAGACAGACAGACAGACAGACAGACAGACAGACAGACAGACAGAAAGAAAGAAAGAAAGAAAGAAAGAAAAAGACAAGGGTACTAAAAATAAAGTGAACATGAGCGCTATATATTTAGCCATGCGTCGTAGCGTGGCTGCCCCTGTGGATTCAGCGTAATAAGCCCTCTCACTAAGATGATTGCTACCTTCTTTAGGCCTCAAAGGCCTGCATGGAGCAAACTCCCGCTAGCTGGCTAGCAGAGACTCCAGCGGTTCACTACGGTTGCTAGCTCCAGCGTGGGGGTTGCGTCAGATTTTTAAAGCAAGCGGTGCTGTCACTGAGCCCAGAATCCAGGTCAGGCCCATGCTTGCTCCATGTGTGCACCAGCAGCGTTCCACCCTGGCTTCCAGAACCATCTCTCGTGTCTTTCTGGAAGCCTAGACTGGAAGACCCGGCTCTCACGTTTTTTCCTTCCTTGCTCCACTCATGGGTTCGATGCAAATCCTTCTCGCATATTTGAGAAGAAAACTCGAGAATGTTCCTCCTGAGGTTTTTGTGAAACGTTTTCTCCGGGATTCACGCGATATCACGTAAAAAGAGCTATGAATATACAAATATAAATATATGTTCTGTCATTAGTTAGGAAAGGCCCGGTTTCCTCGTAGTGAGCTATTTTCCCCGTCTGAATAGAAATCAGGTCCTGAGGGTGTGAGTGTGTTGATGCTTGCGTGTAAATGCGTTTGTGTGTTAATGTGTGTGTGTTAATGTGTGTGTGTGTGTGTGTGTGTGTGTGTGTGTTAATGTGTGTGTGTTAATGTGTGTGTGTTAATGTGTGTGTGTGTGTGTGTGTGTGTGTGTGTGTGTGTGTGTGTGTGTGTGTGTGTGTGTGTGTGTGTGTGTGTGTGTGTGTGTGTGTAAACCATAACCTGAAGATCCAGACGCACGTCAAGATCCTCAAGAATGTAGAGCAGCATAGAGGAAATACTGGCTCGTCTTCATCGCTTTCTGCATGCGTTTTGACACCGAGCCATGTGCTGTGGTTCGGCGGCGGGGCGTTACGATTGGGCCGTTTGGTGAGCTGAAGGTATGTGTGCAAACGTGTGTGAGTTTGGCATTATATCAAAGCGGGCCAAGTTAAAGAGAGACAAAGAGAGATAAAGAGGGATACAGAGTGAGTAAAACAGAGCGAGAGCGAGAGCGAGAGCGAGAGCGAGAGAGCGAGAGAGACAGAGAGAGAGAGAAAGAGAGAGACAGAGATGAGTTAACAGGCAGGATGCCCTGCCCCAGAGGAGAACAGGCACTAGCCTGAGAACACACAGAGTCAAAAGGAGCGAGCTGTATTGACCTAGCCTGTGTGTGTGTGTCTGTGTGCACATGCATGTGGTCGTGTGGGCAGCAGACACGTTTGATAAGCAGGCCTATCAGAAGCGATTTGACCACTCAACAACAACACACACACACACACACACACACACACACACACACACACACACACACACACACACACACACACACACACACACACACACACACACACACACACACACACACACACACACACACACACACACACAAACAAACAAACAAACACAGGAGCTACAGGGTCGGGCTGGCCTATAAGAATGGGCGAAGTGAACTTACCACAACATATTCGTTCGGTACACTCGGTACAGACCTGAACTGCAAGTTCAGTTCTGAGGATAAAAATCAATGGATGTATACAGTATATATATATATATATATATATATATATATATATGGGTAATAGTGTGAGGAATGTGTGTGGATACGGGCAGATATTTGAATATCCTACTGCATAAATACCTGTGTTACTCACACATAATATGCGTCACGGAAACCAAATCACTCATAATGCAAATATCCGTCTGACAAGTTAGACAAAGTAGATTCTATATTTGACGCTCTAAGCAAACAGCCGCTCTACGCGTTACTGTTATATAAGTGAAGCACTTCTGAGAGGCGCTGGAAGCTGTTGTAGACTGCAAATACACGCTCTCGCTTTCAATCGCCCAGATGTGTGTTTGTGTTTGTGTGAACGATGGAGCACCATGTGTCCGATCGCGAGTGCGTGTGTGTGTGTGTGTGTGTGTGATAATAGTTTCCTTATGGTAGATCAAGGTTCAAGGGAGTTAAGGGAAGATGGGTATGTGACGGTCAGACAAGGTTTTATTCTACCTTATTCTACCCAAGCGTGCACGTGCACGCACACACACACACACACACACACATACACAGGCCCGCACGCACACGCACACAATTTAATTGCTAATTAAAATTCTCGATTCATTACAACAAATGCAAAAGGAGCGGTGTCTGGTGAGTGACCAGACATCTGATGAGATAGATTATCTTGTAAGCCGCCTCGTTGACTGCGGCTTTCTGAAAGGCCATTCATTTATCCGTCCCTGGGTGCGTGGATGGGTTCACGGGGGGGCTTGTAAACAACAGATAAGCTACAACTGTTCCCAGATAAGCCCAGCATGTCACAACAACAGGTAACGGTCAAACTAGTTCACTGTGCCATGCTTCCTATCACTCACCACAAATATTAATCAGGAAAAAAAAATCAGTCGAACCAAAACCATGCCTTTATCTTATCAGGTAATTGTCATACAAGTGTGCATGGCTATTAGCTGACATGGGCAATTACCATTTCCAAACACACCATCAGTTATAACCTTTGATAACAGTCTTTGGAAGAGAACATATAGAATACCATTTGTCCAATTGTAAAGTCCAATTCATCTGACTCAACACTATTCATTTGGCATACTCATTGGCAGGAAAATGGGTATTGAGAAGGTCGCTGATTGAGATCGGTGTACAAATTCTAAGAAGTGGGACATTTAATTGATAAGGGATTTAATAAGGTTGGCTTGTAACCTATATATGCTGATCTATTTATAAATATGAACCATGTGACAGTTTATGGGCCTGACAGAGAGGGAGTGGGAGAGGTGTAGGCCCATGTCTTAATGAGAAAAACAGGGTGGGTTCGGTTGTGTTAAAGCAACACACACACACAGACTCAAAGTTGACATTGTTGTTAGGAATGCCATGTCAACTAACCCCAGGAGGGAAAGTGATTCTGTGCCCCTGTGTGTGTGTGTGTGTGTGTGTGTGTGTGTGTGTGTGTGTGTGTGTGTGTGTGTGTGTGTGTGTGTGTGTGTGTGTGTGTGGGGAGAGACCCAGAGGAATGAGGAGAGTTGGGAACAGCCAGGAGAAATAGACAAAGACGCCTCTCTGTTCTCCTGCCATCAGAGAATATTCACCTTTCCTCTCGTCTCTCTCTCTCTCTCTCTCTCTCTCTCTCTCTCTCTCTCTCTCTCTCTCTCTCTCTCTCTCTCTCTCTCTCTCTCTCTCTCTCTCTCTCTCTCTCTCTCTCTCTCTCTCTCTCTCTCTCTCTCTCTCTCTCTCTCTCTCTCTCTCCTCTCTCTCTCTCTCTCTCTCTCTCTCTCTCTCTCTCTCGCACCCTCTCTCTCTCTCTCTCTCTCTTTTTTTGCATAGGCTGCACATATGAAAAGCCCTACTATGATAGCCTAGCTAAATATAGAGGCCACTACGTTAACTTGTATATTAGAGGGCCCATTCATAACCCGGCATGCCTTCTATATAAACCACTCAAACAGTAGCTACATAGTGTCGTGAAAAAGTGAGCTGAGCTTTCACTAACCAACCAAAGACCAAAGACCTTGTTGATCGTGGTTTCTTTGCATCTCTAAAAGGCGGTTTATTGGCCGATATATAGTTCCACTGTGACTTCCCTATGTTGTGTACATTGTATGTCTTCACCCTATTCGCGGTGGGAGTGAAGGAGGTCACTTAACAAGGGTGAGGGGAAATCCTTTTTGTCGTACTGAATGCACAACAATAAAGTGTTGGATCCGGGTGACAACTGCTGAAGGGCCCATGAGCCAAGTGCAGACGCAGCAAATGCGGTTCGTTGAGGGTTCGACAGTCGGAGTGGATCCAACAACCTAAAAAAATAAGGCACTGTAGTTTGCACACTTAAGCCATCCGTTATGATTAGGACTGTGGTTCCTTTCCTCACCTTTATCCCCCGAAACGGTATGGAATTAGGAAAAGGGTTAAGCCGAGGATGATTTCATTCATTGATGGATGAGTTTCATTTTTGACTTTCCAAGTGTCACATGAGGTGACACTTTAGCTTTCACTGCTCAGGTTTCTCGTCCCGGACCTCGGACGAACCTGTCCTGCGACCTCTTACTAAAAGTCGCCAGCATACGTTTAAGGAAGTGAGGAAAGGTGCCAAACAAAAAAGGCTTTTTTAACTGAGTTAGTTGTGTGTAGGCACTCCGGGATGGACGCTAAATGAACCCCCCAGGCTGAGGGGGGGTGGGGCAGGGTGAGAGGCTTGTTTAATGAGGCTGGGACCTGCTGCTTGTTGCCGCATGCATAGGCTTTAGCACACACACGCACACACACACACACACACACTATTACCTGACTGTCTGCAGCCCTAACCTGGACTTTGCCAAATACCAAATTATTAGTGTGTGTGTGTGTGTGTGTGTGTGTGTGTGTGTGTGTGTGTGTGTGTGTGTGTGTGTGTGTGTGTGTGTGTGTGTGTGTGTGTGTGTGTGTGTCTCAAGTGGTGTCTGATTTCAATCCTGCAGGCCAGCTGGGTTTCTTTCCCCCAGTAAACCCAATCCCTCCTTGTGCAAAAACACAAATGCACAAACGAACACACACATGTGCGCTGCACACACAGAGCTTTTGGCCCAAAAGAGCTTCTACTCAACAACCATATGGTTGAGACGCATACCATACCTAAGTTGCATAACCAGACAAAAGTTTTCCTTTAGACGAGGGTTCCCGTAAGGAGACACTGTGTGTGTGTGTGTGTGTGTGTGTGTGTGTGTGTGTGTGTGTGTGTGTGTGTGTGTGTGTGTGTGTGTGTGTGTGTGTGTGTGTGTGTGTGTGTGTGTGTGTGTGTGTGTGTGCACGAGGGTATAGCCTGTGGCTGCAATAAAATGAAAGCTTTCTGGATAGTGGAAAGGGAATTATCCTGTCATCTGCATAAAGTAAAACAATCATACATTATCTATGGAAACCCTTGTATGTATATATATATATATATATATATATATATATATATATATATATATATATATATATATATACACACACACACACACACACACACACACATGTTCATACTATATACATGATTGCATAGAATAGTTAGGTGGAAAAATAGAACGTAGACTCAAAAGGAAGGGGTTAGGTTTTTGACGTCCATGAAAACCACTTACAGAACTCACTAAACGTGCTTCTCCTTTTGTTCTATAGGTATTTAGCGATAATGACTAATGATTGGTTTGTTCAGGTCAGGCGTATTATTCAACGAAAGCTTTCTTTGCATGCATAACTCTCTAAAATTGTTGGTTGCAGGTTTTTACGACCCGCCAGGTATTCGGCTCGAGCCCCCTCTCTAATAGGAGAGAACCACTCCAGACGATACTTTTTCAAAAGCATTAAGCACCGAGAACGCCCACTTCACTCCAAACACTCAAATCATTAGATATTATTGTAGCCTACAGTATAGGGGAACCCATCTGAACAATAAACCCATCAGGGCTATTACTTATCGTATTGGGTTATGGCTGAAAGCTGTGCTCTGTGAGAAATGTGAACTATGACGAGGAATGGAACCACCATCCTGGACCCCAAGGCTCGCCCAGACAGCGGAGCGCAGGGGACGCATCTGGATCTCTCGTGCACGTGCGCAAGTCTTACGCGCACAAACATTCAGGCGCGCGCACATATACACGCACACAGAAAGACACACACACACACACACACACACACACACACACACACACACACACACACACACACACACACACACACACACACACACACACACACACACACACACACACTTCTAGCCCTGCATAATGGGGGAGAATGTATAGTCTTTGATACATTAATTTAGAAAGTCTTCCAAACACTGAGCCACTTACGGTGCCGTAAAGACCGTTGTCGTGCTCCCCGTTCTCCGAGATCTCACTCAGATTCCGATCCCAGTGTAGAAACGATTCGCCACTGTCCATGATTTCCATCCTTTTATTTAACGCGGCTGTCCTTAAATATTTTCAAATAACGTGATGTCACCGAAACGATGTTTTCTTGCAGCGAAGTAAGACTTTGTGACTCTCGGTCGCTCTTTTAATCTGCCTAGATATCGCTCAAGTCCATGCGAAAAGTTATCAACAACTTCGGTATGGGAAAGACGCAGATGTGCTTCGGCCGACCCTAAGGCATCAATCTTCGTGAATAATCGGCTTTGTTTTCGGGTGAATGATCACAAACGTGGAAACTGCAGCCGGCCAGCTGGGTCTTGTTTATCTTCTTGATTCAAGGTCTGCTGGAGTTGAAAGCTCTCCTCCTATTCTCTATCCTCGGGAGAAGTTTCACCAGTCAGCAAGCTTAGGATATGGGGGCGGGGTCTGGCGGCGGAGCACAAGATAGGCTTATCTTCGCCATAAGAAATAACATGTGTGTTCATGTTAGGAGAGCAGTCAGCAATGCATTTTTTTTCAAAAATCTATTCTGCCATAAATAGTCAATGTTTGCTTCTAATAGTTAATGCCTAATTAGCCAGAATCCACAAGTTCCTTACGGTCCAAGGCCCGCCTACATATTTCACTACAGCGAATCAGGTCGTCCACAATGAATGGTGGCTGCAACGGCCAATTGCGTGGCTTTGACTCCTTTGTCATACTTTTACAAATAGTAAAGCCAATAGAATACCGTCTGTGCGCACTACCAGGGACCAATCCAATAAGGCCAAGAATACCTCTGACAAAACCCCACCTCCATTGAAAGATATAAAGCCAATCAACTTGCAGCCAAAATATCTATCATAGACCAGCATTAACTTGCAACAGAGCGAATTTCTGAAGCATTAATAATGTGTGCCTTGTTTTATTTGATGCATTTGAATACATCTTTAAAGATATTATCCAGATAAAAGTACAAATAACTTAACCAGGGGTTGCATTGAGATGGTTTAAGTGCTATTAGCCATGTGAAATTAAAGTAGGCCAACGCAGAACATGTTCCACACTGCTTGCAGCCAAATACATGTCATCATTGCAGCCAACAGAAAAAAAAAGTGAAGTAGTTTGAACTTTTATAAAGAAAACATGCGTATTAATGCCCTCTGGTAATCCATTCACAATTTTGACAGTGAATAGCAAGTTGATTCCTTAAAGTAAAACAAAATAAATAAATCTCCATTTTTGTACCGAAGAAATGTATTCATATATACAAAAAGGAATTTTGTTTGCCTTACAACATAGATCTGTCAACAATGACAATAGCAAACAATGAATGACTTGCTGAAACTTTCTGGTTTGCCTGCTGAAGGAAATTCAACTGACTTGGCCGCAATGCAAGCAACAACCACACTTTGCACAACTAAGAGGGGTCACCGCATCGTGACTATAGGACTTATTTAAGGAATAGAGAGGCATGAAATAAACCAGACAAAAAAAAATACTTTGTTCCAAGTGGAATAAAATTCAAACAAATACCAACTTCAGAGACACCAAAAACCAGGAAATAATACTCCTAAATGCATCCACGAAAAAAATGTTGAGAATTGCTACAGTGACTAGGAATCGGCAGGGTTATCACCCTAAAAATCAGGAAATGTAACAAGATAGCCGTCTTACTGTTAGAATAAACAACAGAATACAGACTTCCTGTAACTCAAACCTTCCTTTGTATGAATAGCAATGAGGGCAGTTGTGGGGTCAGATATCTTCATCGTTGCAATACTATTTTGTTGCAAATCCCTTCAGTGATTCCAGCACTTTCACTGTGTTGTTCAACTCAATTTTGAAAAGGTTTGACGTAAAGCCCGATCCAAAAAAAGAAAAACAGCAAATCAGACATTGGTCAGATGTTTTAAAGAGTTGAACATGATCAGTAAGTGATTCAACTATCCATATTGATGACATAACATTTTTAATACATCATAATTGCTTAAAGCATTATGCTCCGCTTCCTACCAAACCATAACTAACTCTGTTGCATCTGCTAGTCACATTCATTTTAATACAGTGAACTCCATAACATAGAGAACATATGGGATTATGTATATATATTTGTAAGTATCAGACAGTTTACCCATGACATAAACAGTAGACCTCTTTCTGCTTCCTTTACCACTAGAAGGCGCCAAAGTAACCAACCACACAATGCATTGTGTTGCACTATATTCTGTCCCCTTAAAAAGTGGATACAAACAGAGCTCCTCTGTTCCTCTCTTTCTGGTCAGTGTTGAAGTCCTCAGACGTTTTACTGAAGAACGATCTAAGAAAATAAGTCGTGATGGGGCTGGGGGACTTCTTTCCATAGTGGGTGTAGAAAAAACAACTTCTCTTCTTCATTGTCGTTCTCGTACGTTGTCACTCAGAAAGACAATGTTGTCTGAGAAGAAAAAAATATGTTTAAAAAGTTTAAGTCGATGTTTTTCTTGAGTGTTATTGGCCATAATATAATTTGTATGCATGTTTGGGACAATCCAAAAGATAATATCAACATTTTCATAAACTCATCACGGGCACTACATCAAAATGTTTTGCATGTACCAAACTACGTGTGAAGATTTTGCATAGTGCTGCAGTCAGTTGCGTGTGCGTGTGGCGTACCTGCGATGATGGTGGTGGCCTGGCGCCGGACCTGGTTCTTGTCTACATACTCGCCGTAGTCCAACTTCCCCTCCACCAGAATGCGAGCTCTTGGATAACCAATGACGGAAAGGATTTCAGACCAACAGCTCAAACTTTACTAACGCGAACATAGCGCCTATGAATTTTTTTATAAAATTATTAATTTGTCAAAAATTTAAAAGGGGGGGGGGGGGGGGGGGAAGAAAGTAGTACAGCTACACTGCATTGGGTCAGGCAGCACTTTCAGCTACGCCAATTTTGGTGGTTCTCATAACTAGAAAAGTTAGTGGTGGTCCGTACCCCTTCTTGACGTACTGGTACGCAATGTCCCTCAGGCCCGGTTTGAATATGGACACCCGGTGCCAGGTGGTCTTCTGGCTGACGTCTCCTGACACACAAATGGGAGTCAGAACATTACTGTATGTTATTACTGCTAATGAATACACAGTCCATACTGTTAGACTCAAATGTATCCCTTAATCACGGTCATAACACTTGTGGACCTTAAAGCTAAGTGTGTGCGTGTGTGACACACAGCTGGTCATCGATGCCATGTAAACAAAGTGTCTAAAAGTGTATAATGTCATCGGCCGTACCTTGCTGTGAACTCTGCGAGCCCCCCTCTCCCTCCCCGGATCGCCACATCTCATTGGTTGCCATGGAGAAGATGGTTACCGGGTTACGGACCCTCCACCTGTCTCATGACGGGGTCCTGACCCACGCGGCCTAGGAGCTGCACGCGGTTGATCGCTGGTAGACACACACAGACACACACTTTATGAACATTGTTTTAACTTATAGCAATTGAGAACCCTTCTGTAGCCTATTACCCTAGCAACAGCAACACTTCTGTAGCCTATTACCCTAGCAACAGCAGCACTTCTGTAGCCTATTACCTTAGCAACAGCAACACTTCTGTAGCCTATTACCCTAGCAACAGCAAAACTTCTGTAGCCTATTACCCTAGCAACAGCAACACTTCTGTAGCCTATTACCCTAGCAACAGCAACTCATTCAGACCTTTTTAAGTCCTTTAATGTCCGATCTATCAGGCCACTGCTGTTGTTTCACATCAACACCTTACACATCAAGTTCAATAATGGTCACACACATAAACAACAGTTTCTTAAAAAATATACCTAACAATGAAAAAAAAGTTAAAAAATAAAAAGAAGTTTCATCTCTATAGGGGCAAACTACAAGTAAATACACAAACACACACATAAACTTACATCTCTCCAGGATGAGACTTTGATCTGTGCTCACGTGCCGCACCACCTGCCTAAACATCTGTAAAGTAAAACAAGAGCAGCACGTGTCATTCAAACCTGTGATTGCCTAAATACAGTCCCCCTCACAGTCACTGTTCCAATGGTATTATAAAAAAAAAAATTGAAAATGTGTAAAACATCATCTATAACTACACAAAAAAAGGAGTGAAACGTTGCAATGGTTTGTCATCCTCACCTGTGCCGAAGCGTTTCTAAACATTTTCTCTCGGTGCCGAAAACCTCAGAGGAACAGAACGGTTTCTGACAGGACGGAAGTTAAATGGTTAGAACTGCAGTATGTCGGGAAAAAACATTCTTTGTAACACATGAAGATGTCAGTGCCATTACATGTATGCATTTAAAACATGACTAAACACAAATAACAGCTTTTAACTTAGTGAAACTTAATTTAGTAATTTAGAGATTAAGAAATTAGTGAGTAAGAACGCCTTTCCATTATTTTGGACCAAAACAACTGGTGACAGCATTTGTGCGTTCTAGGCCAGTGCACGTAGCTAAACAATAACTTTACAGTATTTTTGTTTGGGATATCAATAATACAAGCAATGGCATATATCCATACACTCGGATCATCCGAGCAGTTCAGGTGTATCTACTCAGTACCGAGACGACAGGTCATGTGCGGGCCTACAGTGGTCACACAAGGTGGCTGATAGATTAACACATCCAGGAGGTGGAAGCCTGCAGACCTTGCAATGAGGCTACCGACTCCCGCCATTGCGTTGACATCACTCTTTACAATGATTTTTTCTTCTAGCATGATAAGATACTAAATACACGTAAGTTTTATAATTCAAGTTAATAATACTTTCATTTTAAAGATGCAAAATCCAAAACATGTGAAATTGAGAAACTTACCAGAGTCGCACCACTGAAAAGAATCCTGTAACCTCACGCTGCTTCCGGTCCGTCCTGTTTAAGGGCCGGAAGTTTCGTATAGAAGGTTCCACTTCCAATCCAATGGTAATTTGAGTAATTGATAATGTCCAACAACTACGATCAGCATAATACAAATATATATTTGATCCTTATTATTTCGCAGTGCAACAGTCGGACTAACCCAAATAATTTTTAAAATTGGTATGCGATGCTTCAAATGAAGCCCGACCCCTAGTCCAGACGTACACAGACCGGACTGCGCTGGGATCCGCGCGACCTAGATGTACGCAATAGCGGACATCCGTTGACGTCCGCATGCAGAACATGCTTGGATGTTGGTATTAATAAGAACCCACTGCATGATACTTTCACATCGAGACCGCATTTCAGGTCGAACCGGGAACATCGTATATATATATAGAGAGAGAGAGAGATCATGAATAACAGGACACAGGTAAAAAGGAGATAAAATAACCAATGGAATCCACGTTTGAGGAGAAGCTGGCCTCTGAGGTCCGCAGGTACGTCCACCTGTACGACTCTTCCCAGCGGGATTACAAAGACTTCCTAAAGAGCAACAACTCCTGGAAGGAGATCGGAAAAACGCTGGGCAAGGATGAAGCGATCTGTCGAGCCAAATGGAAATACCCGCACAGGTTTTCCCAAGCAAAACGGGATTACAAAGACTTCCTAAAGAGCAACAACTCCTGGAAGGAGATCGGAAAAACGCTGGGCAAGGATGAAGCGATCTGTCGAGCCAAATGGAAATACCTACGCGACAGGTTTTCCAAAGCAAAACGTAAACTGAAGTGGGCGAGAAGTGAGGATGGCGGGGTATATGGGGTGGCCACTGTTCCGCCGCGTATTTACACGATGTTGAGCTGGCTGGACTGCTTCATCAAGCATCGTGAGACAGAAACGAAGAGTACTATACCAAATGAGGTACAAGCTTAATATTCACACACGCACGCACACACACACACACACACACACACGCACACACACACACACACACACACACACACGACACACACACACACACACACACACACACACACACACACACACACACGCACGCACGCACGCACGCCCACACACACACGCACGCACGCGCGCGCGCGCACACACACACGTTCTGTATACTTAATGCTAGTGTATTCTATATTATCTAGTTATTATTATATAAGTAAACAAATAACAAAAAATACACCTAACCTTTATCCATATAACCTTCTCAATGTTATGCAAATTGTAATGTTGAACAGTTGCTGGTTGCTGTGGCCAGTGTGTTCTGGTGTGTTCTACATTCAACAATGTTCCAGTGTATTCTACCATACACTCCACCAATCTTTCTTTTGTATCCCTCGATTGTAGCCGGATGACGCCCCCCCTCCCAACAACGAATCCCCAGACGAGAAGCCGGAAGCTCGGCTGACCCCCGCGAAGCCGGTGTCCCTTCCTGAAACCGCAGCACATCCGCCGCCTTCCGTCGCGGTCGGGTGGAGCAGCTGCCCGCCCACCGAGCCGTCAGCCAAGCCCGAGCCCGGGGGGTCCCAGCAGGCCACTGCAAGGCCGCTGTCGACGTTGTCGTACATGGCAGCCTCGATCCGGCGGGGCCAGGCAGCCCGCCGACGGGCGGCCAAGAGGAGGAGGCGAGCGATGGGGATGAGCGGCCCGGTGCGTCCGGTCGCAGCGGCTGCTGTACCGAGAGGAGATGAGGACGATAATACCGACATGTATTTCTTCGCCGGTACCGTCTGCCGTTTCCTCCGGAAAGTGCCTGAGGATAGGATCGATGACTTGATGCTGAAGATCCTCCATCTAATCAGGGAGCATCAGGAGTAGGGATGTAGAGGAAAATATAGGCCAGTTTCTTTCCATTACTTTTTTTACTTTTAACATGTAAATAAATTCTAAAAAAACAAAGATTTGTGTCCAATAGGTCTATGTTTATAAACTACCAAAAGCATTATTTGACTAAGTAAATAGAGCAACTACTGGTACCTTTATTAACTTGTTATGATTGTTTTGTTTAATTGTGGTTTTAGAAACAACATAAATCATTCTTGCATCCTCGGTTATAAATCCACATTATTACATGTAAAATCACTATCCAGCTCCCCTGCTGTTCCAAATGGTATACTATATACTAAGTGGAAATACAATAAGACACATTCATGAATGATCTTTAATGACAGATTCATATGTGAACTGATCATAACAATAGTCATTATAATAATAGTAAACAGATGTAATCTGTTATGCTAATACAAGGCAGTGAACATGTCTAACATGTTGTCAACAATTAGTTATTGCCTCTATGACTACCAGAAAGTGCATTGGAAATGTGCAAGCAAAAGGACAGCAAAGCCAATATTGGCAATAGTACCTCAAACACCTTGTTAAGGGAAATTTATATTGACTTCTACACCCTAGAAATCTCAAACCAGTTTGGACCTACTTACAACAGCGAACCTTGATACGGATCAAGCAATGCTTACAGTGAGATTAGGAGCCATGTTTCTCACCCCACAATGTAAGGAACATGAAGTCTCAGTCATGTTAAATTGGCTGACACAGTGTTGTTAATTTGTCACCTGATAGTTCCTTCATATCCACAGATAAGGCACACTCCTGAGTTCTGTGAGGCCAATGTGCTTATAGAATAGAATAACGCCACCGGTATCGTGAAGTAGATACTGCGTCATGCAGAAAATGAATTTGATGAATCGAGTGTGTGTACGTCATAAATTAAATGCCTAATTAATGTCTACACACTACTGTTAAAATATTATAGTCAATTGTTTCACTTTTAATATTATCATCAAATGTAATGGTAGAATTACCAATAACTTAGTAACAACCATTACTAATATTTGTTTCAAGATGAAAACCTTAAGGTGGTACAACCAACATGATTAATTTCCAAATTAAATTTTTATGTTGCTGTACTGTTCTGTTTACCAAATGTAATTAATGTAGTAGACTAACTGATACCGAGACTGTATAAACTCCCCACATTATTTGTGCTTAAATAAATACAAGTAAACCGTCTATTTTGCTGGGGCAAGGGGGTATTATCTAAATTAACCTTTGCGATAATACAAAACGGTGGACTTTTTCCTTGTAGTCATTTGCCAGCGTTCAGTGCACTGTGCCTGCAGCTAGTGTGCTAGCGTGCTAACAGGAAGCAGTCTGGGCAGAATGAGGGTAAGAGAAGCTGGTGGATGAGGCCCAGGGCAGGCTGGCTGATGGGGTAGTGGGGAGGCAGTCTCTCTGCGGCGCTCGACAGCTTCACGCAGTACCTGGGGAGAGGCGATGGGAACGAATGAGCTGTCCGGGAAAGGAAAATTATGTTGTTGTTGCCGAAGGGACAGAAATATAAGCCTCGTGGGACCTTCAAATAATCAAGGTTGGGTTTCGCCACTCTGAACATCAGGGAGGTCTCCCAGGCTATAGAAATATAGTGCAACCAGATAATCAATGGAACTGGTAAGATTGGCTTCAAGTTATTTAAGGCTTGTGTAATATTCTAGACTTATTCCTACAAGGATTCAATATTCCATATTAATTATTCCCTTAGACCTCAAATAGCGTTTATACACGTAAAACTAGATTGGATTTGGCGCCCTCTGGTGGTGACTGACCGGAACTCCTCGTGGTAATGTGAGTGCAGGTAGTGTCTCAGGCGTTGGCTGTGCTGCAGGCTGGCCAGCAGAACCCTGCAGCCCTGGAAGAGGAGCACGCTCTGGGCCGGGCTCAGGACCGGTGGCCTGGGGTCCGACAGCACAGAGATCACCTGCTGGGCCTGGTAGCCCATGAAGGGCAACTACACACACACACACACACACACACACACACACACACACACACACACACACACACACACACACACACACACACACACACACACACACACACACACACACACACACACACACACACACACACACACAGACACATCGAATAGAGCAAAAATAAAGACAGATTGCGCCTATTTGTATGTATTTATGTGTGTGTGTGTCGCTTTATGTGAAAAACTGTTTTTTAACCATGTGTTTTTTATTGGTGAACAAGATTCCTCCTGTGATTGACACAGAGGGGGTGGGGTGGGGTGCGTTGTTAAACACATGTCTGTCTGTATGTTGACTGGTTATGAGCTTCCACTGAAACAGCGGCGTGGAGGAACAGAAAGATCATTTTAAACAGTGAGTGATGCCTAACGGTTACCAGGTGAGGGTGAGTATGCAATACTCCGAACAGCCAGCCCACCGTCAAGAAGTTTTCCAGTGATGAACCCCGGCTGGCCTGGGACACACACACACACACACACACACACACACACACACACACACACACACACACACACACACACACACACACACACACACACACACACACACACACACAATGTTGGATATACTCAATTGTAAAGTTGGTCCATTCCCTTGAAGTAGTCCTCCAACTCACCTCCTGTCCCAGAAGCACCAGCTCAAACAGCAGTGAACAGGCCGAGGCCAGGTACTCGGCTAGTAATGTCTGGAGCTGAAGTACAACAAAGACTTGAAGAGTTAAAGCAGATGCAGGGGCACATCCAGCAGGAAGCCTGGGGTGGTAGATTCAAACAACCCCCCCCCCCCACCCCAAGTAATGGGAAGGGCCATCCCAATGAAACATGATAGGATTTAAACATGACAATCAAACAGAAGACAGTCGTGCTCAAACATATTATTGTGGCCGCAATATTGTGGGAAGGAGCTTGCACCTCAGACTGATGGGTTGGCTCCTGGGAATGTGTGTGTAGTTGGGGGTCACACACCGTGGCCAGCAGCATCCGGCCGGTCAAGGCACCTCTGGTTCAGAGAGAAGAGAAAATTAAATAGCAGAGACAGCGCCGTCTGTGTAAGCAACAATCTGCTGTAATGTAAAAATTTAACACAATTACATTTTGTTAAAATAAATATAGAGACTGCAACTGAATCTTTTTTCTTGCTTTTTCTTCGAACAAGAAATATGGAGGAATGGTAGAAATGGAAAAAGCTTACAGCAAAGACAAAAAGACAACGTTTCTACCTTTTGGCTGTCAGCATGCTGTTTCTTGCGGGTTCCACCTCAGTCTCTCTAAACATGACCGCAAGAGTCTGGGCAATGAGAGTACACAATCTAGAGAGAGAGAGAGAGAGAGAGAGAGAGAGAGAGAGAGAGAGAAGAGATTGAGAGAGAGATTGAGAGAGAGAGAGAAGAGAGAGAGAGGGAGAGGGGAAGAGAGAGAGAGAGGGGGGGCGAGAGAGAGAGAGTGAGAGAGAGACATAGAGTGAGAGAGTGAGAGAGAGAGAGATAGCTGGGGACATACAGAGAGA
>OLKM01000257.1:343104-353999 GCA_900291075.1 Melanogrammus aeglefinus | reverse complement strand
GAGAGAGAGAGAGAGGAGAGAGAGAGAAGAGAGAGAGAGAGAGAAGAGAGAGAGAGAGAGAGAGAGAGAGAGAGAGAGAGAGAGAGAGAGAGAGAGAGAGAGAGAGAGAGAGAGAGAGAGAGAGAAGGCAGTAAAGGTCTAGGTTCTGTTTTGACTTACTATGTACAAATTCTGCCAATTTATATTTATGTATGTCATCACTGTGATGGTTTTTGTGATACTGTCTTTAACTGATTGGACACCAGTGACTATAATGATCGACAACTTTAACCCTTGGGCTTGGTTTCCAGTAATGTTTCATGAAAGTAAAGCATATTTGGGACACCACACACACACACACACACACACACACACACACACACACACACACACACACACACACACACACACACACACACACACACACACACACACACACACACACACACACACAGCGACACACTTCTTACAGCAACTGGTCAGTAGTGTGACCCCCAGTGGGCGGGGATTCAGGTGACTGACAGCTTTGGAGAGAGTCCTCCAGGGTCCGGACCAGGAACACACACACGTCACTGGACTGGAACCCGCAGAAGAAGAAAGGAAGATCTAGTGGTTGGGGGGGGGGGGGGGGGTTTGACAACCCCCCCCAAGGGGGTTCGAAACCCCCTTGTGGGGGTTTCGAACCTAGAGCCTTTCAGCTGGGAGTCCCTGGGAACCCCTTGTGGGGGTTTTGAACACTACCCCCAGCTAAACATGGTCCACCTTTTACATCAGACGGACAAGTGATCATTATTCCGAGTCTGTTTGAAGGGAGGATGCAGCCACTCCGGCTGCATAATCAAAAAAGCTTTTCCTGCGGATTTGACTAAATCATGACACCTGAAGGTGTTGCTTGTTTGCCTGTGGGATATCTACGCCTGTTTTGGTCCGCACTTCACGGACACATTCACGTGTGCGCGTGGGCGCAGTGCGTGTGTACGTGTAAAAGTGTGCATGCTCCTCACCCTCCAGAAGAGCCTGCGTAGCGCCACGTTGCGCTGGGCAGCGGTCCGTAGCTCCTGCAGCAGCAGGTAGAGCCTCTCCACCCGGAGACCCCCCTGAAGCATCTCACCCGTCAGCTGGCTGAAGAGGTGGGCCCTCCGCTCCCAGCTGGCACGCGAGCAGGCACACACAAACACATGCACACACACAGACACACATGCATATACACACACAGACACACACACAAAAACACACACAGAGACATACACACACACACACACACACAAACACACACAGAGACACACAGACACACAAATGCATACACACACACACACACACGCATACACACACAGACAGACACGCACACACACACACACACGTGCATATACACACAGAGACACACACACAAAAACACACACACACAAAAACACACAGAGACATACACACACACACACACAAACACACACAGAGACACACAGACACACAAATGCATACACGCACACACTCACACATACACATATGCATACATGCACACACACACCCATGCACCCATGCATGTACGCAGGCACCCATACATGCACACACACACACGTATACGTGCAGACATATACCATGTATCCATGCACACACATGTGTAAACACACGCACACACACACACACACACACACACACACACACACACACACACACACACACACACACACACACACACACACACACACACACACACACACACACACACACACACACACACACACACATTGAATATTATTGTGGATGAAAACAAATTAAGAAAAGCTTGTCATCTCCTTCCAAAAGGGTGATCATAAGCATGTGACCAGGAAATACAAAAAATATGGACTCACAGAAAGACACACACACACACACACACACACACACACACACACACACACACACACACATTGAATATTATTGTGGATGAAAACAAATTAAGAAAAGCTTGTCATCTCCTTCCAAAAGGGTGATCATAAGCATGTGACCAGGAAATACAAAAAATATGACTCACAAAGCCACGTTTTCTTTATTTTAATTGTTGCCATGTACTTAGCGACAATGGCCACGTGGACAAAAAAGATTATATGAAAGAAATTGTGCCAGATCTGACAAATAGAGTTGTAGCAAGTGCTGTAATGGGCCTAAATCACCATGTGACCATCTTGGTTCCATCTTTGATCTTGATCTTGGTTGTCTTGGTTGTCAATGCTAGGGTCTGGGTGGGGGTACTGAACGCGTAATTCCACCCAGCTGGTGTTTAGAACCAAGATGGCCACTTGGTGAATCCTCTCACCCATGGGGTGAGAGGAGGAGGAGGGGCTGTGTGTACCTGAGGGGGGAAGAGTGTTTACGAGGACAGGGGTGGAGCGGGGTGCTGCACCCCGTCCTGTAGAGCGGGTCTAACATCAGGGTGGACCTCTGGACGGGCACACAGACACACAGACACACACAGTTCAACGTCAAACATTGCACTGAATATCCTGTACAAGTATGTGACAAATAGAAACTTCTGAATCTGTGAAACTTAAACACACAAACTGGAAATAAGGGGTAAAATACAAACAGTGTGTTGCTCGATAGGTTCAAAAGCAGATGTGCGGGATAAAGAAAGCCAGACACAAATCAAATGAATGGATGAAAGCAAGAAAGACGGATAAAATGTAACACAAAGGGCCACTGGGTATGAGACAGAGGGGGAGTTGCGTACGATGATGTAACTGCTCCACGAGTTCTGCAGGTGGAGGTAAATGCGGGAGGTGCGCGACACAGAGTACAGGTGGAGCTCCGCCTCTCTCTCTCCGGCGTCTTGCTCGCCCTTGTCCCCCCTCTTCCAGCCCCTCCTCAAGAGCCGGTCCAGGACGAAGTGTCTCCGTCTGGACACCTGGAAGGATTCCATGGACACTGATTGACTCGCTTACATGTTCCCACAATGCTGTGCGTGAGGAATTCTAATCTAATGTTTATCCATGCTGGGGTGATGAAGACAATGTATTTATTGAATACTAATAGTAGTTATGGATGTTTTTGGCACAGGACACACAGACCCATCCATCCATTAATTCGTTCACTCCATTCTCACATTCTGTTGTCCATCAACCCACCCACCCACCTACCCACACACCCACCTAACCACCCACCCACCCACCCACCCATCCCTACCTGTCTAGGCTCGGAGGCAGCTCCAGCCTCCGGGAGAGTCAGGGGGGAGGTGGAGAGTGAGAGGGGGAACCGGAGTGTCGTCCCCGGCGTTGAGGGGGTGGCGGTGGTGCATCGGCGTGGCAACGGGTGCCCACCCAGACCCATGGTGTCCGGGTTGGGGCAGGAGGCAGAGCGGCCGGACGAGCTGGGCGCCCACACCTGCTCCTCCTCCTCCTCCTCCACATCTGCACACTTTGCTCCTAGGTCTCTTTATCAGAGAGAGAGAGAGAGAGAGAGAGAGAGAGAGAGAGAGAGAGAGAGAGAGAGAGAGAGAGAGAGAGAGAGAGAGAGAGATGATGAGAGAAGAGGAGAGAGGAGAGAGAGAGAGAGAGAGAGAGAGAGGAGAGAGAGAGAGAGAGAGAGAGAGAGAGGAAGACAAGGTCAGGTGATAAACAGTGGTATTGATCTTGCAAAACTCTCAGTTTGTCAGTTCAATGGGAAAGTAAATTAAAGGATCTTTTGTTCCGGAAAATGCCATAAGGGGGCAGCATTTATAACATGGGTCAAAGCGGTTATTTATTTGCATGGCCATGTTTGAATGCTACCACAGACATTATCAGAAAACAGCCATGGATATGTGAGATATGTTGAGGAAAAAGGTGAATTAAAAAATGTATGCACTCCCTACAATGCAGTTTGCAAATGTAGATTTTAATGATGTAAATTGGTTAAAAGTGCTTCAAACAATGTCAAAGGTTATTCTGTGATTAATAGTAGTGATCGGAAATCTGCGATGAAAACAGGAATCGCGGTCTTTATTTCCTTTTTAATTGCATTCCCATCTAAATATTGTTCCGTCTTCCCCTTGAACTTGTGCTCCCAGTCTGTGGGGCAGGGGGAAACCAGTAGACACACAGTCCATTGATGCTCCATCACCTCAGTCCTTTGTGAGCGTTTCAATTAGGACACTGCATGTGGCGTGGCACTTAAAAGGTTGCTAGGCAACAGCGTATGTTTTCAAAGGTTTTGCTTCTTTTCTTCCACGCCAAAGACTAGATATAAAAGAAAGCTTGTAATTATGGAATCAAGAGCACAATGAAAGGTGTTTTCTGGTGAAGTTGTGTGACTATGCAGCAAAATATATCCACACACTTCATGGTCTATAACTGACAAATTACAAATCTACAAATTCTACAAATTGACATTAATCAATGGCTATTGGCCTCAGATGCATTACAATGTTTCAGTAGTGCAGTCAAGCTGAGTAATGGCTGATAAAAACTAAATTCGTTATCAGGAAACTTTATTTCAAGCACAGCTAAAGCAAAAACGATTCATTGAGTGAAAAACGCATCGTATATACAATTTTTTTGAAGGTTCTGCATAGAAAAAGATATACATTCGGCTAATATTCACCACCAAACTTCTCAAGTAAGTGTGTGCATGTGTGTGTGTGTGTGTGTGTGTGTGTGTGTGTGTGTGTGTGTGTGTGTGTGTGTGTGTGTGTGTGTGTGTGTGTGTGTGTGTGTGTGTGTGTGTGTGTGTGTGTGTGTGTGTGTGTGTGTGTGTGTGTGTGTGTGTGTGTGTGTGTGTGTGAGAGAGAGTGTGTGAGTGCGTGCATGTAAGTTTATGACTTTCCAGGGTTGAACTATCAACAGAAACACAAAAGACACTACTTAAACCTCAAGACGTCATTCTCAACAGACACACACACACACACGCACGCACGCACACACACACACACACACACACACACACACACACACACACACACACACACACACACACACACACACACACACACACACACACACACACACACACACACACACACACACACACACACACAGGGAGGTGGGATTGGTCTAACAGATGCTCATCAGAGTGTAACGGGAGGGGTATGCTGTGATGCTCATACAATGCAGCACCAGGAAGGACATGTCACACCATATATTGCTGGGCCATAACCAGTCAAATGTTTATCCTCAAATGAAACATGAAGTAGAGTTTATTTTCCATTTGTGGTATCTATCTGACTATGCCTATTAGTTGCATGAGTTTACGCACCCAATCAATTGAGTGATTCCCCTTAAAACGACTTGTGTATAATACCGTTTTTTACGTGTATTATTATTAAATAAATATTTCTTTAATTGATGTCATTCTGTTTTGGTGCCCCAAAACAAAATAATTTTAAGACACCACAATTGCATGTCAACACAGTACACAAAAACAAATTATTAATGTAATTATAATTCCAACACGGGTGATCGTGTTTCATGATGGGAGTCAACAAAGCATTAAGCGTTTTCACTCTCCACCTTCAATCGTTAAGTAGCTGCACAATACCCCACTAACACCCCCAGCCTCTCCGGGGAAGTGGAAGGTAAGTCGAGTCACTTCCGTGGTCCATCCCGCTTGAATTAGTCATGAACTACCCGAGACGTCAATCGCCGGTCGTGCGTACGCCGGATCGCCGACCTGGCACAGGACTGTGCCCACAGTGCTACAGCTTCCCTTACCCAGGTCATCTTTTTACATTTTAAATGAGTGTGTGGCTGGCTCAGGAAAGCACGTGTCAAAACCACAACGACAGGGGCAGCGGCTGTAATCAGTACGACCCTCCTGTGTTATCCTTAAAGGTGGTGATGATGGATCGCCTGTGTCCAATGAATAAACTAGACTCAAAGTAAACCTGACACTGTGCGGTTCCTTTGTCGTTTCACCTTGTCGTCACTGGACCATTTTTTGTGGCTCATTTTTTGTTATTGCCTGTGGCTAAGCGATGCTACCAGCGCCCCAAAGGCACATCACGAATTCTTTGTGAAGGAATAGGAAGACATTAAGTGGTTTTAAGTAAAAATATTAATAAAAGCCTGAAACGATTGTTATAAATGGTTTATTATTGCAAAATAACATACCACACATTCATTTTGTATTGTGGGATAATTATGTACTCATAATTCTGTATTGTAAGAATACATGAATTGTTCAGAACTGCCAAGATAAAGCTCATTTGAAAGCTCATTTTAAATCGTCCAATATATCTATGACCTACAGTATATTGCACATTCTGTCAGTTGGAGTCACGGAAACCGGCCTATACACGGACAGTTAAACCCTCCATTAAACCTTAGCTCCAACCTCAACTGGGAGACCAGTGGAACCAGCTTCATTCTTTATAGGCAGCCTCCACACATGTGACCCTCCTCACAATAACGCCAGACCCATTAAGAAAGGACACCTAAAAAGGTATCAAGGTGATAGGACACTTCCTTCTTCAGCTTCAAGGACATGTGTCCTTTGTGTCTTTGTGACACACGGCCCTCTATAAAAACCGACCAATCGCTGTAGTTTTAGCTGTCGTAGGACCATCTGCCACGTGGTGATAACGGCTGGATAAAACCCCCAAAGGACACGTAAGGGCAGAGTCCAGACTCAACAAAAGCTGTTTAAAACAGCTGAATGAATGCCGCCATAGCCTGCATCTATATAACACCACAGCCAAACATTAGTCTTTAATGGAGCTATGTTTGCTTAGCGTAGCACTAGGCTGCGGTTCCCGGGGAAGCGTCTTTGGTTGGCATGGGCTTTTTGTTGCCAAAAATGGCTAAACTCATACCGGATTGTATGGTTAACTCAGCTCTAACCCAGTCTAAGATTTGTGTGGAAGATGACAACTTTGTCATGGCTTGTAGCTTCTTTGGTGTGTAATGTAAAACTTTGAATAGACTGGGAATTAGACAAACAATTTTGACGCTGTGTGTATATGTATGTGTATGGGTATGGGTATGTGTGTGCATGTGTGTGTGTGTGTGTGCGTGTGTGGTGGTGCGTGCGTGCGTGCGTGCGTGCGTGTGTGTGTGTGGTGCGTGCGTGCGTGCGTGCGTGCGTGCGTGCGTGCGTGCGTGCGTGCGTGCGTGCGTGTGTGTGTGTAGTGTTTACCTTTGATGGGAAAAAGGTGAGATCCTCCAACTATGTACCCCTGGGGGGGGGAGAGAACAGTACAGTATGTTAGTAGGATTGTCAGTTACGTTTTTTACGAATGTATTCATATAATCATCATATATATCTTCTATCTTCTTCTTATTACAATCTAATCCAACATGAACACACTGAATAAAAGGTATTGATGCATATATTATACTGCCCCTCTCCCAAATATTACAATGTTAGGTTTTTGTTTTTGTTTTGAGTTATCACACTGAAATACTACATGCAGATTAAGTGTTTTGACATCTGACACACACCTGTGCACGTTTATATATTAGCGGGCGGGCGAGAGAGAGAGAGAGAGAGAGAGAGAGAGAGAGAGAGAGAGAGAGAGAGAGAGAGAGAGAGAGAGAGAGAGAGAGAGAGAGAGAGAGAGAGAGAGAGAGAGAGAGAGAGAGAGAGAGAGAGAGAGAGAGAGAGAGAGAGAGAGAGAGAGAGAGAGAGCGAGAGGGCCAGGGAGAGACGTAGAGAGCGAGGTACAAAGAGGGAGTGAGCGAGAGACAGTGAGGCAGACAGACATAGAGGGCAGGAAGTGTATAAACAAGATTACAGAGAGCCATTTACCCTCTAGGCCATGTGGCACCAGGAGCTGCAGGTTTCTGCGAGAGGGGAAACTTCGGACAGGAAGTCCCGCCTTCTTTCCTTTCCTCGCCCAATAACCTCTCTTCCCCGCAGGCTTATTGGTGGAATAGATGACACAGACATGTTGGGAGTACTCCCTGTCCTTTCCGCTCAGAAAGTCTGGCAGATCGTTGACCTGCGGTGGAAGAACACAGAGAATGGCTTTGTTAAAGGCAAGAGTTTGACCATTGACATCATCGCTCTGGGATGCACATACAAGTACATCATGCATGAGGCAGTGCTCTCTCATGTAAGAAAATGGCGGGACAGTTCCCCTTGAAAGTACTGATTCCTTAGTGGTGTACATGATGACACACACATTCTGTGACTGTGGGACAGAATGTTCAGCCTTGACTAGGCCGCTTCGTCCTCGTCATTTTCCAAGGCCCAAACGTTCAGAATATCCAGATTAAAGCTTTATCTTCATCGTTACTTGTCTTAAAGTGTGATTAGCCATTACAAGCCGGAAATCTGCCTTTCCCTGTGCCCTAGTGACCTCACTAGTGGGCATGTCCACCTAGATTTATGCTGGATGGATAGATATAACGGCTTGTAATGGCGAATAACACATGCACACCTGGTGGCCTGAGATCAGCCCTCTAGCCACTAACAAGGGAATAGTTGGGTTTATGCAATGTCTTACTATAAAACGTGTGTAAAACAATGGGCTCTTTGCACAGCTCCACTACTTCCTGAACTTAATGCTGCTCCTTTATTTCCTGTCTTACATTATTGGATAAACTGATTAATCCAGGTGTGTCTGACCATTGGGACTACTCAGACACACCTGGATTAATCAGTTTGTCCAGTAATGTAAGACAGGAAATAAAGGAGCAGCACTAAGTCCAGGAAGTAGTGGAGTTGTGCATAAAGAGCCCATTACCGCTGCTCATAATCAAAACCAAAACCCCTAACTGAAAAAAGCCCTGTTTTCAATTCTCCATTTGTGAATGCACCTCTTTAAGACTACGTTAGAGGATTGGAATCATTGTTAATCCTTAAAATGAAACAGAGGTCAAGCGGGTAATCTACAGCACTAATAGCAACGGCCAGTATTCTTGACAGAGCAAGAAGACAGGCTTACCTGTAATCCCTGCCCTATAGCGGACATAACGAGGGCCAGGTTAATTGGCCACGTGCACGCACAGTTTGTCACTCGTGGTTACTTGTCACCCATGTGAGACCCGTTGAGATAGGATATTGTGTTTTTCTCATTAGTTAGGAAATGGAACTTTTGAGTTTACAGCTTATTCCTGGACTGTTTCTGCTATAATCGAAAGGAGTGTGTGTGTGTGTGTGTGTGTGTGTGTGTGTGTGTGTGTGTGTGTGTGTGTGTGTGTGTGTGTGTGTGTGTGTGTGTGTGTGTGTGTGTGTGTGTGTGTGTGTGTGTGTGTGTGTGTGAGTATAAGTAGACAAAACCAACTTCTATCTTTCCTTAGTCTATCCATTTCAAATGTCTGGATAAACTATGGCATTTACAAATGTGTAATAAACATATATACAACCACTAGAGGAGATGGAGATGGAGCATTTTCAGGGTCATAATTCTAGTCAGAGTCTAAAACTGTGGGCCTCTTGTATAAATAATAACATTCACAATCAAATGCATTTAGTTCCTACAATTTCTTCATCCGAACACTGAATCTCTTTCTAAACGTCCTCAACGTCATTGGTACTTAGGCCTAAATCCGTCTGGAGTTTGAGGTGAAATAGGCAAAGTTTTGAATAAGGGTTGTGAATATTGGCTTGCATGGTAATTGAGCATTTTAGCCACAATAGAGTATCCATTTGTACAGGGGATAGAGATGACATCCTTTTATCTTATCTATTGTGTGTGCGTGTCGACAGTTTCTAATGTACAGAAATTACTGTATACATATTTCACTTCTTACTCTAATTCAATGTTTTACTTTTTTTTTTTCAATATTTAAATTCCTATTGCATATACTTTCTGACGTAACACAAAGTACAGTATCTGTCCCATCTGGGATCAAAACAACCTCATCTCATTTTGAAATTATGAAAAAAGAGAAGATAGAAGCGTAGAGTGAGTAATTGCTATTGGATTTACTAGGTGAATGGGTTACTGTTTAGTAGCCATTAATCTTCTGACAAATTATCAAAACAAAGCAAATTACATAATTTAAGTTGCCTCATAGTCATTTATGGATGAGAGGACGGAAGGATGCAAATCACGCACTCTGCACGTTTAAATTTTGAATTGACACGTTCTCATATGGTTCTAGCAACCGACCGAAATACAGAAGATGACTTTTGAGAGAGCCCCACTCACCAGGGCAATGTTCCTAATCTGGCTGAAACTGAGGACCGCCGTGAGCTTGCGAGGGGGGTACTCCGCCAGGTACACGCACTCGTCGCTCAGGATCACGTGCATGTAGACCTTGTTAACCGTCTCGGAGATCACCACGCACGGCTCGTAGGCCCGGATCCGCTCGTAGACGCCCCGCTCCGTGTTCCTCTTCAGGAAAGAGTCAAGTTTGCTGTTCCTTCGGGAGAGCGCGTCCACGGAGCTTACTCGGGCCATGGTGTGCGCGTGAGGGCGCACCTGCTGCCTCCACTTTCATCAAAGGAAGTCGCGTGTGAGTCGTCCCGGGATGGGGTCCGGTACGGCTTGAAAAAACAAACAAGTATTTTGTTTGGTTACTGTGAGATGAACGCGTCCAGTTGCGCGCTCCAATTAGCGCAATGGACAAGCGCCTCTCCCAAGTTGTGATACAACCTCGCCGTCCCGGGCGCATGGAGAAGCCTATTGGCTAGTTAAACCGAGATCTCTGATTGGCCCATCACTCCTGGGGTATCCGAGGCCAGTAGGATTATTTACAGCGGAATGAATAGGCAAAAGAAATGCGCTTTGGGTATTTGAAAAGTGCCATATAATTATTAGTGTGAATGCAGTAGGCCTATCAGCATTCATACTTTAGATATTTTATATGTAGTATGTTATTTCTTATTTTATTTGAAGTATTGTATATGTATATCTACCTACCAACCTAACATTATTTTCTGGAGACAGTTCAAAGTTGAAAGCAGGCGTGCTTATAATGATATGATGTCATACGTATCGTGATGTATGGCGCCCTCTAGCGCTTAATCAGTGGAAAGACAACGAAATGAAACGATTGGAACTCTGAATGAGTAGAGGTCAT
>OLKM01000257.1:305604-340604 GCA_900291075.1 Melanogrammus aeglefinus | reverse complement strand
TCAATACCGGTGACATACCACTTTTATCCGAATTTGTCTTTATATTATTTTACATAAAAATGTGTTGAGCAAGTCAGCATAAAGGTATTGAAAATAAGGATGATTTTGAGTCAATCAAACAAACCATAAATTTAGAAAATAAATCTGACCAAGGAAATTGGACCAGTATTGAGCGAGTACAAATTCAGAAAGAAAAGACACTAATAGGGCTTGAACATCAGAAAGCGTCATGGGATTTGATGTCGGCGATACCACTCGAGAAAGTTTTAGTAATGTTAAATCCTAAAAAAAAACTACATATACTGTACGCTAGGTTCATCAAATATTTTTTCCTCATCCAACATGAGAAACGCTGTAGCAGTTTCCAACACATCATTGTCTCCCCATAATGACAAGTAGGCCTACTTTTAGGATTCATTATTAAAGAGCCAGACACTTAAAGGTTGGGTATGGAATTCTCTTATTTGGCCATTTTTGCAAAATTACTTGAAATCCTTATCATAACCCACTTACAGCCACTGAATTAGAAGTGCTGACATGAAAATTAAACAAGTCAATCATCTGTGGAACGGGCAGGGCCCGAAAAACTCCAGCCAATGATTTCCAGAACGACCGGGCATTGGACAGTAAGTACGTCAATCAAACGGTCGTACTGCACTCCCCCTCCCCCCTCCCCGCTCCCAGCGCGTGACCCCTTCGTGCACGTACTCAAAGCTTGTGACCCAGAGCAAGCTTCTGTTTGTTGTTATCCTGCGGTAGCTACTGGAGCTAGCTAACTAGCTAATCCACATCTGGACCTAGCACTAGAAGACAACCCTAAACTCCAACCTAGCCTGGCTCGCTCTCGCGCATCTGTGTTCGCGCTCGTGCATGATTTCGTGTCCATGTACTTGGAATGGGTGGAGTCAGAGTTGAAGGAGGACAATTTGAGTTGTGCATTTTCAAAATCTGCTGGCATTTCGCAAATCCCATACCAACCTTTAAAACCCAAAACCTTCTTTTTGGTTTCAAATGTGGTAAATTTACTTAAATGGTATTGGGTTAGGGTTAGGGTTAGTAGTCAATATAGCAATCAATGCCATCTTATCAACGTCACTTGTGAGACTTAAATTAGAGAAAAAAGGGGTAAAATCCTATGTTCTTGCCATTCTCCCCCAAACACTGAACGTTCCATTCTGCTGAACGCAAAGGGCATTCCTTTCCTCACGTCAAACTACCTTTTTCCGAGGTAGCCTGACGTCATGACCAAGGGGCATTGGCTGCGCGGTCTGTGTGGACGAGTGGAGCTCTGTCTGGGCAGCGGTTTACTGCGGTGAGTTCCCCTAAGATAACATGTCAGCAGCATGACATGTTTGGTTCACCTGATCCATATTTGTGAAGCCACTACTCCATCACTGGTCCCTGTGCCCAAGGCTCACGCACGAAAGGCCTCCCCAGATGTCATTTCACCTGTCCTCGAGGCCTCCTTCGACCATGCTCGACCGCGTTCATTGTCCTGATTATAATGAGACGCCTCGTCAGTGATGACACTCACGCTTACGCGAGTTCCCAACAGCAACCGTCATGTGCACTGCGTTCGGAATCTTAAAGTTCTTCACAGCAGGGTTTTCGTATCCAATAAAAAATAGTCAGAACTAAACAGACCTTAGTAGGATCAGTTTCAAGTTCGAAAACCTTTATTTCCACTGGTTATGCTTGCACTTATCTAGAGCTGGTTTACCAGTACACAACGTTTAAAACAGAAGCACATTGTTTACACTGGTTATGCTTGCACTTATCTAGAGCTGGTTTACCAGTACACAACGTTTAAAACAAAGAAAAGTTGATGATAACAGATGGTTACGTCAATCAATAGTAAAGTATGTGATATGATGGATGATACTTTTATATTGAGTGAAACTTTCATGTTACGCCATGTTCATGGGCGTCACTAGTAAACCATCACCAACTGGGCAACTCTTATTAAAATCTGGCCCCATTTGCCAAACTGAAGTAAAATCATAAGAGCGTCATGAGGTGTCGTTCACGAGAACTTTCCGGCGTTCACACCAAAAGCCTGCGATTCATTGACGCCAGTCTTCTTGGTGCCTTCAAAACTGTCAGAGTTTCAGGGAATTTTGGAGGTTGGGACCTTAAGATCGGAGGATATCGCCTTGAACACTCAAGGTTAAATCTGAGATTTCCCTCTGAACTTTGTGTGGAAGTAGAGCAACCCGAGGCTCCGAGTTGACGTCACAACAATTGCTGCCCGTTTCATTAATAGACTCAAGTGACTAGCAGCAAGCATCAAGAGACGAACTTAACACCCATTCTAACATTTGCAATACGATACATTATAGCTTACACTTATAAATTCCCCCTCATGTTCAGCCATTGCAAGCAGTCCTAATTACTGATTCATCTGATTCAGCAAAGAAGCGCAAAGAAGTCCCTGCGGGCATCCATACTTGTTGTTGTTATGAAGTCTCGATTAGTTTTTCCGGTTTTATGTCATATCCTACAAACGTTTCCTGAACACTCTTATTTCGGAAGAAGGGAAGGTTTACGTAAAGACACGTATGAGCTTCCAAAACTCCGAGCTGCTTTGAAGGCGGCATCTGAGTCGGAAGTTGGGAAATCTCCCATCTTTCTTTCGGCATTTCTCTGAGGCACGCCCCCTTTTTGCCATATGGTGCGTTCACATCAGTGGAAATTATAGGGAAAACATTTTCGCCACGTCGGAAAGCTTGGTGAACGACACCTCATGATGCTCTTGTGATTTTACTGCCGTTCGGCAACTCGGGCCAAATTTTAATAACAGAGTTGGTGATGTATGGTTTACTAGTGATGCGCATGACCATGGCAGAACATGAATTTTTTACTCAATATAAAAGAATCAACCATCATATCGCATACTTTACTATTGATTGACGTTGTTACCGTGTGTGGCATCGTCTTTGCTCAGTTGTAAACGTTGTGTTATGGTAAACCAGCTCTAGATAAGTGTTGCCTTCCATACAGTGGCAATACTGTACCTATGTGCTTCTCATAAATAAAAGCAAAAGGATAGTAGGTGAGATAGGCATCAAGGAAATAAAGGCATTCAAACTTGAAACTGATCCTACTAAGTTCTGTTTAGTTCTGACTGGTTTTTATCAGATAAAAAAACCCTGCTGTGAAGAACTTTTAGATTCCCAACGCACTGCAGATGAATGGTCGCTGTCAGGAACATGCGTAAGCGTGAGCGCCATCACTGGCGGGCCGTCTCGTTATCACCAGGCCCCCAGGAGCAGTGCATACTTCCGGAATCCACCAGTGCTTAGCGGCCAAGCCTGGTTTTGCAGGCTGTGGACGGGTCCCTCGATTCAGTCCCAGAATAGATATCCCCGTTCACTCCGATACAAGTGGGGAACAGGAATGTGTCTCCGCAAAAAAATTCTGGATATCCATCAAAGGCTCATAATTATCTTAATACCATGTGCTAATACAATGTACGTTTTCTCTATTTAAAACGCCACCTTAAGCGTTTGATTTAATTTATGTATTTTTTGCAGGAGAAGGAGAAGTGGGCAGCTGAAAGCAGTCGTAGTGAAACAAATGTTGTTTCAGCCCGGCATAATAATTGTTAAATAATAATTGTTGTCCAGATGGCCGGAGGAGTGTGATTTAAAGACACATATAGAGAATCCTTGGTGGGGTTATAAACTTATACTTCCATGGTCGGTAAACAATGTGACTGTGCTCGCTCAGACCTGTCGCTGATGATGCTACAATGCTAGCAATGCTAGTTTTTGCATCCGGTACGTCACGGACTAGGGCGTGTCTAGGCGCCCATGATGTGGAAGCAAATCTCTCCTTGATCTTCCCCTGCGCTATTGACCAGTTTTCATAAGAATGAATGGGCGGCCATTTTTCAGTCTTTGGTCCATTCTTTAATATGTCCATGGTTATCACCAGGACCATGGCTGTTTCCCAAAGTGAAGGCTGCAACCTGCTAGTAGGCTACACTTCCTTGCTAGTCGCGTCCTATGGAGACGAGGCTAGAGTGCTGGCTAGAGTGCTGCCTAGTGTTTGTAGCGTTCAGAGTTTGGAAAGACTTGGAAGCGCTTCCGCTTCCGCTTTTTAATACTGCTCCTTGTAATTGTTATTGGTGACAGTATGTTTGTTTAAACACAAGCTACTTACATATTAAAATAAATCAATTATGTTGCAAAAACATAAAAGGAATCGCACAGGTTAATTTTTTGCATTTACATGATTAATCTATAAAAAAGCAATACGGCACAAAATATTTCTGAAAACGTTCTAAAACGTCACTTGTGTAATTTAAGCAATGTGTACTGCTTTCCAGATGCAATTTGTAAATACCCCGCGCGGCGTGTGATCGCAACGGATTGTGGGTATTTTGGTTCGTTGAGGATCCATCGATGCATCCTTGAAAAATCTCGGAATTCTCAAAAATAAAGGACGCGGAAAGGGCGTATGACGTAGCGTCCTTAAATGGGCGGCCGTTGAGCATGCTTCCTTCACTTTGGGAAACAGCCATGAATGCGCCTTTAATCTCTCGGATTTCTGAAAGTAGACCGAAAGCAGTGATGACGCTCTCACCAAAAATGGCTGTGCCCGTAAAGAGATTTATTTTCTGTGTTATTTTATTTTCCGGGCTGGTTTGCTAAAGAGGCCAATACAACTAACAATAAACAACGACTAGCCAAATTCATGACACAATCACAAAGAGGATCGGGAACGGTACAAATGTTCCGAGGCCGGAAATGCAAAAGCAACTCGGAAGGCTGGTGTCCGAGGCATCTGGATCACACCATCACCCTATAGCCCCGCCCCTCGGCTGTGCGTCATAGGGTAACAATTTAAACCACAGGTGAGGTACGTTAAGGTGTGGCCCGATTCACTCAGCCCTAGAAGAATACCCTTTCCGTGTCCCACCTTCTTTCAATCTCGTCCCCCACTGAAGAAGCTGGATTACTCTCTAAAAACAGCAGGTTCTTTCTCGCTTTGAGGGATTTTTGTGTTGTACTTCTTTTTTTGACCGACACCATGGCGGCAAGGCAGTGCATCAAGTACTTGATGTTTGCCTTCAATTTTCTCTTCTGGGTAAGGTCCACAAGGTCTTGATTATAATGTGGGTAAGGTCCACAAGGTCCTGATTATAATGTGCTGGTTTGATCCCATATACAAGCATGGTGAAAGCGTGAGTGCGTGAATGTGAGGATTATTTTGAGTTAAAACATTCAGTGCTGGACGATACTTAATGTTCACTCTCGGTTTTGCATTATTTGCGGCGATTCGCCTTATTTAATGTGACTTGCCTCATTCTACATATTATATTTTGAGGGTATCGGTAAACTATTTTTATTGGGTTTATATTGAACAAAGAGCTGCACTTCGGGAACCATGGTTACACGTCTAGCTCTGTAATTTTGAGGACTGTTTTATTCTCTTCTATAAACATGACTGATCCAACTTCACACGACCGAACATAAACGGAGAAATAAGAGGTTCTCTATCAGGATGAACCAGAAATACGTAGTTTGGCATGGCAGATCGTCGCATAATAATCAGATAATGGCAGATAATCAATGAAACGTGCCGTTTAATTATCGCACATCACATCTCCTCCCTGAACAGTAGCCTACAACTACAGAAAACTATAAAGACAATAGCCAAGCGAGATCAGGGGTCACCAACACAGTGCCCGCACCATGGCGCCCGCAAGGACCACATGAGGCGCCCTAAAAATAGCACTGCTCATTTTTGAACAACCCTTTCCCACCTTTTTTAAGTCATTGTTGATAATTATTGTGAGAAATCATTAATATGACTTAATTAATTTACATGTCTTCACATAGATGAGTATCATTAATCATTAATAGCAATATATAACTAAAGGCAAACTGAGGAAATTTGTTATTTCAGAAGAGTGTATAGAACTGGGTGCCCTTCGTATGACTCAGTACCCATGAAGTAGCTCTCAGGTTCAAAATGGTTGGTGACCCCGCCCTATCTGATGCTAATGTCCTCTCCTGGTAGTTTCAAGTTAGCCCAATTAGTTCAGTAAGGGCTGCATGCACTCATTAAACCAAGCAGAACCCATTACAATTAAATATGAACTTGTTAACCACAAGTGGCTAGTCTGTTCCCCCTCCACTAGCAGGACATGTGGAGGGAGATGAGATTGTTTCAAAATCTGATGGATTCAGTTGTCATGGAAAGATGAGGTTTAAGGCCAAGTTAAATAAAGTTTGGTAGATGTTCACTTTGCTAGTTTGTGACATTTTACTACCAAAATGGATGCTGATTGTGTTGTACGCGTGTTACATTCTTATGAAGGTATTGTAGCAAAAGTCTTTAGCACCTGGTTTGATTTGATATTGCCTACTGTGCTTTTAGACACGCACTGACCGACAAACATGTTGACTATCCCGGGGAGATTAACCTCTAATCACTCTTGTTCATGTTCTGGGTTGCTGTTGAAACATGGGTTAATGATAGCACAACATTTCTTGAAGTTGACCCACTCCCACACCCGTACCACCACCAGCTCTAGCGCTGGGGTCCTTATCGTCAAGTGTGCTGCGGAGGCCCAGGGGAGCATTACCTGTGACTCTACACTGCCAAAACTCATTAAGGACAGCTTGTGGTTTCATTTGCCTACTTATTCAGTCATTAGGATGGCTCTCTGTAATAAATGTAAACACCGATCCACAGGGGTTTCAATGGCTCAACCAGTTATTTTAAATGAAAGGGGAAACCAAGTGAGTGACCCGTTGGCCTAGTGTTTCATTAGTCGAGTGTGCTTTAGTATATTTGGCATTCTAATCTGTATATACAAATAATGTGCATAATTTAAATTCTTATGGCAAGAGTCATCTACGTGCTAAGAATTAAGTTAACGAAACAACGATAAGGCCTTAAATAATTACCTCTGCCAAATGTCTCTCAAGTGTAAGAATTTTGTGCTCAGAGTGCTTTGTGAGGTGAATTTACATTTCATTGAATTTGCAGGCTAGGTTGACTCATTTAAAATGGTGAGGTCTCAATCTCAAGCCAAGTAGACGAGGAGTAGGGTCATGCCACTTCTCAGAACAAGAAGTGAAAGAAATGTACCTCAATGGTTGTTAATGGATTAACAAACATCGAGGTGGGGTTCAAGAGGGTACGCAGCCACCCTCCACGACTGATCCTTCATTCAATGTTGCTTTTGTTTCTCTGCTGAAAAAAGCGGTCGGGGGGGGTTTCCCAATGTCGATGCCGGTTGTTTTGCATCGGGTTGAGTCAGTTGAAAGTTGAGTATTCAGATAATTTCTTGGTGGTTTAAAGTAAATCCAACTTCCTCTATGGCTTTACTCGCAGTGAGGGGGGTGCTGCTAGTGCAAAAGATAACTTCCCAAACCACAACACGCTTCTGCATAGATCCCGAATATTTTTGCAGTATAGGGACACGGTTCATCTTTTTTGTGATGGTCCAATTACTTACAATTAGTTTGTCCATGGATGGATAAACCAATCCAATTTCCTGACGCTGAAGCAGTTAAGAAAGGGTGCCTGGGTTAATTTACAAACTAAACAATCTTATCTCAACGGCGGGTGGCCATCAAGCTGTCCTTTTTTATATGTGTACCAGTTTCGGAAGTGTTGTAGTAGGTGGTAGGCCTTTAAACGTATACACATCTTTGATCTCAAGCCAGAATCCCCTGTCAAAGTGTTTATAGGGGACTCTTGACTTGAGATCTTTAGGTGTAGAACACCTGACCACCATCTGTTAAGACACCTAATTCTCTATCCCAGTTGTTTGCTATAGTACCCCGGTGGTTCTAGGTGATTTTGCTGCAACATGGGTAGGTTTGAGTAATGTTTTAAGTCGCATGACCCATGTTTTTCTTTTAACCCTGGTTGAGGTGCTGACGCTACGCTCTGTGATGTCTGTCGCCAGGCTGACTCTTTCACTTCCCCCGCTGTAGCTTCCACACAGTAGCCACGGGGCTATTGAAAAGCGAAAAATAAAAAGCACCACATTGACGACATTGGCAATTCCTCACACCACCGCGGCCTCCAAAGACTAATTCTATTGTATGTCTTTGCTTAACCAGGCATGTGTGCAATGTGGGACACACCGCCAAGAAGGCCATTCTCTTTCTCCATGGCCCACTCTCTCTGTCTTGATGTGTTTTTCTGGTTAAACACGTGTTACCACAACATTGAGAATGCCAGCAACAAGCCAGGGCATGATCTTCCAGCACAGACGGTAGCTCACCCACATTATCCTTTTTTGCAACACAAGACGTCACTCTGGTGTTATGCTGTGTGTGTGTGTGACATGCCGGCTGGAAGGAATCACTTGCGGTAAAGGAATCAGTTGGTCGGCGGTCAGGAGAGCTTTAGTCATTTTGGTGGCTCATGCTTGTGTCAACTCTGTTGCCAAACAGCAGTTCACCGAGTGCTTGTCAAGGCGTCGCTGGCGTTGGGTTGTCTTGGCGCCGGCCTGAGAGTGTTGTTAAACACTTTGCTTTTCAGCAATTCTACATTACTAGAGACGCTCCCTGATTAAAGCAGCAGTATACTTACTGAGTTGACGTCCTAGTAGCCTCGTCCGATAGTTTTGGTTGTTTAACCAGAAATACGGGCTTCTTATCTCTATGAACCCGTCGCAGGCCATTGACCCCCCCCTCCCCCCCCCCTTCTCAGAGAACTTATCTTGTATCGTGTTCTCACCCAAGAGCTGCATCGGCTTGTTTGTCAGGTTCCTGTGTGTGTGTGACTAAGGCAGCCATTTATTTTGGAAGCCGTCAGGTTTTGTGTGTATAGTTTAAAAGGTATGAGTGTGTTTTTGTCTTTCGAGTTTGCTTTGCTTTTGTCCTTTTTTATGACTTTGCTTGTGAATGTGAATATGACCCAATAACATGTCTGCTTGGATTGTGTCGACTGCCCTGATTCAAGGAGTCAGTCCATGGTCAGCGGCTTATAATGCAGGCCGTGTGAGGAGTCTTTTGTATTGGTGGGGGGGAGAGGGAGAGAAACAGAAAGTCTGCAACCACTTGAAGAGCATGTTGCACCGTTTTATCTTAATGTTGTATGGAGTTGGTGTATGTGTGTAGTTTAAGAGGCCTCACTTGGCAGCGTCTGAAAGGACCCTGGAGCTGGGCGAGGCTGCGCACCTGACGCAAAACCAGCCATCTCGACCCACAAATGTGTAAAAACCTGGTTTTGTCCTGTCAGAATATAAAAAAAAATGTTAACCTCCATTCTGGCCGTGTTTGTGTTTGTAGCTGGCCGGGACGGGAGTGCTGGCTGTAGGACTGTGGCTGCGTTTTGACACCAGGACGGAGGCCTTGTTCGAGGGACCGGACGCCCCTACGGTCTTCTTCACCGGTGAGCCAATCGGTGCTTTTCACCACTGCTGTGTTTCTCGGTGCTCAAAAAGGAAATGGCCAATAGGTTGTTTTTTTTTTAGGTTTGAGTATGTGGGCTGGTAAAAATGCAGAGTTACATGACACAACCTTGGCTGGGTTTTTCCACTGGTAGTTATTTTTTAACCATGGCTGCAACAGTATCCTTTTATGTCATGCAACTATAACTTTCACTTCTGTGTTTTAGTTGCAGCTCTGGTAAAAGCCCCCCTCTGCATTTTGTCAAGTTAAAAAAAATAAAACTTTACAAAACTGGCAGACCCCCCACTATCACCCACTCCCAATCTTTGTTTCCACCGACCCACCAGCTCTCTTGCATGATTACCCTACAGAAAGGGGTTGATCTCCAAGCGAACACAAGCCATTTACCTCCCTCGTAATTCACTCCATGCCTGTTTGGTGGTGGGTGGGCTGAGGCTGTGGGGAACCATAACATTAGATGTAGATCTACAGCAGCAACCGCAAAAGCTCACAGTGTGATTCCTGGAACTATGTAACATGGTTATCAAAAGCTTTTTCTTTTAGGGGCGTTGATTCTGAGAAACAGTGCTGGTTTCTTTCTCGCGTTTTCTTTTTTATATTTACCTCTGTTGCCACAGAGACGGGGCCCCTCCTTATCTGCCATCGTCTGTTGGTAGTGGGCCGGGCCTACAGAGCCGGTCATGCAGGAGAAATGTCATGCTGTCCCAGGCCCAGTGCGCCGACAATCACAACCCACGGCGTTTGTCATTCCAGAGGAACCAAACACCTCAGCGCCCGTTTCTCATCAATTCCTTGCCTTGTTTGCTTCGTGCTGAATTGTTTCGACGTCAAGTGACCTTGCCTTGCCCTGGTCTTGGCCAACCTGAAACATTAGGTTAACCAGTGTTTTGATGGTGCCATCTCCGGGTGTGCTTCTTGAAAAAGGAATCAAGTGTCTGACCTCAAGAGGCCCGTTGACCCATTTGTCTATCTCTGGCCTTGGCCTGTTTACTCAAACAGATAACGCACCTTCAACTGTCACCTTCAAGATGGGGAGGTATCAAGGCCAAAGTTGACTTGTGGCAACCTCCTTGTCTGCAGAGAACCCTGCTTAAACCCGGGATGGCGGCCAGCATGGCCTCCCCAGACGGGCGGTCTTGATCCCCCCCCATTTTAGGCCGCAAGAACAAAGGCCACCCTGGGCTGCACGGTATTCACTAAGCGTTTCATGTGGGACGGAGGTTTGCTGCTCGGAAACCTCAAACACTCAACCCGTGGCCAACTATGTGGCGTCCTACTGCTGATGGCCCAGCAGCAAAGGAATGTTTGTTTACATCTCTGGCCTCCTCGAGAGCGCGCCGTGATGCGTCTGCAGTGCTAATTGGAGGGCTAGGCGGTTGAAAGAAAGGCCTGTTGGTGTCTTTAAAAGGGTTTCCTCAGAGCGACCGTGCCGGGACGGCTGTGCAGGCATCGACCCGTGGCCCTCAAGCGCCGCGCGTGCGTGCGTGTGTGTGTGTGTGCGTGCGCGCGCGCGCGCGCGCGCGTGCGTGCGTGCGTGCGTGCGTGTGTGTGTGCGCGTGCGTGCGTGCGTGCGTGCGTGCGTGCGTGAGTGCGTGAGTGAGTGTGTGTGTGTGTGTGTGCGCGCGTGTGTGTGTGTGTTGTGTCCAGCTGAATCTGTCATCTTGATTGTGTGTGTGTGTGTGTGTGCACATGAGGTCAAGGCGGCATAATGGTGGCACTGTGCTGAAGTCGGGGTAGATGAGGCCAAATCTGGTCCACAGTGATGCTTGTCCCTCCACACGCGCATGGACAGACGCACGCGCACGCCAATAAATACAGGCCTCTCTCTTTGTTTTGGAACAGGGGTGCTTTTGTTTTTTCACTCTTGTTTTCCCTCAATCTGAAGAACTGTCAACGTGAGAATGATTCGCCCTCTTCTTTCTGTCGTGTTTTTCCATCCGACTGCAAAGTGGGCTGATGTGTTGTCGAATTGACGTAGAAATGACAAACATCTTGGTGCCTGTGTACACGTGCTCAAGTTAAAATCCCCCCCCCCCCCCCCACTGCCTGCAATCTCTCATTGTGTCTAATCTATATTTGCAAATGAGTCATAATGTTTATGACTCATAGCTGCCATCTACAGACGATGACGCCCCATCTCGACACTAAAGAGGCTTCAGAGGGTTTTTTTTAACTACCATTTACCCCAGCATTCGCTGTTCTGAAATCAACATCTGACTGTCCACCACGCACATTGTAAGCCTGTGCTTACATTGCGGAACAACACTTGTGGAACAAGCCGCCTCAGTGTCGTAGCCGGCCTCACAACCACATCTAGAGCCAACCTAAATAGAAAACAAACCACCACTGGGCGTCCAGGTGATCTTACGGTATGACGACTGGTGCTGGAACTGTTTGGTTACACTTGAAGAAGGGTGCATTAGTTAACACTTGTAATACAGTATCGGAAGATATATATATATATATATATATATAAAATGAATAATGCCATTATTAAATGACTAGACTATAAACTTAGATAATCGTTGTAAATGCTTGTTACTGCAAGAACTAATGTTGATATTCTTAAGTGGGGCTTTGTGCCGTACCTGACCCGTGTGCCATTTTGTGTTGCGTGTGCTAGGCGTGTACATCCTGATTGCGGCGGGAGCGCTGATGATGGTGGTGGGCTTCCTGGGGTGCTGCGGCGCCATCAAGGAGTCTCCCTGCATGCTAGGATTGGTGAGGAGGACTCTTTAGCATCCATCACCCCGACCACCCCAGCACACTCTGTCGTTGCACACATTAAAGGTCCCACGACAGGCTCACCAGGTGTGAGTGTGATTAGACATTACAAGCCGCTTGGAAAAAAAAATGGGCCCCTTATGACATCACAAGTGGGCTTGTCCACCTAGATTTACGCTGGATAGATCAGTCTACCATCCTACCCAGTGGTTTGTATTAAACGTTGCTCATCTAGGGGGATGCGCCCACTTGTGATGTCATAAGGGGGTGGATTTTAAAAACGGCTTGTAGCGGCTAACCAAACTCACACCTGGTGGCATACCATGGCACCTTTTTAAATAGTTGCATTTTTGACGAGACTGACGTGTGTTGTTGTTGACCTGTTTTTCTAGTTCTTCTTCTTCCTGCTCGTCATCTTCGCGATTGAAGTGGCTGCCGGGATCTGGGGCCTGTCCAACAAAGACCGGGTACGGAGACCCACAAACTCGTGCCTGGGTGCAGCACGCACTCTGATTCTGGCATTCATGCGTCTCCGTCTGTGAACCTCGGCGCTGAGCTCTCACCGTCTCTCCGTTTTTAGGTGGTGGAGGACGTGACGGAGTTCTACAAGCAGACCTACGCCAACTACAAGGACACCCGCCAGGAGGCCCTGAAGGAGACGCTGCGGCTCATCCACTTCGGGGTGAGACGAGTGACCGGTGCGGGGTCAGAACCATGTCGGTGGATCCACCATGGTCCAGCTCCCCTCACAAGGGAGGGCTCCATGTTTAAACACACAAACAATAACGAGGGAGTCATTGCACGCTTGAGTTCAGAGTTTGTCATAAGGGCTCTTAATCCTTGGACGCATTCCCATATTATATCTCCTCCCTGGAATAATTCGAACTATGACCCGTTAGGGAATTTGTAAACAAGTCTAAAATCAGAGGCTATATCCACCATAACCACCAGTAGCTCACCGTGTTCAACGTCTATATTGCCACCAGTAGGTCACTGTTGAACCAATCAGATCGGCATTGCCACTGTGTTCAAAGTATGGGGTCTGTATTGCCCCCAGTGGAACTGACGTTGTGCGGTGGTTGTGTCCCCCCCCCTCCCAGCTGGACTGCTGCGGTCCCACAGGGACCGTGATCGATGCGGCCAAGGACATCTGCCCCAAGAAGGAGGGCCTGGAGGTCCTCATCACCAAGGTAACCCGTTTTACCCAGCCCTGTTAATGGGACGCATACGAAAAGCATTGTCTTGTTTTTTTCCTGTTTTGACACGTATCCCGTAAAAAAACGATTCTTTGGCTTAGTCCTGATCGCGTGGTTTGATTCCTGCCCGTGGTCATTTGCTCCCATACCATTCTCTCTACAATAAAGCATAAAAATGCAACAAAACCCTTAGGAGCCTAGAGTTAGTATCTGATCACATCGTGGCAGACGTGTGCGTACCCAGTAAGGTGGAGGAACGACCGGGCTGGTCGGCTGACGTCATCACCTGGTTGTCTTTGTGTTGCCAGAGCTGCCCCGCTGCCATCGACGAGGTGTTCAACGGCAAGCTGCACATCATCGGAGGGGTGGGCATTGGTATCGGGGTCATCATGGTGAGTGTGTACCTCCAGAGGGGGGTACGAAGGGTTCACCCATGGCTCCCCCCCCCCAGGCTGACCGCAGAGATAGAAACCCAATGATAAAGTGTTTGCAGAACATATTTTTTAGAGTGCAGATTGCTGCAATTAACAAGCTTGTGGGAATTTGAAGGAGCAATATTAGGCTTTTTATATAGATATAATGTAATATAGATTATAACGTGGTGGGCACGGGTAGTGCCCATACCACATGGTGTGTATCTGCCGTAGTCGTCAAGCAGAAAAACAGAACTCACACCTTTTTTCTATCTAAAGGCAAACTGAATGCACGTTTGTGTGGCGAGTTCCAACAGCGGCAATCCCTTTTGAGTCAAGCTGCCTTGTTTACATTTCTGTTTCCTCCTCCACCCTTCGCAGATCTTCGGCATGATCTTCAGCATGCTGCTCTGCTGCGCCATCAAGAAGTCTCGGGACTTTGTCTAAACTCGCCCACCAGAGTCTCCTAACTTATATGTTTATACCCCCGCCCCCTCCACATCCACCTCGTCACTGCTTTAGATTTCCCTGTTTTTATACATTTTATTTTTTAGCAGTAATCCAATAGCCTTTAGCCGTCTGTGGCACTGCCCCCTGCTGGATGGACCAAGGGTCCCGTGAGAGCTGGGGGGGCTGTGCGGCTCTCGGCCCTGTAGATGTTCTTGTTTGCAGGGTTTTTCGTTCACCTCACCTTCCTTTTTTAATACGTTGCATGATTTTGTTATTACAATAACCCGAAGGGGATCTGAGAGTTTGCGTTAAATATCGTTAAATGTCTTTTTATTTTAATCTATGTATATGGATGAGTATGAAGGATACTAGGCCAAGATTACTTATTTTTATGGTATGTAGGACGATCATTTTGGTACATACCGGTCAAACAAGGATATTTGGCACATGATGTACGTTATAACTGCATATCGGACCCATATAATGGTGTTTAACATGAATTTAAATTTCTTTAAAATAACCTGTGCAGTCTAGTTTTCCAGCTGGTGTTGACTTGTGGTAATTTAAGAAACTTGGCTTTCTTCTAATGCAAATTGTTTTGACAGGTAAAGATTGTATCATTTGTGATGGCAAATAAACTAATGAGGTAGACCTTGGTGAACTTTCTTCTGCATGATTCAACTACAGTTGTGCTCAAAATAATAGCAGTTCCTCAACAGCAGCAAGAAAATTCACTTTTTGTTAAAATTTCAACCTCTACACCCCAGATAAGTTTCTGGGGGGGAAAATAAAGGTATAGAAAACCAACAAACCCAACAGGCCAACCATGCATACTGCGGATTCTGTGAAATTGAATGATTAACTGAAAGGGGTGTGTTCAAAAAAATAGCAGTGGTGAGTTCAATTAGGATGGGTGTCAATTAGGGAGGGCATTCTGGGAAAAAGGGTGTTAATAGGTGATCCTTATTTAAGGAGCAAGGCAACTGACATGCTGGCTGTGCATTTGTCCTGAAAAAACAAGGAAAATGGGTCGTTCAAGACACTGTTCAAAAGATGAGCGTTTCTTAATCAAAACATTGATAAAAGAGGGGGAAACATACAAAGAGGTACAGAAAGTAATTGGCTGTTCAGCTAAAATGATCTCCAATGCATTGAAATGGGAGCAAAAACCAGAAAAACGCGGAAGAAAAAGAAAGACAACTCCTCAAATGGATAGAAAAGCCAAACTGGCAAAGACTCAGCCAATGATCGGCTCCAAGAGGATCAAGGAAGACCTTCAGTTGACTGAGTACTGGTACAATCCCAAGACGTCTTTGTGAAGTCAACCTACCAGCAAGAAGCCCCCGCAAAGTTCCATTGCTAAAAAAAAGACATGTGCAGAAGCGGTTAGAATTTGCCAAAGAGCACATTGACTGGCCTGAGAAGAAATGGCATAACATTTTGTGGACTGATGAAAGCAAGATTGTTCTTTTTGGGTCTAAGGGTCACAGACAGTATGTCAGACGCCCTGCAAACACCGAATTCAAGCCACAGTACTCAGTGAAGACAATTAAGCATGGTGGTGCAAGCATCATGATATGGGGATGTTTCTCCTACGGTGTTGGTCCTATTTACCGCATACCAGGGATCATGGATCAGTTCGAGTACATCAGGATACTGGAAGAGGTCATGCTGCCATATGCTGAAGAGGAAATGCCTTTGAGGTGGACCTTTCAACAAGATAATGACCCGAAACACACCAGCAAGCGAGCAAAAGCATGGTTCCAGATGAACAGGATTCAACTGATGGAGTGGCCAGCACAATCCCCGGACCTTAATCCCATCGAAAACTTGTGGGCTGACCTTAAAAGTGCAGTGCATGAGGCAAAACCAAGAAACAAAGAGGAATTGTGGAATACAGTACAATTAACCTGGGCTGCAATACCTGTTGAACGATGCCAGAAGTTGGTTGACTCCATGCACCACAGATGTGAAGCAGTTATCAGAAACCGTGGTTTTGCAACAAAATATTAGTTTAGGATACTCAGCCAAGTTCACTTATCAAGAATTTCTTAGTTTGTACAGTACGTTTTTGAGTTTCCAAGGAAAGATTGCAACGCTGCTATTTCTTTGAACTTGGCATTTCTGACTTTCTATGAAATATTATTTAAGTTTTGATGACTTTGCCCAATTGTTTTGCTTTGGAATAGAATGTACTGTGTCCCCAATGCATCTGTGTTCATGAAAGTACAATTTGTTTGAAGAATTTTGACATTTACTCATTTTTCTAAAGGCACTGCTATTTTTTTGAGCACAACTGTATGTTCTTATTACAGATGATGACATGATTGATCTCATTGTCAACAAAAATACAAATCTTGATCAACCAACAGGTGCCATGAGAAAAGTGCATACATTAATTAAATTTTGACTATCCAGATGTGCTAAAGTATACACAATTCCAGTTCTTCAGCCCCATGTCATGCGTTAACTTGAGCTTTAATTTTTATGTCAAAGTCTGACAATGGATTACATCTAATGCAAATACGTAAAAAAGATGGTAAAAGTAATCTGGTAAACCTTGTTGGATCATTCAATAGCCTTGCACAGATGACAAAACATTTTCTGGGTGATATGGAAATCTTTTATTTCAACAAAAAGCCACAAAATACATTTAAACATCTTTGGGGGAAAAAAAAAGTGCCACAACAAGTGCATACATTAATTAGAATGTTAAGTCTGGATTCAGTACAGCTGTCTCCTACAAATTAGAATTTAGTTGGGCAAGAGACTATCCAGATATGCTAACACTCAAACTTGCAAAGACATCTGCAACATGAACAGAAATAAAGATTAAAATAATTTCAACAGTGGCAGTCTCACAAACTGTAGAATTTAAAAAAAACAAAAAACTTTGGCTACACAAGATCAATTCCATGAATTGGTGTCAATAAACAAGTCTGCAAGATAAGGACAATGTAATTGAAATGTTATCTGTACTTTAAAACTAATTGTATTGTTGAGTGACAAAAGGACATGTGCAACCTAAAGCTTATGTGCACACATATATCATTACCATCTTGTGATGAGTAGAGCACGAAAATGCTTCCCTCTTGAGTTAATTCATTGACTGGTTCATTCCTCACGTTCACTTTTGAAACCAAGCCTGGAGGCAAGGAACCATGATTTAGTCGTCGTGTTGGCGTTGCAAGACATTGATTTATAGTTTCACAGTTATGTTCCCTTGGACTACAATATTGCAACACGAAAGTAATTTTCCTCATTGAAATAATGTAGTTGAAAGCTATCAAATGATCACAGTTGCATAATTAATTATGCATTGAAAAAGCATCAAGCAGTGTCTCAATATTTGCCCCAATTTTCAGTTCTCCGTTCTATTGAGTAGACCAATGAAATGTTCTAAACGTCTAATGGAACATTTATTTTAATTTAGGTTAAAAATCATTCTCCTATACCAAACACGCATTTGAACCAAGAGGGACCAACAATGATTCATGATGACACATGGTTCTACAGTGGGTTGCTTAATCTTCACGGTGGGGTTCACAAAGGGTTTGTTAATTCAACTAAAACTGAATGAATCATGTAAACCAACAATCATCCAACATGATGACACACCAAACATTGTGACACAATTCTTGCTTTTGATTACTTCAGGGGTCAAAAGGTGCGGCTGACCTCAGACCTTTAGGGTCAGCAGTCCTGGTTGGGTCACTTCATGGCTCATGTGGAAGGCAACAGGGGGCCACTCAACGGAGGCTTGCCAAGCAGTGTGGGAGATTGAAAAAGGTTGAAAAATAAAATATATAGACTTTCTGCAATTTCAATTCGAAAATAAATACGGATTCCCCATTTAACATTTTAAATCGGAATAAACCCCGTCTCTAAGAATGGATCGATGGGGTCAAGATTTTTTCTTGATTGAAACTGTAGCAGGCAGAGTTGACTTCCGTTTTAACCCAGGGTGTTCAGACAGCAGGAAACACTTAAGGAGGTGTATGTGAAGGAACGATAGGGTGACGACGAGCAGGAAGGCGACCAAAGGGAAGCTCTTGCTCAGAGAACCCACGATCTGGGTTCTTAAAAGGTCCCATGACATGCCACCAGGTTTGGTGTGATTAGCAGTTACAAGCCGTTCAGTATACCAGCCTACCCAGTGGACTGTAGCAAACGTTCCTAATCTATCCATCACGTGATGGATGTCATAAGGGGCCGATTTCCACAACGGCTTGTAACTGCTAATCACACCACACCTGGTGGCATGTCATGGGACCTTTATGGACCTCTGTACCACAGCAGGTCCGTTTAAGAGAATGGGCGCCCCCCCCCACTGAAAGTGGCAGTATTGGGTATTGCAACCACTCAAAAAAGGCCTCCGATTTTACCCTGTCAACTAAACAGGGCTTTCACCCTTCATTCAATCAACAAACTTTGGGAGACTCCCAGAGATAAGGCATCAACATCGAGAAAAAGCTGGAAAGAATCAACTACGACACACACACACACACACACACACACACACACACACACACACACACACAAAAGTCAGCCCTTCTTCCGTTTACTTCATTATCCTCTCTGAAAGCCTCCCGCTGCTCACTTGGTCCTGTGTCGCTGTAGGCTCAGCCGGGTCCGGTGGCTGCCGAACATGTGGCGGGGATTGAAGTGGTACCTGAGAGAGAGAGACATGGAGAGAGAGAGAGACATGGAGAGAGAGACATGGAGAGAGAGAGAGAGAGAGAGAGAGAGAGAGAGAGAGAGAGAGAGAGAGATGGAGAGAGAGAGAGAGAGAGAGAGAGAGAGAGAGAGAGAGAGAGAGAGAGAGAGAGAGAGAGGAGAGAGAGAGAGAGAGAGAGAGAGACAGACAGACAGACAGACAGACAGACAGACAGACAGACAGACAGACAGACAGACAGACAGACAGACAGACAGACAGACAGACAGACAGACAGACAGACAGACAGACAGACAGACAGACAGACAGACAGACAGACAGACAGACAGACAGACAGACAGCGAGAGAGAGACAAGGGGAGAGAGATTGAGAAAGAGACATGGGGAGAGTGAGAGACATGGAGTGAGAGAGACATGGAGAGAGTGAGAGAGACATGGAGAGAGTGACAGAGAAATGGAGAGAGTGACAGAGACATGGAGAGAGAGTGAGAGAGACATGGAGAGAGTGACAGAGCCATGGAGAGAGAGAGAGACATGGAGAGTGAGAGACATGGAAAGAGTGAGAGACATGGAGAGTGACAGAGACGTGGAGAAAGTGAGAGCCATGGAAAGAGAGAGAGTCATGGAGAGAGTGAGAGAGGCAGAGAGGAGAGAATAAATACATGGAGAAACATAGAAATGCACATGGTCATTGTTTGATTTCATTTGTTTGTGTAACCATACACAAGTATCCAAAATGAGCTTCAATGATAGTACAGCAATCACCTAATTTGGCTCATAGGAGTTGAAAGAAAGAAAGAAAGAAAGAAAGAAAGAAAGAAAGAAAGAAAGAAAGAAAGAAAGAAAGAAAGAAAGAAAGAAAGAAAGAAAGAAAGAAAGAAAGAAAGAAAGAAAGAAAGAAAGAAAGAAAGACAGAAAGAAAGAAAGACAGAGGCATACATCTCACTCTTGTCAGAGACAGGACAGAAATCCATTCCTCAACACAACACAGGATCTGTACAATTATATTATGTGAACAGAGCAAAGGACCCACATCAACAAAAATCCAACAAAACAACCTCAAGTGTTAAGCCAAACAGACAACAGGAATCTCTCGGGGTCTCAGCAACGCACCTGGAGTCGTACACCCCAGGGGTCCGGCAGGAGGGTCCGGAGCAGGTCTGCAGCATCATGAGGCGGTGGTTCATCTTCTCCAGGACCTCCTGTTCGATGGTGCTGGCGATGTTGGTCAGCTGGAAAGGGTCGGCGGTCACGTTGTACACCTCCACGAACAACTGGATCAAAGGTCAAAGTTTAGGAATACACACAAAAAAAAAACAGAAGCAATGTCTAAAAGGGCCATAATGTTACCACCAGGTGTGTGGTGGAGTCATCATTATAAGCCATTTTACAATCTTTGGGTGTTGTACCTCGCTATCGTAAAACTCGCAGTACTGGAGGTTGGTGGAGGGGGCGACGCTGCGCACACAGGCGTAGGTGTTGTTGAAGGCGTCCTCGCACACGCAGTCGGGGAAACACTCCTGGAGGAGATATTTAGAGAACAGGAGGGACGTAGAATGATGATCTTGGTGACTTCCAAAAGGTGCAGAGGGTCTCAATGTGAAATAACTAACTTGGTGAGTGTTCTGCATCTAAAAGCCTACATTTTAACACCATGATCAACCATGCTATGTCAACTATGTAAAAAACTAGCCATTTGAAATTGATTCTTACAGTTTTTTCTCAGTCGCTTTGGTACATTCTCAGATCAGAATTGAAATTTGCAAAACAGTAAGTACATTTATCAAAACAATTCGTACAAATAGCAAAACACAATGGATTTCATGCAAAAGCAAGTCTCTTGCTCAAAATCCTTAGTTCGTTTCTCAAAAGTAAATATCTGTGTCAATGAACATGTCAGTGCCATCAAAATGACAAGTCCTTGTGTCATTGTGTACGGATAAGACTAAATTTCTTAGTCATGTTGTCAATATAACAGTGTGTACTCTGGAGGGATGTTCTGATGTAAACCATGGCTCAAGTTTTGAAGACAATTATTGTTAATTGTAAGTTACACCACGGACCATGCCATTGCTAGGAATGTGAACATAGAAAAATCTCCTTAGGGTAAAGCATTGCTGTAGGAATTACAGTGCAGTCATCCTACCCCTCCTGACGTTCCTGTCTGTTGGGCCACAAATTCTCAGACAATGTAACATTGTGTTGTGCTCCAGCTATATATATATATACTTGCCAGTTCATGGTTCAGGAGATGCACCTTTGAGCTATTTCAGTAAACTGGTTGATCGTTGGTTGATCTTACACTTCACACATTTCCTTTCTTAAGAGAAAGTCAAGATTCACCTGGTAGCAATTTACCAATTCAGGACAGATTTAAGAAAAAAGTCTGATGGAAATGTATAGAAATATGCTTGACATATTATGACAACTTGTTCAACCATTTTGCATGTAAAGACTTATGCAATGAACTAATGCCTAAATGTTTTGGGGGTGAGACTATTCAATAGAGACAGATTACAATATATTTTGATCAAGATAACCTAAGCAATTGATAATGTAGGAAAGAGCAGAGCAATTGTACATAATCATTTGCATGAATGTACCAAAGCATTTGCAACTTGAGAAAAGAAATGAGAAACTGCCTTTTTTGATGTGCACAAACGACACAATGATGTGAAGATTGAACAGGCAGTTTTGAGAATTTCAATTCTGATCTGAGAAATGTACCAAAGCGTCTGAGAAAAACTGTAATATACAAATATCCTATTTTAAGCATTGACTGACCCTTCTGACTACTTGGTTGCAAGTGCAGCTGTAGTCAAACTACAATGTGCTCAGACAGAAAACAAATGGGAACTTATTGGCAGATATCTTTAAAAACAGAGTTTACGACAACTGCCAGTTCTCAAAACAGCCATTCCAATTCTCCCCCCCCTTAAAAACACATCACCCTCCCCCCCCTCTCTCTCCTTACCGAGACCCCTGGTCCGAGAAGGGGGCAGGAGGGGTCTGAGATGTTGTGACCCTCGCCATCGTACTCCACCAGCACATCCGTCCTCCAGCTGCTGGCGTTCACCCGGCCCTCCTGGTGGGACGAAACACACGGTGAGACCCCGCGCCCAAACAGACCTCCTCTTCGGGTGACCTAGTTGCTGATTAGGTGCCCCTCACTGGAACGGGCACTTTGGTTTAAAGTTAAGAGATTCATACAATGTCGCGCCCAAAAAGGACAAAAACACCTAGCCTGGCTATTGCCACAAGAAAAGGACAGCAGCTTCCCCAGACCAAGCTCAATCGTAGATTGAGCTTGGTCTGGGGAAGCTGCTGTCATTTTCTTCAGCACAAGAGGCGTGATCATAGGGCATGGTTCAACTGACACTGGGGCAACCACGGGGCTCCCCAGTCTACAAAACCCCTTCATGAAATCGACCTAGGACTTTCACCCCCCCACCCCTCTATCTAAATCCATTAAATCTGCGTAGAAAATGGCACCAAAGTAGTCGTTGAAGCGTGAACCAACTACACAACGCGTGTTATTACGTTGAACTATTAAATCGCATTTGAGGATTAATAATCAACAACAATGCGGGTCTATGGGGATCCTTTTACATTCATGGAACAAACCAAATGGAAACCGGGCGGTGGCGGCGGCAGCTCACCAACACAGGCAGGAAGGACATGCCGTCCATCTGGGTCTTGTTGACGTCGTAGCCCGCAATGTCCAACATGGTGGGACCCAGGTCCACGTTGGCCACCAGCAGCTGGGGGAACACCACAGCAACGCAATCAGTCCATCAATCAAGGACACACACACAAAAAAAAAATACAAAACTTAAATGTGTTTATGAAATGAAAGTGTACCTTGCTGGTTTGGTTGGGCTTGATGTTGGGCCCTCTGACCATGAGAGGCACTCTGATGTCAAACTCATACAGCTGCCTCTTGTCCAGAGGAAGAGAGAACTGGCCTGAGAGAGACAGTGAGGAAGACCCAGAGTATCACATTTTCATCTACATTTGAACCACAGACACAATGGACCGGAGTACAATGAACTACATAACATAAAAGGAGATGCCCGAGTTGACGACAACAGATCATATTTAAACTTCTTTTTATTACTGGCCTCTTCCTTCCCGAGAGTGAGTCAGTCAGTCAGTCAGTCAGTCAGTCAGTCAGTCAGTCAGTCAGTCAGTCAGTCAGTCAGTCAGTCAGTCAGTCAGTCAGTCAGTCAGTCAGTCAGTCAGTCAGTCAGTCAGTCAGTCAGTCAGTCAGTCAGTCAGTCAGTCAGTCAGTCAGTCAGTCAGTCAGTCAGTCAGTCAGTCAGTCAGTCAGTCTGCATACCGGTGTGGTATCCATTGTCAGAGGTGAAGAAGACGTATGTGTTGTCAAGTTCCTTGCTGGCCTCTAGGGCGAGCACCAGGCGCTCTACCAGGTCGTCCACCGAGAGCAGAGTGCGCCACCTGCAGGCCGGAAGGACACAGTGTATCACCATGGAAAATAAATACAACGTCAATACATGGGGATTTAGATCACTTATCACAAAATGGATGATAGATTACCAACATAAATGGTCTCTGCTAGGGTAGAAGAACCCCAAAACAATGGAAGACAATGAAATGAAGAAGAAATGAAGTGAAGGAACAAAGAAATGGTTGATAAGAAACAGCACAATACAAGGAAATGGCGGAGGATGTGATGAATACATGTGGGGGAGAGGGATGTCTGTGAGAGGTGTAGGTGGGGGGGGGGGGGGGGGGGGGGGGGTGGGGGCAAGTCATACCGGCTTCTGAAGGCGTTGTCCAGGAACTGGATGGATGCGTTGCTCATTGGGGTCTTGGCCTGTCTGATCAGCCAGTGTTTATCCTGGAGGAGGATTATACATAAACAATATGGATAATCCGACCCAATGGGTATCTGAAGGATAGAGCTGGCGTAATAATTTTGGATTTTAACACTTAGTCAAATGTGGAACGTTTTTGACTGTTAGAAGAAGAGAAGAACACACTTTATAATCCACTGGCGAAATTCATTCTCTGCATTTGACCCCTCCTGACCCGCTAGGAGCAGTGGGAGTGTAGCGCCTGTGAACCGACTCTAGCTTTGAGCGCTCTTGCCTTGGTAACGTGCTAGGCAGGAGTGTTATCTTGCACGTTAACCAGCGTGTTAAGTCTAGCGTTAACAAGGAAGCGAATGAAAGCCCATTTGGCTTGAGGACATTAACACCTATTTTTTTCCCCCTCTGAATGAATAGAAGTGTGACTCAAGAGTTGACATCTTTGACTCCTTTAGTAGTCAAAGTGAAACCTTCTTCTTGTATCCAGAATCAGACCCGTTTCAGAAGTAGAAGGAGATGTACCGTAATAGAGTTGGTTAAAATACTTCAGAACATCGATTTGCGATGTTTGCTGCTATTTCTATTATTTGTGGTAGGAACATCATGCACGCAAACATAAACAATGTTGTCGCACTCGGACACACTTTGAGGAAATGAGCAGGCAGGGTTACATAATATATCGTTTTTAAAAGGGGCATTTGGTTTGTCCTTTTGTCGCCTCTCAGTTCCCCGTCAGCTGCAGACTTTGTTCTTATCAATTCCGTAGCAAAGTAAAAACAACCAGCATGTTTCACAGAAGTGTCCGCGTCCCCCACATCCAGGACCCACCTTCCCATGCACGTTGAAGTTTGGGTCCCTGGGGGCCTGGGTGTCCTTGTACTTGTCCTGGTACTGGGGGGCCGGCGTCCAGGGGGAATGGGGGGCTGGGGTGGACACCATCATGAAGAAGGGCTGGTACTTGTTCTTAGAGCGCAGGAAGTCCAGCGACACGTTGGCCTGGGAGAGGAGAGTTGAAAAACCATGTGGTGGGAAAGTATTTTTGGATCATCATGATCATCATGATGACCATGGCACATACATTGATGATAACAACTGCCACATAGTAGTGAATGACTGCATGGCTCCAGACTGAGAAGGCACTTTGACAGTTGAGTAATGATTATAACTCACCAGAACATCCGTCAGGTAGTCCTTGCTGTATTCCGATCCATGAACCTTAGGCTTCCCGTTCTCAGACAGAGTGTAGTTGTAGTACTTGGAGTTCCGCTCCTGTCCAACGGCAAATCATGGAACATCATGTTAAAAAGGGACTACTTCAATAATAGGGTTTTTATAAACCTTTAAAGAACACATCACAACGGGCGGGTGGTGGTCAAAGTCTTACCAGTCCAATCCATTGGGTCCATCCCAGCGGGACATGGCCAAGTCCACCAGCCTTGGCGTCGCCGTACTACACACGCACGCACGCACACGCACACACACAATCTTATTTCAACTATGTTTCTTGATTTGACAAGATGCCTGATTATGATAGTTATAAGCGCTGTTGGTGAGATAGTTTACAATGTTTTAATGCATGTCACATGCACAAAAACTACAAACATCACACGCACACATCCAATGAACACTATATTAGCCAATCAGAAAACTATTTCCTAATGTCAGTCTGATCTCAAGTCACAAGGGCCTTAGGGGGTTTTCCATAGGGCCGGACAGTGCTTTCAGGAAGTGACAAAGGTCATGGGGCCATATATTAAGTTCATCTTGTGACAATTAACAATCTTATGTCCCAATTCCAAAATAGTTGACAAAAGATGCAAGAGGTTGGGGGACACACATATTAATCAGACCGTTTAAAAGATGCTGAATGATGGGTTTTCTGAAATCAACTTATGATGCATTAGGCACACCAACAAATCTCTCTCTACCCCAAATTCTATAGCATAAACTACATGCCCTCTATGTAATAATTGCCCTTTTTCCACACAATTTGCTCCTACCCTATTCCTCTTTCTCATTAATGTATTGTAACCCCCCCCCCCCCCAAACCCCTGCAGATGAAGGAAGTATTCAACACTGGACTCAACAATAGAGAGTCTAGCGTTTACTCTGGTCAGGTGAAAATCATGTACTAACACATTTGCATGCAGGCAAAACTCGGAGTACATACTCCGTTTGTGTGGGTGTCAAACTCGGATAACAAGGCTTCCATCCACTGTCTCTCTCTCCCTCCCTCCTACCTGGTTGAGGTATTTCCCAGCAAAGAAGGTCTGGTATCGTCCCAGGTTGTGCAGCAGGGCTGGGAAGGTGTTGGGCTCCTGGCTCTTCTGCCAGGCCGTGCTACTGCAGTTGCCCTCCAGCGTGTTGTTGATGACGTGGTGGTTGTGGGGGTACTTCCCCGTCAATATGCTGGCCCGGCTTGGGCAGCACAGTGGGCTGGCCACGAACTGGGGGTGGTGGAGGTGATGTTATTGGTGGAGGTGGCGTGACGATGTGGGGAGATTGGACGCAAATAAACGGTAGACAGAGAAAAAGACAGTCAATCAAATACAAACACTAACATTGGAAAAGGATGTTGAAGTGCAAAAACAGGGTAGCCAGTTCAACCCATAACGGGCCACAATGACTTTCAGAGTTTTTAAGGAAACCTTTGCCTGGTCGTTTACACAGTTCATACACTGAATTCCACTTAAACCATAGATATTTCGAAATGCGATTGTTTTACATGCAGAGCTCAGTCATGACTAGATGTTCCCCTATCACAATCCTGAACTCAAATGAAACCAACAAGTGCACACACATGTAGGGAGAACGTCCATTTATAACATTGTGTTTGTAATGACTAGGCTGGACAGTTATTTTTCTCAAAGTTTAAATATGCACTTGAGCACAAAAGCAAGCCTGCACTTGACTCTGGGTTCACTGTGTCTTTATCAGCACAAATTTCACAATATACATTGATGTCTTACTGTCTGATTATGGGTCATGACTGGGGAAACCAGTGAACCTTTATTAAAGTAATAGGAACACAGTTGGGAAGGTAGAAACTCTGGTGAATATGGGAAAATTAAGTGGCGTAAAGTGATGGTTACTTACAGCATTCGTGAACGAGATCCCTGCATCTCCAATTAACTTTTTAGTCTTGGCTAGTGGACTCTGAAAGCGAGGCAGTTTCAGCATTACTTTAGAAATGACCTGAGCAAATTGCATATTAGCATAAACATTATTTTGTATAAGCATCAGCTACTGCCTAATCATTTCAATTTCAAAGCACATGATGACGTTTATATTCCTCCTTTTGATATTGTTTTCTTGTCCACGTCCCTTTTTTAAAACATAATTCAACAGCGGTACTACTAAACAAGGAAAACAAGTTTAGCCTACCAAAGTCTGAATATGTCAACACCAAGGATGAAAACTCCCGTGATCAGGAGATTAGAAGTAGAATGAACACATATTTGTGCTAGTTGCATGGTTGCCAAATTCTCAACACCTGACTCACTAAAGTGTTCAGAAAGGGAAGGGTCTGAATCACAGCGCATACACAATCCACAACATGTGACTACAAAGCCAGTGTTAAGGATGCCTGACTCTGTCCTGCTGTCCCAATGCTGATGTCCGTATTCTACATGGATGCTCATGATGAACAAAGACTAAGACATCCATTGCAGAAACGTCCACCACGGTCTACTCACCAGACCCCCAATAGCGATGTCCAGGTCATCGGTGAGAATCAAAACGATGTTAGGTTTTTGGTTCGGCTTGGCAGTGACACTCAGACCGCTCAACAAAGTGACGCAGATTAAAAGCCCGTTTAGAAAAGTCGGCAGAGAATGTTCGACAGAGGCCATTATCCCTTGCAAATGTCAAGTCGTGCAGCCGCCTCCACTTGTCCAAACAGCTCAGCTCGATAGAAAATGAGGTGTTCTTATAAGTATTCCAGACACGACACTGGCGACTCACGGCCCGCTGCTTCCTGGTCTCTAGTCATGTGATCCTGAGCTACGGAAGCCCGAGTCAGCTGCTCGACATGCTTATACATGCGCACTCATTGGCAGACAGACCTGTGACTGTGCAGTCATATGGTCCTAAACTGAAACAAGTCCCAAGTCATCCCATATTTCAAGGAAGTCCTATGTCATGTGGTCTAAGCCTCAATGAAGTCTGTACATATGCAACTACATTGTTGTTGCGCATGTCAAGTCACAGGTTCTTTGGTATTGGGTTATTCGTTTAAGCCATTCAATGACATTGCAATTATGCGGCGTTGTAATCGTTGATATATCGATGGGGAAATGGGTTAACTTATAGGTAGGCCTAGATACCTTTACGCAACATCCTTTGTTAATGATAGTAAATTAAATCATTTAAATATAGTTCAATAATATAATAATTTTGTCATGAAGGCATGTCTAAATATGTGTTTCCTAGTGCGCTTCCCTGCCGCGCGCACCTGCAGGCTGCTGCACCTGTCGCCCGACGGAGTTTAGTGGACGGGACGAAACTTTGGGAGTGGGCTGGACTATTATTGAGCCTGGCAGGGGCGTAAGTTAACAGCGTCTGGAAGTTCAGGAAGGAAATTAAAGTGTGTCAAACGCTGCCCTACCTCCCGAGGACATTGGAATGCACCCGGAACTCCATCCTCATTGAAGCGGTCGCGGTAACTCAATTGGAGTGCTATTTAGCCTACATGAATGGCCAAGTTGTACGGCGAAATGATAAGGGAGATAGTGGAGAACAGTAGGATCCGACCACAGTAAGCCACTTTGGCCACGTGAAAATGGCGTCGCAGATGCCACTCCGAGCGAGCAAACTTTTAGACCTTGATATATGTGACCGCGGCGTGTGTTCCGAAGAAGGCGAGAGCGGAGTGTTCGTCAACTCTGCGACGTCGCTCTCCGATGGCTACTCCGCTTTCCAGCAGTGGCGCGCCACCGACTCGGTGTCCGCCAAAGGCTTCCAACCAAGTGACACATCATCACCAACTCCCGTGCAACAGGTTCCGGACCTGCCCGGGACCCCCGGCAACGACACCGCAGACTGTGATGATTTAAAACTTTACGGGGATAATACGAGAGGGCCACGCGCGTCCATAGTGGACGGCTTGCTTGTGGAACTTTATGAGACGTACAGCGGTGGGAAGAGGGGTAACGTGGACAGTCTGGATAGCTCCACAGAAGCTTCAAGTTCGGAAGCCTTCCTGGGTCGCAGTAACACGGGATCAAACTTCCTGCAGGAGTTACAGGAGAAACATACGAGGCGACACCAGATGAACTATTTGGCACAAAAAGGTAAAGTCGTCATGTGTTAGGCCTACTGTGTCTTAAAACAATGCCAAAAAGAAAGGAAGTTCATTAAAGTTTCTGATTATTTTTAGTCGCAGTCCCACTCCTGACATTATTTTGTCTTTATGATTATTTAATGACATGCATATTTTCAATTTTATATTTGATAGTGAGTAGGCCTATGTGGTACAGTGTGGTTACTTTGTTCTGAAGTACTCACTGTAGCCTAGTTAGATTGAGGATTGCTGATGGACAGAAACAGAAGCTTAAATATAAAAGGTCAAGACATTCCTGTTTGAACAGGATGTCTTTTCTTTTTGTTTTTGCTTTGTTTGGCTTGCTGATTTTATTGAGGATGCATTTCAGGGTGTGGAGAAGACAGTTGATTGGGCTGCAACTAATGAGGATTTTTCATAGTTTCACAACTAATAATGTCTCTGTCTATAAAAAATCGTGAACAATGGCAAAAATACACATCACATTACTCATTACCAGAACCCCAAGTAGATCCTTAATATCTTGCTTTCCTCAGCTGAACATGATTCTTTCTATTTAGTCAGGCTTAAAGGTTTAATTTTTTATAAAAATGTATAAAAAATAATTATGTAGATCAATCAGCTGGTTCATAACATATTGAGAAAGTGTGACAATAAGAAAGGTGCATCTGGAAGTTACTGGTGACTTTCTTTTATATAATAAATAACTTCATCATTCATGTTGCTTTTATTCATTGCATTTATCTCTGGTGTTTCTGAGCGTGGTGTCTAGACAATCACAACTTCCATAGTTTGTTTTTCATTTTTGGTTTTGTTCAAACCAGTACCATTTTGTTATTGAACTAGTTTGAAACCAATACATAAACTACCCGGTCCAACAGGAAGACGAGGCAGGGAAGGCGTGTGCGTGTGCGTGTGCGTGTGCGTGTGCGTTGCGTGTGGTGTGTGTGTGTGTGTGGTGTGTGTGTGTGTGTGTGTGTGTAAAAGTTATATTTTATTTGGTTATAAATAAGAGGAAAAAGCGTGGATTCGTTGATATGTGCGCACTCCCAGCTGAATATTCTGGATTCGCTCCCCAATTTCTTGTGTCACAGCCCCCTCGAGCAGTATTACCCACCCCTACCTGCTCCACAATGAGCTGTCCCTATCCAGTCGCTTCGGAATCAAGTGTTGGTTATTGTTGTAATGTTGGGAACAGGCTAAGTGATTTTTCTTTGGAAAGATGAGAATGCAAGCAGAGGTTTGTCAATTTAGATAAGAGCTGAGGTTTATCAGATTGAACAGAGAAGACCCATTCGATTGGTCCCATCCAAGAACAAACTAATTGATCAATTAGAAGCGATACAGGTCTGTTGGCTGCGGTCTGTTTCGCCCGCAGCATGGAAAAACAAAGAGTCTCAGGAGGCCATTATGTCATGCTTTGCGGCACACCGAACACGCCCCATGATAACATCTGAATGCATGGTGAACCAGTGTCAAGAGATTGTGGTTCTCATGAGAGGTGAACGGACATGAAGTGCAAGTGTTTTGTGTTTACTAGTGTTGGGAAGTCTGATGTATTCCTAGGGAAGCAAAAAAAAAAGAAAACGTCAAGCATTTAATCGTATGAATAAAACGGATTCTTCGCCTTCCTGTTTACGCCCGCCATGTTCGGATTAGATAGATGTTAAATGGACGGCATTTATAGAGTGCTTTTCTAACTAGTGGCCACTCAAAGCGCTTTACAATACTGCCTCACATTCACCCATTTATTCACACGCCGATGGAACTGTCAACCATGCAAGGTGACAGCCAGCAGTAGGCTGAGGTGCCTTGCTCAGGGACACCTCAACACTCAGCTAGGAGGAGGAGCGGGGGATTGAACTAGCAACCTTCCGATTAACAGCCAACCCACTCTAACCACCTGAGCCCCATACTGCCCTAGATCATGCCTCATTTAGAATCGCTGTCTTTTTGATTGCGTGTATCCCGCCCTCACTCTGCATCCTTTTCCCCCCTGCAGCCCCCGAGGAGCTGTGTTCCATCATCCAGGAGGTGAAGTACCGCACGGGGCTGCAGTCGGCCAAGCTGCTGCGGCAGCTGAAGAGGCGGGACCGGCTCCGCCACAAACGGCTGAAGAACTGCGACATCATCACAGCCTGCCTGCAGGCCGTCTCACAGAAACGACGTAAGGGAAACGTGACTCGGTGGCGTTTGGGTAACGCCCCCCCTCTACCGTCCAGATGAGTCATCACAAACGCAGTGTTATGAATGGACGTGCTCCTGAGGAGTGTTTGCACTTGTTGGTCTCATTCATGGCAGTCTAAGCTCTGCTTCTGGGAGACTGGTTGTATTTTTTTGACACTTGGTCACTGAAAATTATTCTAATTCCTGAGTTGATATGCTTTTGAATTGTGGGAAGCTGTCGGGGTACAGATAACTGTTGGCAGGTTCCACTCGCACGACTTCAAGATCTTCTTATTTTGTCAGTAATCCTATATCAGTTTCATCACCATTGTTGTTATATAGTAGACTTTGTATAAATGTACCGATACATGTCAATAAGGTGCCGGTAGTGGGGTAAGGGGCCAGGCATCTTGCTCAAGAATGCCTACAGACTGCAGACTTTGGGGATCAAACCTTTCAGTACCTTTTTGGTGGGAGTCGGAACATCAGCCAGTGCTACTGTCCTGCCCCCAGGCGATCTAATTGTAAAAATATATTCTTCTACGTCATCCAAAACTGTTACTTTTAAGTAGTAATTTAATTGTAACTGTAGACATATAATTATGAAATTTAGGTTCTACCAAATGGGGATAATCACATTTAATTGAGAAAATAATGGAACCGACAGTCTGATGTTCCATCTCAATTCCCTGGTCCCCTCAATCAAAAAAATAAAACAACGATTTTCTCTGCTCCAGATGCTCATAAAGCACATCCGGTCTCTTGTCTACACCATTACCTCATTCCTCCCTCTATCTCTCCCTCCTCCCCGCATCACTCTCCATCCCTACCGCATCGCATCCTTCCCACCCACACCCCACCCCGAGTAGTGACGACAAAACGGAGGTGTGCGCTTCTCAGATCCCGCCGCCTTGCAGGGATCTTGATTTACTCGTCGGAAGGGGAAACAACCGATTTCACCTAATCGCTGTCGATTTTTTGGATGACATGGTCTGTGAGCGATCCGGAGTGACTCCATTGAATAACGAAGGGAGTGTTTGACGTAAAAACAACCAGGAAGAGAAGAGACGCAGTGAGCACATCCATTAATCGACATTTGCGTGGATCGATTTCACCTATGTGAACAGTTAGGAATGGAGGCGTCTTCCAGTGAGAAAAACATCCTACTATAAAACACCAAAAAGTCGTGTTAACGTTGACCAGAGAGGACACATTGGATGGTGGATCGTGCACACCCCGTAACCGATGAGGCAGGAGCGATTCATCCCCGCGGGACGGCGGTCCAGGGCGTACGTGCGGTCTCGGCAGCAGGCGGGCACGGGGTCCGGGGGTGTGGGGAACGTCATCAGCAATGTCCTCAAGAAACGCAACGGCATCTCCCGCAGCGCGCCCCGGCTGCTGTGCACGCTGGAGCCAGGTGACTGAGGAGGAGAACGCGTGTGTGTCCCGTGTGCGTGCGTCTATTCATGTTGTAGGTTCAGTGCCTGTAGTTTGAACGACAATGTCGTCATGCTTCTCGTTTGCTTTTTTATTTGTAATGTTTTTTTAGTAGCCTGAACTAACACAGTCATAACACAGTCATGACCCAGCCGGATCTGGCCGTTTCAACTTGATGTGCTCTACATCTTGATATGAAACTGATAACGTTAACCTGGTCGCATGCAGGTTATATAGCAGCTATAATGGCATTGGGCACACGATCCATGATCGTACCTCGATGATGGGGAGATTACCTTTTTTATTTTGGTAAAGATCCAAGCATGCAGAGGAAGCAGAGGAATCGGGATCATAAACGATTGTCCTTTAGTAGTGCTGCAAGCGCAACGGAAGTGCATGATGAAGGCAACTCATTTATGAATCATAGTCTGAGTCAGCAATGCCCCCCTTGGACCATCTCAATGGATTTTAGCTGAAGACATAATTTTGCCACATGTTTAACCCTATACGGTGGCCCCGACTAGCCAAGCAGCTGAGCGGACCTGTCACATGGCAATCTGGGAAAGGGAAGTAGGAGGGCTTTCTGTGGTAATCCTGCTCTAGCTCACACTGTAAACATGAGCCACACACCGGTGGCCAACTGCACAATATGACGAAGAACAACGCCGCCGAGACGTCTAGTCTAGAATACCCAGGTTAATTGACTACAGAAAATGATTATGGTGTTTAGGGGGTTTAAATGCCCCTTGAAAGATTGTCTTAGTTGTTTGGATGACTATAGGGAGACTGAGATAAACTGGTTGGCTGGCAAGCACGCAACGATGTTAGGAGGACTTTGGCCAAAGTGGCTTTTCTTCTTAACTTGGAATGACATTTTTCATTTCCGTTGAGTTTTGGGAGATTTGTCTGTGAGTTGTGGATGATTGAGTGATTTAGCAGATGTCGTGCGCGCCAGTCCTCCGGCGATTGAATTGCGAAATCAGTAAAGGACAGCGATGGGATCCAATCCCTATCATGCTTTGCAATATCGTCTTCCTGGAAAAACGCTTCACGGGCCCAGATGAACATTTGAATACCCCGAAGAGGGATTTTTACTCTAATTTGCTGGAGTCATTCAGATGTCTCTAAGCTGTGACCCAGATCTGTGTTTCTGGCGAGTGTTTGGGTGCTTTGGGATTTGAATGTGCATGACAGTTAATCTCATAATGTTTGGTGCATTCAGGCAACGCTACTTGTAAGGAGAAACCGAAACCTGCACAAACGGCAATCCGTTTAGAATATGTTATGCATATCATAAAGTAAAATAAAATGGCTACATCACAGAGCCATTGTCTGAGCTGTGTCGTTTAAGGGGAAGACCATATATGGTCCTTTGATAAAATAAATGCGACAGGTGTTTCTGATAATTACCAAGATAATGACCAGACGGACCTGCTGTTTACTTTACAGGAGTTGACACTCGGCTCAAATTCTCCATTGAACCATCACTGGGCAAAAATGGATTCCAGCAAGTGAGTTTTTATTTATTTATCATGGCTGGTCTTGGCCAGACGTTGAAATATTATATTCTCTTTAAAAAATGCCCCCCCATGACATAAATCCTTCTCCTGAATCACTATTTACAACTGTGTGTGTGTGTGTGTGTGTGTGTGTGTGTGTGTGTGTGTGTGTGTGTGTGTGTGTGTGTGTGTGTGTGTGTGTGTGTGTGTGTGTGTGTGTGTGTGTGTGTGTGTGTGTGTGTGTGTGTTCTCATGTGGTACGATGCCCTCAAATCCGTGGCCAGGCTACCAACAGGAATCCCTAAGGAGTGGAGGAAAAGGGTCAATTACACACAACAACAGCACACCACACAAATCAACTCTCTTGCCGCGTCTTCAGGATACATTACATGGCAAACTCTTGAGGCTTTTCTCCATTGTCTGCTGTGTGAAGTATTTAACTCCTGTGGCTTTTAAGGCCGTTCTATTATTTGGACTGTTAAAATGAGCCTTTATAACCATATCGTAAACCAGTGGCTATCACACTATTTTTACTCTTTCATTATACTGCGCTAAAGGAACATATTTAACTGTGAATAAATAATAACAGGTGCTGTAGATAAAATTTGAGAGCTGTACAGCGAAAAGCACATTTGAGCAACGTTTTAAAATAAACAGCCCAAAAAATGTTAACACATTTTCCAAAGGATATCATTAAAAAATAAGGACCTTTTTGCGTGTGTTGTACAAAATGTTGTATTTATCTCCTGGCTCGGCCACATTGAGTCTTTCCCAAAGCAATTACACTGCACTGCATAAAACGCACTAACTCCAAGTATTAATAATATTGCCATCTGCAGGTATGGCTGACCCTGGCTGACCACTACCTTCACAGCATCTCCATCGACTGGGAGAAGACGCTGCGCTTTGCCTTCAACGAGCGCAGCAACCCTGACGATGACT
>OLKM01000257.1:278104-300604 GCA_900291075.1 Melanogrammus aeglefinus | reverse complement strand
CCCTTAATATGGAGATGGGGATGATGAGGATGTGTTTTTTCGCTGTGGGCGGATGCCGTAGTGGTGTTGATGATGATGTCATGTCTTCACAGCGGGGGTCTTGGCAGCTTAGAGAGCGACGATGACGCTGACATGGATGATGAAGACGCTATAGTGACGGCCCTTGGGTGTCTGGGGCCCCTGGGTGGGCTGCTTGCCCCCGAGGTGCAGAGGTACCAAAAACACCTCAAAGGTCAGCACACACACGCACGCACGCACACACGCACGCACACACACAGACACACCCCTCTGCCTTTTTGTCTATTCAAGCATGTTTGCCGATTTTCTTTTAAGCCATGAGCTGCAGTGAAAGAAATCAATACAGCCACGTGTGCATGTAGTCTGGATGCATTGTGATCCAAACACAAAAGCAGAATTTAATCACCTGAGGACAATGACCAGGAGGAACACAAAGAACAATAGACCTCACCCCCTTGACCGTAGGTTTTTGTTGAGCAGGCAGTCCCCGCCCTTTGCAGATCTCTATGAAGAAACCCAGTAATGATCTCCTTTAAGACCCTATTCTTTGAGAAACTTGCACACCGAAGCTGTAATGATTCACCAAGCAGAAGTGAACTCTGCACAGTGGGAAGCATCATGCCTCAGGCGGGTCCACATATAACCTTCTGCTGCCTCAGGATATAGCCTGTGAATGGTTTGACACATCTTAATGTCTATGCTGTTTATACCTAAATGGCCTCCCAGGGCCCAATATTTAAATGTTTGACTTTACCAGCTGTACCCTTCACCCTAAAAGACTTTAAAGTGTGGCTTTTCGAGTTTTATTTTGCCAACAGTGTGAGAAGTTGTAGTTTGGAGCCCTGGTGGTTCAGTAACTGCAGCTGTAGCCTCCGGACGACCTCTCCTGCTGTCAGGGAAAGAGCCAAACGTGCAGTATACACCAGATGCAGTGTGAATGCATCTTATTGGGTCATTTGTACCAGTTATCCAAGATCCATACCTCGTTTTACTTCACGCACACAAAGGTTTTTTTTGTAAAACTTTTAAAGCACAATAAAAAAATGTAACTGACCTCTGTCTGATTGTATCCACCCTGACGTCAGTAGACCACCATAGACCACCAGTTCCACCAGCACCTCACGCCCGACCCACTCTCTCCGTCCCACAGATCAGCACGGGGGGCAGGGGAACATCGCCGAGCTGAGCCCCGGCGCGGTGGGGACCGGCGGCGGCGGCGGGCTCGTCGGCCCCGGGGCAGCAGGAAGGGGAGGAGCCGCCCGGGGACGGAGGCAGAAGGAGCAGCAGGCGGCGGTCAACGGCATGATGACGGAGCGCATGAGCACGGACATCGGAGCGCTGAAGAGGCAGTACGCACGCATCAAGCGGCGGCAGCAGCAGCAGGCCATGCAGCTCTGCATCCGCACGGGTGGGTGTGTCGTGTGTGTGTGTGGGGGCGCTAGCTGTTAGCGTCTCGGGGGCTAGCTGTTAGCGTGTCGCTCATCGCTTCAGGTTCAGCTTTGGTTAGTCACGTGTGGGTTCAACACGGGTTCAAAGGCATGTGTAGGTTCAACGGCACAGTGAAATTGGGCCGTTGTGGAAAAGCTTTTAGCTGTCAGTAATTACAGTCGGCAGTAAGAGCGCTGAATGGCGCTAGTCACATAAAGATAAAATAAGAAAAAACACTTAAATAGGAGGAGATGATTATAACACTATGGCAAGTGTTGTGTATCAGTCCCGGTGCAATAGCAGCAGTCAAACTAAATACTACTACTACTACTGCTACTACCACTCCTACTCGTGCGCCAGCGATGGCATGGGGCCATGTGAATGAAGTGTCAGGCAGGGTAGTCTTGTGGGAGATAAGTCATGTTCATGTTCAGTCATCCATGCATTTCACTATTCCTTAATGTTTTAATTTGAAAGGCTTGTATACACGTATGCCTGCACACATTATAGTATACTTTGACAGAGGAGCACACATTAAGTTATACACACAAATGTAAACTGCTGCAGATCATAATTGACTAACCATTGGTTGGTTTGTGACCCTTAGGGCCTGAAATGAGAATGTCCCCTGCAACAGGGGTTTCTCAGGAACCCCCCCAGCTACCCACTAATGGTACAAACCGTCGCACCAATCACACTGGGGATAAACCAATCAGGGATGAGAAATGAGGGGTGTCCAGCAGGGCATGACCGCTTCGTCCAATAACTCTTGATTGCTTTCATTCACTCAATCATTACTAATTACATTAATTAAACTACTGTCAGTATTTCTACCACTGTTAAAGGGGTACCATTACATTATTTTCTAATATAAGGGTACTGCTTCATAAACTTGTGAAATAATCTTCAACCCGGAAGAAAAAGTTAAACCATTTATTCAATTTTTCCAAATAACGCGAATCTGTCAATGGTCCAACTTTTTCTTTGAGTTCCCTTCGGGGGAAACGGGAGTCGCTTCCTTTCCATCACAACACGCATATGAAGCAGTCCAACCTCGTATTAGAAACCCCAGCGCAGCGGTTCCACTTTAGAGAAGAGACCGACGGCAGAGTCTCCGAGCGTCTAATTAACACCTGGAACTCTTTGCTGTGTGGGTGCATCTCAGTCCCGTAGGACATGCACCACTGGAGACAGGGAGGGCATTCTGAAACGAGGCTGAACCTATTAAAACTGGGATTGTGTTCTTAATGAAGAGCAGAGATCCCCAGGAAATGAATAGTAAACAACTGCAGGGGGAATCAGGCTACAAGGTCGTTGTGGTCGTAGTTACAATGATAATCCTGCACAAACGCATTGAATGTGAGCAAATGGCTCCAGTGGTCTTGTACAAAGTGACTTTGATCATGTGCTCTGGGGGGTTTTCCTTTTGATTCCTCGTCGATGTCAAATACTCCCTTTTTTATAGCCCTGTGTTTCCATGCTTTTTTTTCCTCCTTGAAATACTTTGCAAACCCTCTGTCATCTCCTGGGATCCTCTCAGCTCTTGCATTGTGAAACCATACACTGTCTGGCACCGCTGTTCTTATTCCTAAATACTTCCCTCCGTGCGACCGATCTGCCTGAATGGACCGGTGCTCTCTGTTAGTGGGATTTGTGTTTGAGAGGATGTGAGAGGATGTGAGAGGATGTGCGTTTCCCAGCGGATAAGTGCAAATCCCTCCGATATATCCCTTTGTTGTCTCGTCTATGGATAGTAAAAAAAAATGTGATCTCATTATTTTTAAACAACAATTTTAAATGCAATCTAGTGAATGAATATATCGTCTCCCTTTTGACTCATTTCACCGTATGTGTGTTCATATTGAACCGATCTTCTCCATCCATGTATATTTAACCTTTGTTGTGTTAATCATTCCCTCCGTCCCCCAGACAAGTGTCCGGCCACCAGCGTGCTGGCCTCCCAGCTGAACCCCTCCTCCCCCGTGGTCAACCACCTCCTCCTGGGGAGGAAGCCGCGCGCCGCCCCCCGGAGCTCCAGAGCCCCCGGCGCCGGCGCCCCCGTCGGCCTGGGCCTGCCCTGCACGCTGGGGGGCGCCGAGGGCGGCGGGTCGCCGTGGCGCGCGCACGTACGTGCACACCGCCGGAGCCTGGCCCGTGCACGTGCCCAGCTGGGCTTCGTGGACTCAGAGGAGCTGGAGGAGGAGGAGGAGGAGGAGGAGGAGATGAAGAGGAGGTCCAGGAGAAAAGATGGCGGAGACGAGAAGAGGAGGAGCAAGACGGAGCGGGGGGGTGAAGGGCTGGAGGAGGGAAGGGTTGATGAGGAGGAGGAAGATGATGAAGAGGCGGAAGGGGAGGACCGCCGACCTACCTCGCTCTCTCCTGGCTCCCCGCTCCCCGGGGCCGGGGGGGAAGAGGCGGAGCCGGCAGAAGGAGAGGGGGGAGTCGAGGAGCGCCTCGGCTCGCTCGACCTGGCGTCTCACGTGGCCGGGCCCCTGAGCCCGGCCGACGTCCACCCCACCACGCCCCAGGGACCCCCGGCCAGGTGCCCATCCTGCCCCCCCCGCCGCCCCACCTGGCTCGCCGACGCAAGGGGTCCGACTCCTCCAGCGACGGGCCCGCCGGCAGCACCCCGCTGGCCCGGACCCCGGCTCCCTGCACCTCCCCCGCCATGTCCTCCTCCCCCTCCATGCCCACCCTCTCCTCCCGCCCCTCCAGCGGCAGGGCTCCCCTCCCCTCCTCGCCGTCCTCCCCGGACCTTGGCGGCTCCTCCTCCTCCTCCTCCTCCTCCTCCACCTGCGCCGCCGCCTCCGCCCACAAACTGCCCCTCTTCTCCCCGTTCCCCTGCGTCAAGCAGCCCCGCAAGTCGGCGGCGGCCCGCAACCTTGGCCTGTACGGGCCCACGTCCCGCACGCCCACCGTGCACTTCCCCCAGCTCAGCCGCGTCGCCGCCTCTGCCACCTCCCTCTCCAACGCCACCACCACCACCACCAGCAGCAGCAGCAGGAGGCGCTGACGGAGCAGCCCCCCGAAGGAGCCGCCGAATGAACGGAAGGGGAGGGAGGGAGCGTTTAACCGGCTCTGCGTGAAAAGAGGCGTCGCCCGAGGAAGTCGGAAAACCACGGTGTTATCGGACGGGCGAAATGAAGGAGGGCCGACGCCATGCTGGCTCTTGGTTACCATGGCAACATGCAAAACAGGAAGAGTCGTCCCCAGGTTATCACACTCAATGTCCCTGCACACGCGCAACGCAACACACAGACGGGTGAAATGTAAAGCAGGCTAAAGATATGTGGGATTGAGCTACTCTTCATCTTTACCCGTGTATATCTTTCCATCTTCAACCCTGAGGATGCGAATAGAACCGCTCATGTATGCCAAGTATTTACAGAACTTCACGCAGCTTTGAATTAGTCACAAAGTGACTGTATGTGTGTGTGTTTATTTATAAACAGCTCATATCATTGACTGGAATGAAATCCATGTGGGCATTACAGGTGTCTTGAAAGCACCTGGATTTTTTTTTCAAGGATTTGTCATTTCATTTCTTTGTCGTTTCATCTTCAAAGGAAATGGACTGCCTAAGTCAGTAAATCAAACAGTAGTCGTTGGTATTAATGCAGACTCGAGAAATGTTTGCCTCCAAAAACACCAAAGCCAAATATTGAAAATATCTGTATGTGTGTTATGTTTAAGGGCCAACGGCCATAATAGATATTCATTCTCTTGTCAAATTTTGCATACTAGCAAAATGCTTTATTTCTTTCAATGATTGACGACATAATATGGTAACCTTTAAAAATAAAGGGACATTAATGAATCGTTAATTTACATTAGTTAATGCAGTTAACTAATGGATGCCTAAGTGTGTCTGAAACTAGGGGATTATTTAATGTAGTTATGGTTAACCCTAACCCCTATGCTAATAATTTATACTAATGCTTATTGCAATAACTAATGTTAATTAATGGTTCATTTCTGTACCCTTATATATAGCGTTACTTATAATATTTATACGTATGATTTTTCTTTGTACATTTGTTTTTATTTGCCCTACCTGAATGCGTAAGATAAAAGGTGTTTGTCTGTGTGGGAGAGGGAGAGCGCGTGTGAACGTCTGATCACTTTGAAGGAGATCCTGCAACACTAAATGGTCTGTTCACAAAAGGTTCAGGGATTGACCTGGAACAAACACACACACACAAGCACAGCTTGACCGCAACTCCCAATAAAGAAAACATGAATGTAAAATAATCTCTAAATGTGTCATCTGCTTCTTTAGAGTGTGATATATGACTCATCGACTATAGTATTGCAATTCTGCTTGCATCTTAAGATAGAACTATGAACGTAGTTGGTGATGGTTAGCAAAACATGTGTTCCCTAATCTAAATTCCTTTTTAAAAATCATCTTGACATTTTTAAGATTTCATTTCAAAAACTTTTGGCTCTTAACATGACCAGTGTGGCTTCTGTGGCTTTTCACGCAACGTTTACAGGAATCTTACTATATGGTCTGTTTACTGATACCAAAGGCTTGAAATTTGAACCGTCACCTTCCTCAACAAAGGTTGAGGCAGAAGTTGTCCTTCCCTGTGCTCTATGGATAATTGATCTGTAAGGCAAGAAAAGCGCATAATTATCACTTTTATCACAATTTGATTTTTTTTTACTCTCAATACTATTGAGAGTATTTTTTTTTCTCGCAATACCTGTGCAATGATTTATCTGATTTCTCTGTTTATTGACTGACTTACAGTCAGGTTAATACTTATTTATTGGCCATTGAAAAAAGTAATTTCCCAACATGAAGTAGTTCCCTAAAAAGAATACAGACAAACTACAAAAAACAAAACAAAAAAAAACTACAAAATCAACTACGAAATGCTTCAATGATCATACAGGAAACACATTAGAAGAAACAATTAAAAGCCTCTACATAACCCAGATCCGCTCACCCTTACATCAAGTGCGAAGCTCTGAACATAATTAACACCATAAGATGTAAACAAAACAGTACCGCTTAAGTACCACAGATTCTGTCATTTTAAGCACCGTACACGTTAACAAATCGGTGGCCACAGAACAGTAAGACTAAAAACACCCAAAAACACATTCAGACTGGCCACCTGATCACAGTGCTACAAAAGCATTTGAATATTTAGTTTTGCAGTAAAAATGGGGAAACAGCTTTTGTTCATGTTCTTGAACTGTAGTCCTGTAATTCATCGTTGTCGTTGCGTGACATCTGAGGTGTGTAGAGTTTTCCCGGTCTTCTGTCTCTCGTCTGGTATGCAGGTTCAGTCAATTGTTAGTTAAAGGTCTCATATTATACCACCAGGTGTGAGTGTGATTAGCCGTGACAAGCCGTTTTGAAAAATCGGCCTCTTCTGACATCACAAGTGGGCGTGTCCACCTTGATATATGGATGATTTTCAAAACTGCTTGCACGGCACTCACACCTGGTGGTGTAATATGTCCCCTTCAAGTGACAACTTGGGCCAAGTTGGCTGGTTGTCAGACTTTGGTATGTCCCTCTCTCTCCCTCCCCCCACCCCCCCTTGTTCAGGATGCCTTGACACGGGCCATCCCAGGGTTAACCAGCGAGAAGTTCCTGAACATGGTCTGGTCCACGCTGTTGATGAGCGCCCGGTCGGCGCAGGACAGACGCGGCTTCTCGTTGAGGAACTCGGTGTCGAAGTTGCTGCAGTCGCTGGCCGATTTCTGTCAGGGAGCGGAGGGGTCAGGGGTCAAAGAAGGCGCCCGTGTCTTTCGTAACGTGGGACATGGAAAAGGCGGGCCACTGTTTCACCGCCAGCTCAGTGACTCAATTCGTTCATTCCAAATAAGTCCTGGCATTTATTGTATGCACTTATTGTAAGTACATCCTTGCACTTAAAAATTGTACTTAGTATTTTGAAGCATCTCATCCTAGCTATCTTGGTTGTTTATGGGTAATGGGTTAACCCATCAAGTGTTAGTGCTTGGTACTTGGTTCCATGGACTTTACTGTACTGATATGTTGTTTCTCTTTCTTCAAAAAATGTATTTATTGTAAATCGCTTTGGATAAAAGTGTCTGCTAGATGCCCTGAATGTAAGCGTAAATGTAATCTTTGTGATGTCACTAGTGGATAGATTGCTTTTACCGACAAATCAGCCCAAATAAACTAACTGGCGGTGAAAAAGTTTTCCCTTATTTCAACCACAGTGTGTAGACGAGCACGGCTGTAGTTACCACTGTGGGCCTGAAGGGCGGCTCCACCTGCCGTAGCTCCATGGCGACCCAGTCGGTGCCACAGAAGAAGATGTGCTGTCTGACGTTTCCTTTGATGCCCAGCCGCTGCTCAGGCTCCCTCACAAACAGCTGGAAACACCGACGTGGAAACACATTTGTCACAGTGTAAATACTTTCGTAGCGTTTATTATAATTATTTAAAGCTCACCATCAATCACTAGTTTGTCAACTAGTATTGCTGTTACTACACCAGTTGACTATCACATGTATATGGTACATAATTACCTCATTCACATTTTCTAAATGTAAATTTCCGAAATGTATCCTCAGTTCAATTGCTAGATTGGCTTCTAGATTTCGGGCCAATATTTCGTACGACTTTCTTAGAAAAGCAGAAGAACAGACAAATGACCTAGTAGGCTTACCTAGCGCCAAGTCACACTTGGTGCACAGCAAAGCAACTTCTCAATTTTAGTGTTAGGACCTACTGTTATTTTTCTCAATCTCTTTTAAAATACTTATGGCGTCCTGTACTTTCTGCCACGACACTGACAATGTCCGATTCGGGGGTGAACAAAGTGCCCGTCGGTTGGTGACCGCTGACCTTGACCAGGATGTCCTTGGCGTCCTTGGGCAGCCACGGGGGGTAGGAAGGGTTGTCGGTGCGGATGGACTGGAAGAGGGCCTCCTCATCTTGCCCGTGGAAGGGAGACTGGCCAATCAGCATCTCGTACAGCAGCACGCCGAACGACCACCAGTCCACCGAGCTGTTGTACTTCTGGCCCAGCAGGATCTGCACACACACACACACACACACACACACACACACACACACACACACACACACACACACACACACACACACACACACACACACACACACACACACACACACACACACACACACACACACACACACACACAAATAGACACACATGCACATACACACAATGGAGTTATTACAAATATTGAAACGGTAAAATACTTTTACACTAACAAGAAAATAATAAAATCCAAATCGTTAATAAATATACTTCATAGGGTTTACATGTTAACAAAATCTTTTCTAAAACCACAGTTTTCCCCTGACTGCTAACATGCTAACAAGGCCTCAGCCTGCGCCGGGCCCTGAGTCATGAATAAACACGCAGCGTCATGGTTCAAGGTCAGGTCGGGGTCACCTCGGGGGCGATGTAGTCAGGGGTCCCACAGAAAGTGGAGGTCCGGGCGTCCTCGCTCATGTTCTCCTTGCACATCCCAAAGTCAGCGATCTTGATGTGTCCCTCAGAGTCCAGCAGTATGTTGTCCAGTTTCAGGTCCCTGGGCGAGGAAGAGGAGAGAAGACGAAGACCAGAGGAGAGGAAGAGGAGCAGGAAGTGGTCCACGGGGAGAAGAGAAGTGTGATGGTGTTTACTACACCATGACCTTGCGTTTATTCCTAGATTATAAAACGTCCTCCAGATAAGTAAAAAACATAAATAAAACACCGCCCCTGGGCGGTCAAATGTCTATTAGCAAAGTCAAGACAAGGAGGAATGGAAATATACTGAGCAAATTTAGAAAGCAAACAACAGTGTGTGTGTGTGTGTGTGTGTTGTGTGTGGTGTGTGTGTGTGTGTGTGTGTGTGTGTGTGTGTGTGTGTGTGTGTGTGTGGTGTGTGTGTGTGTGTTGTGTGTGTGTGTGTGTGCGTGCCGTGCGTTGCGTGCGTGCGTGCGTGTATGTATATGTGCCTGTGTGTGTGTGTGTGTGTGTGTGTGTGTGTGTGTGTGTGTGTGTGTGTGTGTGTGTGTGTGTGTGTGTGTGTGTGTGTGGTGTGGTGTGTGTTGTGTGTGTTGTATGAACCAACCAACCTGTAAACAACTCCTTTAGAGTGCAGAAACTGGAGGCCACAGATGATCTCTGCAGCGTAGAACCTGCAGGGACAGGGTGCAGATCAGCCCCATGGGACCATCAGAGAGCCGAGCGGGAACCGCCCTGGGGTTCTGTGCTTCTGTCACAGCCACATGTGTACGCGGCCCTCAACTGACGTTTTCACTCATTACTCGTTATTCATTTTGACTGTGTGCTTTGATCGTTAAGTCCCACTTGTGTGTTGCGTTGGATAAAAGCTTCACAGTAAATCGTAAATATATTTACATTTACATTCAGGGCATTTAGCAGACGCTTTAATCCAAAGCGTCTTACAATAAACACATTTGTCAGAAGAAAGACAAACAATATAACACTGTCGGTAAAGATATTCATAGAAACAAGTGCCAAACACTTACAATTACTAGGTTAACCCATTCCCCGTACACAACAAAGATAGACGGTACACAATGTGCAAGTACTATTTTTAAGTGCCACTTTAAACGTACTTGGATCTGGGCAGGCCAAAGTTGTGGCAGCTCTGGATGTGGAACATGAGGTCCCCTCCGTTCAGGTACTCCATCACAAAGAACAGGTTCTCCTTTTAGGAACACACAGGCAGAGACCGAGTGGGTTGCAACAGTGGTCAGATCACATCCTAGCGCCTAGTGTGGGAGACAGCTCTGAGGAAGTGTGGAGAGGAACCGATGTCAACGCCACCGTTTGCCTGAGACAAAGGCCTCAGCCACCACTTCATCTATCCTCTTTAGTAGGCATTAAGTCAAAAGTATTAACTATTGTGAGCACTGAAATGTACTGCGAAAAAAAAGAAGACATTTTTTTAAATTACACATTTCACACATTACAAAAAAATAATATGAATCATTAGAAGGATTGTCAGAATATTCTGTTATTGGTCATATTTTTATTTATTATAATTACATAACATATTAGTATTATTATTAACCGCTAATCCGACGCCAGGTGAGCGTTTTTTGACGATGAGATCAGATGTGGATCGTTGTTCTGACTATTATTCTATATAGGACATGGCACCTTGGTCTGGAAGGTGCAATAGAGGTGGGTGAGGAAGGGGTGCTCCCAGGCCAGGGACAGCACCCGCCTCTCCACCAGGGTGCACTCCACGTCGTCGTCCATCAGCACCACGTCCTTCTTCAGGGCCTTCATGGCGTAGTACTGCCCCGTGCTCTTCAGCTGGGCCAGGAACACCTGGGGGACCCAGGGCCATGGGTGTTTGGTGGGTCAGCATGTACAGGCCAAGAACAGAACCTTGTGTACCGTGTCTGGTGGTTGTGGGGCTCTGGGTTCAGTTCTCCCTTTGCAGACCAACGTTACAAATATGAATTTGAAATGAATAGTAAATGAAGTCTCCTCCTCTTCTAAGTGCTATTGTTAATATGTTGAGTTGAATGTTGACTGTTGAGAAGGAATGGAGGGGACTAATCAGGAAGTACGTTTCAAATGTCAGCGATAGATTCTCAGTTTTATAAACGATAGAGGAACAAAACGATTTGAAACCAAACAATATAAGTTCCCTCTTTTTCTTTTTTTTTCTATCGGCCGCCACCTTGAAATCTGCCATCTTTGAAATACCTCAAATAAGTTTATTTTTAAACCATAGGCTCACACACATGCAAACACATACATATAAAGGAGAGCCTTCATCCCTATGTGTATGTGTACTGTCCAACATGTAGGTGGTTGGTTCCCTTTGTTTTATTTCGGGTAACTGTCTGCGTTGCTGTGTTTGTTTGGCTGTTTTCTGTACCGTTATTCTTTTGATATGAATCATTAGGTCTATTTTCGGCCTCGTGCAACGTTAAGCCACATTGGAAGCACTGGAATGCTAGTTATTGTGCTTGTAGAAGTTCATTTATGGTCATTGTTTAGTCATCAACTGTGAAACGATTGATCCATATTGGTCGCCGTTGTTGTTGTGTTTGAAACAGCCACAGCCTTCTCATGAGGGATGTGGCACGACAAAGTTTTCATCAGCCCTAGGTTATGGAATTGTGGGAGAGTGTGTGGCTGAGGGGCAGGTTGAAGCAGCCTCACCCGCCATCTCCACACACACTCAGGGGAGAACTCCTGCAGGGCAGGAGTTCTCCCCTGAGTGTGTGTGGAGATGGCGGGTTTAACCTGTTGCACATTGAGTGATCACTGTGCAACAGGTTAAACCAGCCATCTCCACACACACTCAGGGGAGCTATGTTCATTATCACCCCTTTGCTATAAACCAGATCTGGACACCATTTTTTTTTTAACACCGATCTAGAGGAGCTTAAAATAAGTCATCTGGGGGGGGGGGGGGGGTGGCGGCCACCTAAATGGTGTATAGCATCGACCTTTGCTACAGGTATATTTACGTCGGTTTCGGCGTTTACAGTGCTACAATGCTGTTGAGCCCTCTCAAAATGGCGCAGAGAATTCCCGGGCTCTCTTCGTTTGTATCGTATGTGGACAACAATGTCCTGTGACTAAACTGCCTCAGCATGGGAGGCCTCTGCGCTACCTTGCCGAAGCTGCCCTTGCCAAGCATCTTGTGCAGGACGAAGTTGTCCAGGGTGAACCTCTGGTGGTCCTTCCTGGGCACGGCGTAGAGGGGCTCCTGGTCCTCCGGGGGGGGGCTCTTCCCGGGGTCGCTGGACGAGGGCTCCTGCCCGCCCTCCTCCTCGTCCAGGGGGACGTACCACGACACGCCCTGGACGTCTGTGGGGGGGGGGGACCACACACACGGAGGAAGAGGAAGAACCCCGAATGAGGAGGGATAGCTGTAGATGTGCAGTAAATGAATATGTACTTTTATAGCTAGGATCAACTAAGCTTAATGAATGAGGCTTGATGAAGCTAAGCTTGGAAATAGATTGGAAAATAAAATAAGCTAAGCTAATATAAGGTAAGAAAAGGAAGGACAAGATGAAAATACTGAGTAAACTATGATTTATTTTTTTTGCATTTTTATGCCTTATTAAGGAGTGAGATAGAGAGGGGAGGGCGTGCTGTAAATGACGACGGGCAGGATTCAAACCCAGGTGGCGGCGTTCAGGACTGAGCCTACATGGTACACGCTCTAGGATTTTCTGATCTTTAAGATGAAACAACAGCATCTCTCCACCAACTGTAACGGATCAGCTACAAATGTGGGAGTAGCAGTTAAAAACAGCCAAAAGCTGTTAGTAACAAAAGCACCACACTAAGGTATTCCCTACAGGTGGGATCAGGTACGGTTGGTCATGGGTGTCCTCGTGTTGTTCAGTCCTCACCTCTACTGGCGGGGGTGGCCGGTAAGCCCATGATCAGTCCGGACGGAGCTCGGACCACGCCTGGCTGGTCCACACTCACCGGCCCCTCTCGACCAATCAGCTCGCTGTCACTGCTGGTTTTGGCCTATTGGGTGCGTGGTATTTTACAATAGTAGTAGATAGTAATAGACAGAGAGTAAACCACACAAGACAACTGCTCTACCTCCAGAGCTATAAGCCGACCCCCTTAAAGCAGTAGAATACATGACAAAACCTAAAAAAAACACTAACTTTGTAACTACAGTCTTCCTTCCCTACTGAGTAAGAGAGAATATCTTAACCACAGAACAGACGATCACGCTAATAACACACCACACTCCCAGCCACGTCGTGGGTGAGGGACCACATGTTTAGCAAAGAAAAAGATGAGAACGGGGGTTGTATCCGACCTGCAGCTGCTTGGTCTCTATGCCGGCCAGAGCCTCGGCCATCAGCTTCTGGTTGACTCCACAGAGGTTGGCCACCTTCTTCTGGCATTTATGATGGACGTTCATACAGCACTCTGGAGTGAACAGGATACAATAAACACAATAACAATGCTTGCCACTGGTTTATGTTTGACTATATGCTATGTTATCATTCATATTGAATTATTCACATTTACATTTTAATCTCAAATGTAAATGGGATTACGGTATGAGGGTAATTATGAATAGTTGTTCAATCCATAAACAAGGTTTTTAGCTTTTTTCAAAGTGAGCTCATTTGAAACCACAATCTTCGGAGACGCCCGTGTCACATTCACAGCCATTCATATTCACACGTGTGTTGACGCACATTCAGCTCGGACCCTAGTGAACATTCCCTGAATATTTGTCTTTAGTGTTTTTTACGCAGCACCTGTTTTCTTATCATACCACATCCTCGACAATGAGTGTTACGAATTAACACAAAATACATGACATCTTAATATAAAAACATGAATTAAAGTGTGTGTAAAGTGTGTAGGGTGAACATATGTTGGTGGTGTGTATTAGGAAAGGTTTCCTGGCTCACCCTCACATTTGAGCCCCTGCTTGGCCAAACCCCATAGCAGCGTGCCACAGTGCTGGCAGAAGGTGGGGCTCTTGTAGTTGTACACCTTGAAGCGGTGCGGCATGTCGATCTTGAAGCGCTCTTTGTGGATCTGAAACGGACACAGGGATGATACAAAACAAGTGGGGACGAGAGTAACATTGTTGACAAACCTCTGCGTGTGGGGTATATCATTTGAAAAAAAAATTATATATTTTTTTGCAAGTGTGTGTGTGTGTGTGTGTGTGTGTGTGTGTGTGTGTGGTGTGTGTGTTGGTGTGTGTTGTGTGTGTGTGGTGTGTGTGTGTGTGTGTGTGTGTGTGTGTGTGTGTGTGTGCTGCTCCCTATATGATCAGAGTTCCAAAAATAATTACAAAATAATTATAGTGGTGTCTTTGACAAATGCACAGTAGAAACACACACACACACACACACACACACACACACACACACACACACACACACACACACACACACACACACACACACACACACACACACACACACACACACACACACACACACACACACACACACACACCACAGGCTATTACAGTAGCCTCCTAATTGCATGATTAAATAGTAGGATGTAGCAATTTCTCAGAATAACATCAGTGTTTTTTCCACATTTTAATGGCAGGCTCCATCACAGTTGACTGACAGCTGTCAGGTTAATACCATGGTCTCTTTGCTGTTGATGGCTGAACCGGTGCAGTTGGCGATGATCTTGTCTATACACTTCTTGTGGATGGCGGCGTTGCATTCTGCAGGAGATCAGAGCACAGTTTAAGACCGGTGGCCGTGGTCGGAGGAAGTGAAGGAGAAAGAGGAGGAGAGAGAAGAGGTGGAGGGAGAAGAGGGGAAGGACGAGGACGAAGGCAAGGAGGAAGACGAGAATGAGGGGTTGGAGGAGATGGAGGACGAAGGGGAGGACGAAGAGGAGGAGATGGAGGAGACAGTCAACCGTGAAATGACAATAAATAGATAGAGACAGCCACTTACGTCTGCACTGGTACCCCTGCTTGTTAAGACCCCTGCCATGGAGGGAAAGATAAGAATGTATAAAATGGGAAAACAATACATTCATTGAAAGTAAGTTACCAATTAAAAGTAAGTCCATTTCATTTGAATTAACAAATTGCTCACTTAAAATGTATGCAGATCTACTTTGTAGAAAAGTGGATTACTGACAACTTGATGAAGTTTTACAAAACGTCTTTCCACATATTTTCTAAATGTATCCCAGTGAACATAGCTCAGCAACACACAAACATTGTAATATTATAAGCCAGTAAAACCACTGTATAAAATAACTTTCAACTTGTAAATGATGAATAACTTATTAAAACGTACTAACTTGCAAAATAGAAAACAAATGAAAAAGCTATTAAAAACGTTGTTCATTCATTCATTAAATCCAATTGCTTGGGGGCTGTACTTGCCGTACCAGACAAACTCCTTGCAGACGGAGCAGAAGGTGGGCTGGGGGAAGAAGGTGGCGCTGAACTCGTGGCTCTTGACCCGGTGGATCTTGGCCTGCTTGATGGCCCCGCGGCGCTGATGCAGCGTGAACAGGCTCTGCCGGTCCTTCTCGCCGGCCCCCTCGCTGTCCTTACTCTGGCCGTCTGAACGGACGTTTGGGTTTTTGGTTAAAGAGGGTCAAGGCGCGGGATCCATCGACATAGAGTCATGCACTGTCGTCGCAGACGTATGGTTGCCTTGAAAAGCGGCGGTCGGAGTTATTGATTGAAGAATGAATTATGAATTATATTTGTTCTTCATTTTTTTTTTCAATTCAATTTAGATTTTTTGTTCTACAGAAAGAAAATCCCTGTTTTTTTTTAACAAACGCCATGACTGGAAAAATATGCTTGAACAAAAGCGAGAATAAGAATATAGCCTATTTTAATGAAGGTATAACGATGCTTGTCAGGTGGCATCGATGACCCTGACGATGAAGAGGATGAAGATGTCCTCTTAGAGTCACCGTCACCAACCCCATCTTTCTAATTCATTTGAAACACAACTTTAACTATTGTTGGAAATACTGTGCAGCCCCACTGAACTTTTTTCTTGACATGTGTGAGTCAGCATGGGTAACCCATCCAGGCTAATCCCGATTCATATTCTGTTTCTGATTCATATTCTGTTCAGCGTAGCCAGAAGGCTTTTATTTTAATGAGTGCTCACTAGGCATAGTTGGCAGGGGAGCAACCAATGCACACACACACACACACGCACGCACACACACACACACGCACGCACGCAAGCACGCAGGCACACAGGCACGCACGCGCACGCACGCAAGTGCGCACACGCACACACGCGCCAGCACGCACACACACACACACACACAATGTTGTTTAGCACATGCATGCTCAAACACAAACACACAACTGTTATTGTTGATTAGCTCACAAATTAAACATAGGAGAGATAGAGATTTTGAGCAGAATTTGCCCTTGAGAGGCAAAATGTAACGCCCGTCTGTACAGACAGTAAACATGCTGAGGTCATCAGCAAAGAGATTTAATTTGTTTAATTGCTGACATGGTTCAGCGCCACTCACCACTCTTCTCTATGTAGTACCTGGCCTCAATCAGCACTCGGCCCTGAGGAGCTAGATCCAGCTAGGGGCAGAGAGAGGTAAACACAGATAGGACACACACACACACATATATATATATATATATATATATATATATATATATATATATATATATATATATATATATATATATAGATAGGGAAGACAGATAGGGAAGAGAGAGAGAGAGCGAGAGAGACACATATAGGGAAGAGAGAGCGAGAGTGAGAGAGACACAGATAGGTAAGACAGACAGGGAAGAGAGAGAGAGACACACAGATAGGAAAGATAGATAGGGAAGAGAGAGACGGACAGATAGGGAAGAGAGAGAGATAGATAGGGGAGACAGATAGTGAAGAGAGAGAGACACACAGAGGTAGGGGAGAGAGGGAGAGACACAGATGGGGAAAAGAGAGTGAGCGATAGATAGAGAGATAGAGAGAGCAAGAGATGACAAAGTAGAACGAGTGAGGGAGATTATAGGATATGCATTTATTCACATGCTTACACATCACAAATGCAGTTAAACAGCTCCCCCCCCCCCCCCCCCCGCACCCACACACACACAGAGAATTATGACTGTGCATTCATCCTGCTGGTGCCAACTCAGCCTCTCGTTCTAACCATCGCTAATGACCAGAACAGCTCCAATCCATTCTCAGCAAGCCCAGCTAGCAGCAGGCTACTGTCCTTTTTTCCTTGTTATCCCGCTTACAAAGACGTTTAATTGCTTTAAACCTGCATATGATACCCCCACACTTCCCTTTTTTGCATGGAGACAGTTTTTGCTACACTGCTGAGGCATTAACCTGCGCAATACCTAATGAAATGGAAGTTGTGGATAATATTATTATATTTTTGGAATTTTTTGTTGGATTCCTGTTTTGTTGCCGTTGGTACAACCTACCATGAGCGAGGGTGTTACAACATGCACGCACGCACGCACGCACGCACGCACGCACGCACGCACGCACGCACGCACGCACGCACACACACACGTCATAATTCCCAATCCTCTAACTCTGTTCACCTGACTGCATGAAGCCCTTTATAACACCGTTTTCTAAAAGTGCTCCATAAATCCCATTCACTATTCCCATTCATCCCAGCAGCACCACAGGGGCACCCACCCAGAACTCCAGCTTGCCACTCTCCTTGACGCAGCGCGTGGCCAGGGCCTCCAGTGCCAGGGTGGCCTCGGAGCGCAGCTCGGCCGTGCGGTCCTTCACCATCACGTGCATGACGCGGCCCGGGTGAATGTGGGCGTCGAACGTGGTGCTCCACGGGGGGTACATGGTGGGCTTCCTCTGCTTGTACACAGGACCCTTTTCTGTGGGGGGGGGGAGAGGGGGGAGGGGGTAGATGGAGAGAGTGAGCAAGAGTGAGAGAGGGGGTAGATGGAGAGAGTGAGCAAGAGGGAGAGAGGGGGTAGAGAGAGATAGAGGGTAGAGATAGAGAGCGAGAGCGAGAGCGATAGAGAGAGAGACAGACAGACAGACAGACAGACAGACAGACAGACAGACAGACAGACAGACAGACAGACAGACAGACAGACAGACAGACAGACAGACAGACAGACAGACAGACAGACAGACAGACAGAGACAGACAGACAGACAGACAGACAGACAGACAGACAGACAGACAGACAGACAGACAGACAGACAGACAGACAGACAGACAGACAGACAACACACACACACACACACACACACACACACACACACACAGATTGCCACATTAGGATTTCTGGAAGGTGTTTTTGTTTATATTCTGGCAAAAAGAGCTTATGGCAACCAACTTTGTAAAAGTTATGCGTCAACAAAAGCTCTTACTTTATGCAGACGCATGTTATTGTTCGGCTCAATTAATGTACTGTAAAAGGCACTCCATTAAAGCATCTTAGAGCAGCTCAAAACAGCAAAGCGATTTAACGACACACTCAGCAGGCTTCTGATCCCGACATGGAAGGCTTTCAGTCAACGCTGCGATCTGCATGTTAACACCAAACATACGCGCGTCATGCATCGTAGGGCAACACTCGATCATGTGTGGGATTAGCAGCAGGATTTTTTAATAACCACGCACATGGCCAGTTGATTAAAAAAATGCTTTTAGAAATCCATTTTATTCACAGAAACATCTGCTTGAGTACAAATTACGTAACATAACCTCACCGAATCGCCACCCCGGCGTTATTAGTTTTATCCATTAAGCTCTTGCTTTAGCCGTGCACTATTTGTGCACGTGACACGCTCGTCTCTGGCGTGCAGCGCTCCCAGCCTAGCTCTTGCTTTGACGTACACTTAATGGCGCGGAAAACAGAAGGACAACAACAACTACAAACAAAGTGAAAATGGATTTGTCAAGTAGAGCATTGGTTCAACCTATTCTAGTTGCACCTAATTTGGTTTTTACAATTTGGAAAAAAAATTTGCGAATCCCCCAAAAAAAACCAATTGAGGTCCTGACCCACTTTGTGAATCAGTGGAGGAATAAACTCATGCTTTATGATATTTACTGAGTGAATTCAGATACAGGCCATTAAGGGCTTAGGCAGGATTAGCCATCATGCCCAGGCTACAGTTAGGCTGTGGACATGTTAGTGTCCACAGTTAGGCTGTGGGGGGACGGCGTAACTTTCCAAACACCTTTGCGACGACATTCACTTTAGTCTCCTAACACAGTTGATGAACATTTGACTTTAACTTTGGGTGGTGTAAGCATGTGACCATCAAGGGGTTAAACCCGAGAGACAACGAAGGACTGACGTGTCTGCGACCTCGGCTTGGCAGCTCAGTTCCTGTGTTAATCTGCGTTGGGTGCTGAGGTGACAATCTACACCCACTACCTGTCGTTGTGGTTTGAATTTTAGTGCAGGGAGGCAGCGTGGAGGGTAGAAACTATCTCAGAATCCTAATGAGTTAAATGAATGAGCTTCATTAAGCCCTCATTAAAGACATTCTGGGTGAAATGGAGATCTGAATTTGTCGGTCAGAATATATTTTATAAACAGCACATATTACCCATTTTTATAATATCACCCATTGTAGCATTTGCCGGGAAACATTTTTGGCCGACGCATTTTTGCAATCATCTGAATAATTTGGAAACTTCTTGCTAATGCCTTCAACGTATTCGTTGCTTGCCATGGCAAAGGGAATTCCGCGGTTTCGAACGAGTGTTATACTGTGCATATGACAAATAGAACACTTCTGACTTGCCCATTTCCATACTATGTATAAATATATATAGAAGTTGAACACTTCATCAGCTCAATCTGAGTCACAGTTCCCATTTTGTTCAATTGAAATGATCTGAGATTTGAGGAATTGAAACTGAGTGACAGAGCACGTTCAGGGAGATGGAAGATGTAAGGGTTGGTATGTACGTACATATGCAGCCCTTGCACCCACGCATATGTGGGCATGCTGTCCTGTGCATGCACATGTATGGAGAAATACACGAACACAGATCTAATTACACTCACATGAACTTATACACCGTCTTGGAAACACACACCTATTCACACACACACACACACACACACACACACGCACGCACACACACACGCACACACACACACTTGCACACACACACACTTGCACACTCACACGCACACACGTACGCATGCACACACAAACACACACACACACACTTAAACACACACACACACACACACACACACACACACACACACACACACACACACACACACACACACACACACACACACACACACACACACACACACACACACACACACACACACACACTCAAAGGGGTTGGGTGTCTCAGCCATCCTCTATGAGGAAAGGCTAGCATGGGGCACTCTGATCAATATCAGAGCGATGTGTGCAGTATCCTTTATAATCCTAAGTCTTTGTTTGTATGTGCATGGATATGGTGAATTGATTCAGCAATGGTTCAAAAGGTGGAGTCCTGAATGAAGTTGTGAGATGGATAAGCACTCTTTAAATGCACAATGTTTGATGGCATTGGAAGGGGAAGAGTAAGTCACTGGTACAAAACAGACACAACAACAAAAACAACATAATTTGTCAGAACGGACAGAAGCATGCTTTCTTTAGTTGAGTCATGAACAATACTTTCACATGCACTCAACAAATCTTGAGCTGAAAGAGAGCAGCAATTATTGATCATGGCATTATTGATGAAACACATAATCCATCATATTCTAACGAGAGTGATCCCAGTGGCTCATATATCTGAGCATATATCAGCCACTGAATGTTATAAACAAAGGCAAGTCTTCAAGGTGAATAGGGAATAACAATGAATAACAGTTATAAATCAATTGCAGGCTTCTTTAAATACACTGGTTTCGATGCCAAAGGCAAAACACAGCACAATACTTCTCTAGACTCTAGACCAAACTTAAGCATGGAGTATTCATGTATTATTATTATATCATTAGTAGCATTTCCTTGAGGTGGAACGACCTCACCTAACTGCGGTCAGTGCACTCCCCAACAAATGGAGAAACCCGATGTCCCAGAACCCCAAAGCGGGGACCCCAACTAGCGGCTGGGGTGGCGGGGGACTGACCTGTGTCGATGGGCTCCTTCATCTGGACGGCGCAGTAGGGGTTCAGCACCTCCTCGTGGTACTCCAGCCCCGGGTCCATCTCGAACCGCGTGAACCCGATCCGCAGGAATGGAGACATGGCGGCGGTCGTCGGCGATGTCGCCTTCCCCCTCAGCGGCCTCTCGGGCGGAGAGGGGATCTGAAGTGTTCCTCTTCGGAGACGGACTCCCGGGGCACCCGGGGTTTAAACCCTGGAGCTCCTCTTTTCCTCGCCGCCGAAACTCTGAGCACCGTCTCTCGGACGGAGAGGATCCACTGTGCAGTTCCCACCGGTCCCCTGATGCTCTGTCGAATGTTGTGGCTGTGCCACCCCTGCAGACGCACTGACGAGATGGCCTTGTCCTCTTGCACCTGAAACACAGCGAACGAGAGAGTCTGATAGAGGGAGAGCTAGAGAGAGAGAGAGAGAGAGAGAGAGAGAGAGAGAGAGAGAGAGAGAGAGAGAGAGAGAGAGAGAGAGAGAGAGAGAGAGAGAGAGAGCAAGTTAGAGGCAACCGAGGGAGGAAGGGAAGGAAATAGATGCAGAGGAAGACATAGAGGGAGGAGAGTTGGGCCGGGAGGGGGGTGGTGGGGGGGGGCGGGGGTGGAAGGGGTGGGCGGCGGCTCTGCAGTTCCGCTCTTGACGCTCTGAGCTTCTCACTGTCCCGATAAGAGATGTCACTCACCCTGGAGAGGAAAACACACACACACACACACAAACACAGAGAGCGCATGGGGGGGAGTGAGAGAGAGACAGAGAGAGAGAGAGAGCGCACGGGAGAGAGAGAGCGCACGGGTGAGAGAGAGAGAGCGAGAGAGAGAGAGAGAGAGAGAGAGAGAGAGAGAGAGAGAGAGAGAGAGAGAGAGAGAGAGAGAGAGAGAGAGAGCGAGGGGAGAGAGAGAGCGCAGGGGTGAGAGAGAGAGAGAGAGAGAGAGAGAGAGAGAGAGAGAGAGAGAGAGAGAGAGAGAGAGAGAGAGAGAGAGAGAGAGAGAGAGAGAGAGAGAGAGAGAGAGAGAGAGAGAGAGAGAGAGAGAGAGGTTAGAGATAACAGTGGCAGAAGTTAGACCTCAGTTTCCGTTGTAGAATTTATCCTGGCCTTGTGGACCAATAAGCACCCTGCTGTTCCTGGATTAACCAGCCACAATATTACTAGCATGCGAAACACCAACCGTGGCAGGGGGCTAACGGAAAAATAAACTACTTGCGGCCATACCTTGTAAACAAAGCTTGTAAAGTACACCTGTCAGCCCCAGACAGCCTGAAGGTCTCTTCCGTACACCCGTCGAGACAGAAAACCGCACGCAACTCACAAAAATTAACAGGCCGTAGCGTTACACAGTATAACCATTAGCTCCAGACTCTACAGACAGTGCCAGCCGCTAGCATTGGGTAGCATTGGGCCGCACAGTGAAATGGCAAGCTCAGCACACACCGATTTTCAGTGACGTGATATTTGAAGA
>OLKM01000257.1:273104-275604 GCA_900291075.1 Melanogrammus aeglefinus | reverse complement strand
ACACACACACACACACACACACACACACACACACACACACACACACACACACACACACACACACACACACACACACAGTCTAACTCAAGGGAAGGTCAGATAGAGTGACCAGTGAGGCAAATGTCAGGGACCTCTCTCTGCGCGGCCTTTCTGAAAGCTTTTCATGGTTCATAAAGAATGGGAAAAGAGAGGCATAGAGAGACGGAGAGGGGGGAGAGAGAGGGAAAGAGTAGTAGGGGGGACATCAGGTGTTAGGCCAGCTAACTCTCTTTAAGGTTACATCAAAGTAGGGCAATAGAGTGAAGTGGTGAAGTGATAGGTAGGGTGAGAGAGAGAGAGAGAGAGAGAGAGAGAGAGAGAGAGAGAGAGAGAGAGAGAGAGAGAGAGAGAGAGAGAGAGAGAGAGAGAGAGAGAGAGAGAGAGAGAGATAGTAAGCCTATAAAATAAAGACATATGACAAGAGACTGTTTTCATTTCAAATGAGAGTATATCTCAGCCCATTTTTCTTCAACTCTATTACACATAGTCTTCATGGGAAAATAAAATGTCATTGTTTAAGGTTTCTTATGAACTCATGGTGAGGAAGATATGACTCACCATATCATTACTAGCCCCACCACCTCCCTATCTGCTCGCACCCCCCGCATCTTGGCCACAAGCAGGTTTTAGAGTGGAAACATCCTGCTTCTACACGTTTGTTGTTACTTTGTGGATGAAAAGAGACTAGAGAGAGAGAGAGAGAGAGAGAGAGAGAGAGAGAGAGAGAGAGAGAGAGAGAGAGAGAGAGAGAGAGAGAGAGAGAGAGAGAGAGAGAGAGAGAGAGAGAGAGAGAGAGAGAGAGAGAGGGAAAGCATCCTCTTTGTGATCACTGACAGGACATCGACGTAGTGATTGGCAGGAGGAGGGTTTTGTTTCACGAGGGCCCTGACCCATGTGGAAGAGTCCGTTATAGCGCAAAATAAGTAGGGTGGGGAAGGGGGTCTGTTTAGTAGAACGCAAATGAGGCAAGTAAGATAACGGTCTTCCTTAGTGGAAACTTTTAACGTTTTAAAGGAAATGAGAAAACGAACATTTGAGAACTTGCTTCAAATAACCAAATGAGAGGTTTGTCTGTCTGCATTTACAGGGTTTTTTTGAAAACATAAACACACGTAACACAAAAATCTCACCACTGCCATTTAACTTTTGGCTCTTAGTATAATATTTATAAAATAAGCAAGCAGCCACATAAATAGCTGAAAAACCTCTTCCTCAGATCGAATACAAAACCACTAATTTAAAGTAAAGTAGAAGAGGTACAGCCTACCTTAACAAAAAGGGTTCAGCAGGCCAAGAGAAATATCACAGTGGGGTAGTGATACGCTTCTCTTTTCGAGCGACACTAGTTTTGACAGAATTGATGCATCAGAGAAGCTCAAGGCCACGCCCCTTTCGCGGCCCATTAAACCTTCAAATATTCAACTGGTGGGAAAACATTTCGTCGAGAGGAAAGGTTAAAAACAATTGTAAGGTAAACATTTTTTCACCTACCACGTCAGTTTCATTAAACATTGTATTATTTGCAGCATTCGCTGACAGACGTTGACTGTTGACTTTTCGTAAACGTCACGCTTCGCTGCCACAAGATGGGGACATTTAACCATAGCCCATGGTAAACAATTTGTTTAAAAGTAGGCATTGCCAAAAACCAAGAAGCCGAACCGGTTCCATCAGCCCACGCCTTTCTCCAACGTTCAGCACTGGAGCGGATTAAATACGTTATAATCCAAGTTGGGCTTTCGTTGTACGGGTAACTTGATGCATATGACCGATGATTGGCCTACTTCTTCTTTGTCGGCTACTTGTAATAGCCTAAACAACCCTAAAAAACTGGTTAAATAAATAGCTGAATATAGGAAGGCTAGGCCTAATTTAAAATTAAGCAAGACAGCTAGTTAATCCATACTAATGGGATATAAAACCATGGGAGCCGGTGGTGACATTTAGTTATGGTTATGGCATTTTTAATGGTCAACATTTCTAGGCCGACTATAATGCAATTTAAGGTAACACTTAAAGGTCGTGTAGTTAATCAACTTCACGAGCCGTTTTGCCCGCGGGGTCCGACTCCGGCCAACTAATTGCATTGTTTAGGCCGTGTAGCTTGGACTGGATAAAACAATTGATCATAATAATCGATCATCATGCATGTTGGTTTATATATATATATAATTAAAAATATCTTTTAAAAAAAAGTAGGCTATAATAAAACAATTGACTCGTGTCACTTGTTTAACGTCTGCTCTGCATTCAGGCCAGGCACCTATCAAACATTGAAGCCAAAGTCCTTTCCAATACAATGTGCATTTCCGCCACCAAGAGGAGCCAGCGGGGGCGTGTAGTAACCTCCGGGCTACGTTTTAAGTAGCCATTTACACTTTGCCACACATCCATCACAATAGGACACTGGCAAAACGCGGAAAGACGTAGCATGTTAATGAAACCTTCTCGCCGAGTTGTA
>OLKM01000257.1:245604-268104 GCA_900291075.1 Melanogrammus aeglefinus | reverse complement strand
CGAAAGCTACCTCCGTATCATGTTGCTAACTGACCTGACCTCTGCGTTGTCTATAAACACGTGCATTCATTCATACACACATGCATACACGCCATGCACACACATGTTTGCAAGACGTACGCACACAAATATGTGCGCAGATAAACAAGCAGGAAAAACAAACACAGGGGTAAACAAAGACAAACACACACAGACACACACACACACACACACACACACACACACACACACACACACACACACACACACACACACACACACACACACACACACACACACGCACACAGGCGCGTTCATCAGGGACTAATTTACACAGATGCACACAACTATATGCACACACAAACCCAGGTATGCATTCAGGGACACAAACAAACTTTGATTGCCATTGAATGAAAACAAATTATGGTAATTTCACAATGGTGCATAATAACACAATTAGTGGATAAATTGGCCCATTTAAAAATGTAAATGAGAAAAACAGAAAAGGTAAAATGTGACCCCATCGGTGGGTTCATTAACGCAAAGAAACCAAGCTATGGGCTTGGTACTCCACCCTTCACTGTTAACTCCCCCTGCCGTACAGGGAATCGACCATACAAACCCTGACAACAGCCCACTCGCTTTATCATACGGCACATGCAAATCGTGAACTCAGCAGTTGTCACTCTCCAGCAAGGGAGCCTCATCATGATCACCACGGAGCGCCGACACAGGCATGCCCTGATCACATGACTGGGCAGTGCCGCCGCCACTCTGGGAGCAGTTGGCGCAAAGCAGAGTGGCTGAGGGAGACGGGTGGGGGGGCTTCGGGGAGGAACAGCAGCTTGTAGGTGACCCTGGTGGAGCACAAGAACAACAGTTAGAAAGCCACTAGAGATTCAGAGGAGCCATCGCAGGTTAATCCCCTTTCTTTTTAAGTGAAATGTTGCGTGGTGCTTACGAATGATTATTGATGCTATATTTAGGTACACTTACTGTAAACAGTACTTACTGTGTGTGTAAATTATTTAATATGTTGGATGAAGCTAACGTTAAAAGCTCTAAGAGATGAGGAAGGGATGAATTGACCACCACATTACACCTCCATAAAACAAACAGTGTGCAGAAACCTGGTATTGGCCCAGGTTTCACACACAAAAGAACAGGAGGAGATCACGTCCTTCATTCTCATTCTGTCATGTGTGAGTTAGTAGAGCGTTATGTATTGCAGGAGTGGTGCATTAATGAACTGGAGCTTGACGCTAATTGACTCGTCCTAATAGCTATCGCCTATGCGACTTAATTATGTATTATCGTCATATGAGCTTGACGTCAATGCCCATGTTGTTAATATCGCCCTAGCTCCTATTTTGTAATTTCTTTAACGTCGTTCAGCACGGCGGCGTGTGAACAGCGAACGCCCATGAGTCATGTCAGTGTGATGTCAACGTACGCAGGGATTGGGTTGAGTGTCACCGTGCACACACTGATGTCATACTCCATTGTAGGGACATAATGCGTGGGTGGCTCGGACTCTGTAATGGCTTTGTGTCTTTTGTTCCTGAAGAGGTCAAACTCTCCCCCATATGTGCATTGTGTTCATTGCGCATGTTTTGCCCTAATCAATACAAACAGCCCGAGCAGGTTATCAAAATGTTTCACCAGCCGACACATTTTAGGGCAGTGATTTTACCACTGGAAGTGAATCTTTCGTTCCTTTCTTTCATTGCTTGAATCTGCGCTTTCCACAAGGCTACTAAATAAGTCTAAACTAAAGAAAAATAAGTTTAAACAGAAGGAATCAGAATTGTTATGTCTACCATGGCAACTGTAAAACATTTGACTTCACCAAAAGGAAAAAAGCAAAGAATGACTTTAATTGTTCAATTTCAATGTACGTGTATGTGTCATATCAACATGGCATTAATCAAATTCTAATTATACCCGCCGCCCACACACCCATAGTAGCAGATGCGATATGGCTCCCAGGTGTTGCTTTTCTTCTTTCAGGAGAGTATGCCTATATAGCTTGAAATGTAATTACCCATATATCATTCCATCTTACACACCTCAACACACACCCACAATGTGAATAAACATGCTTGTGGGCGAGGGACGGACTCAATAGCACCCTCAAACTTTTGTTTGCCCTTTGTCCAACTCTGGTCTTGCCCAACACGTTCCCACCACCTTCACCCTCCCCGTCAAGTGCACCTCCCGGTATGGGTTGAGACAGATACAGTGTATGCGAGAGAAAGCCGGTTGGCCTACTAATTGCCGGTCCAAGTGACTGACGAGTAATGGACAATGGGGAGGATATATAGTATATACAACATTTCACTCCCTTGTTAAGTCACACACATGGCCACGACGCTGGTCTGTCCCCTTATCGAAAGTGTAGGAGTCGCTTCATTTAACACAAGCACAAAACATGTCCCTGGACAAAAGTTTGAGAATTGGCGGTTCACAAAACGTATTGGCTTTATAGCGTAGCCTAATCAAATTATGTCGAGGCAGACTGTTCCCAAAGAAATGAGGCTTATTCAATTGGCGGCTATCTGAGTTCTAAATGCTAGCTGGGGTGGGGTAACTGAATGCACACTTCCGCCATCTTGGTTTTAAGCGCTAACTCAGTAGGGGAACTGGAGGTTTTTAACACTAGCCTTGTGTGTTTGCCACACAGCTAGCTTTCAAAACCAATACAGCAGAATTCCGCCTACACACAGCAAGTGTCTAAAGAAAGCTGAGCTCTGGATGAATAATAACCCACAGGACGTTGCAGTTTGAAATACAACTGCTCTAGTGTGTGGAAAAACTCCAGCGGTGGATTTTAGATTGAATTTGTTTTCTGAAATGACAGCACTGCAGTGTAGTTGATGAGCTGCTGTTAGGGTCGTCACAGGAGCAGATCCTGTGACCTAGATCTGATGCTGTGAAGATAAGCTTTGCCGGTGTGAGAACTCTGAGACATGGTGAACCAGAGGAACCCCCCTCCTCCTCCCACCTCCTCCCTCCCCCACCATACAGCCCAACCAACATCAGATCCACCCACGCGACACAGACACTCTCGCGCACGCGCGCGCACACACACACACACACACACACACACACACACACACACACACACACACACACACACACACACACACACACACACACACACACACACACAGGCCCTGCTTTTCTCTTCTCAGTAGCAGAAGAAAACTAGAAACATAGCATAATAAAATACAGTAGCGTACAATTGAGCATTAACTATGTGTATTTAAATAAATGGATGAATAAATGGATGAGCAAATACAGTGTCAGGTCTCAAGGTGAAATCCAGTATGAATGAGGTGACGACCCTCTCTGTCTGTCTGCTGGTTCTCCCTCTGGTCTGTCTGCTGGAACTCGCTCTTTCTGTCTGTCTGCTGGTTCTCCTTCCCTGGAGGTTCTCTGTGGGCCTCCAGGCTTCATAAGGTGTACAATCAGCCACTCTCTTTCTCTCTCTCACCACACAGGTATGCTGGCCCTTTGGTTTGGTTCTGCCTTTTATTTCTCTACTGTTTACTTCTATATTGTGTTCACACCCTACATTGTCCCCGTAGCGCACTTCCCACTCATCCTTCCACTACACTTGCTGTGGATTATACAGTTAACCTGTTGTATTCCTTTATCATTATCTCGTTTCTAAGTCTTTGAGCTCACTGAGCCTGGTTGTAACAATGAGAATGACTCTGTGGGACAAAAAAATAACTGAGGAGGAATCCTGCCGTCTTTCTTGAATGTTGTAATGTAGTCATCAACCGGTTTGTGCACATATTTTAGTTCAGATATGCTTTTTTTTTCCATGATGTTTTGGAAATGCTGTTAAGACATTGGTGTCAAGAGAGCGTTTTTGATCATTGCAGCTAGTTACCTTCATGGAAATTTGCTCATATAAAACTTAAGCTTTCAGAGTATTCACAGTTCAGAGTTTTACACCTTCAGATCATGTCTAATGGATTATTCTTGTGTGGGAAGGGTGAGATCTATAGCTCATTAGTAGACCTTTTTTTTTTTTAACTTAATAACATTGAATTATTCTTATCGTAATTGGATATCCCAAGTCACAAAACAAACAGATTTTTTTGGGATGTAAAATAGAGTGGCAGCAAAATAGGCTACCATAATATGGTACATTTATTCATATTATTCGTCTTTTTAGCACTTTCAGCACTTTGGTCAGTTATGCTGTAAATGTGCTTTATAAATAAAATGCACTTCCTTACTATTTACAATTCAGCCAATTATATATTACATCCAATTCTCTTATATAATTGGATGAGAACCCCAGTATATTACTTGATTACCATTGCGTCTTCTTGGATAAACAACTTAGCGCCATAGAACTATGACCTATAAAGCCTGAAACTCCCTCTTATACCCGTTTGAATGCCTAGTTCTCTCTAACTATTCACTCTAATAGTCTTGTATCCAAAGCGACTAAAGACATCTAACTAAACGATGTGGACTGGACATTATAGGTATCGAACTCTGTGCCTTTCGATCCGGCCGCCTACACAGCTACTCTATATTGATTCATTTATAGATCATGTTATGAATCCAGGCAACTAAAAGTAACCAAGTCTAACTTTTCCTCCAGCTTTCGTATCCCTTCTCCTTCTCGGTCTTGACCGCAGAGGACACTTTTATCGCCCAATAATAATGTTGTCATTAAAAGGGTCGTAAAAATGCTCCAGTGCGGCAGCAGTTTCCGTCTTCTCCGTCACACAGAGAACAGAGACCTGTATTAGGCTACTAACAACATATCCGCCTCCATCTCGAATGCAAAACGTGAACTCTAACGCCATTCGTCTCCTAATCTTTTACTGAATAAATTGTGCTGTGACAGTCTGTACAACAGATGAAAAACAGCCTGTAGTCTGTGAAAATACGTTTCCCGGCAGAGCCGATATATATTTTGGGGAAAAGCTTTTAGCTGGAGCACAACTCACACAATTAACTATTCCTACTTTTCTTGACACAAAGTATCTTTTCCCCCCTAGGCGGTTGACACAGGCGGGCTGACAAACATTAGCACAGTATTGAGAATAAAGCGTTGAGATAACGGAACAATCCTTTCTACTGTTTGCACAGCCTGTGCGGTCTCAATTTGACTTCTCCCAGCACACAAATTTTACTCGGTTCGGTTCTATTCCGTGTTACAAGTGAGAGAAGATAGGCCTACCGTTTCAATTATATTTGTGTGTAGCAAGTAAATTGTATGCGTCCTATCGTTATACAAATGTGCGGGTGTGACCGTCTCACATGTGTATTTTTCTGTGCATGGGAATCTTAATCTATTCTCCCCAATTCTCATTTTATTGGATATTTATGTTGTTTATTTTACACACCCCTCAGTAAAATATCACTAACTGAATGTGAAATGTAAATTTTGTTCCCTCCACTCGGAACTGCTGTTTGATTAGCCGTTTATGTAGGCCTAGTTTGTGTTCGCATAGATAAAAAAAAAAGAGAGTAAATCATGCAAAACGGGCGTTTGATGTGAAGTTGCTATGGCAACCCTATATATGGTAGCAGTTGAGTGGAGAAGCTTTTCACAGTGACTCAATACAAAGTGTCAGCATCCACAAAGTAAGCGCCTCTCTCTCTCTCTCTGTGTGTGTGTGTGTGTGTGTGTGTGTGTGTGTGTGTGTGTGTGTGTGTGTGTGTGTGTGTGTGTGTGTGTGTGTGTGTGTGTGTGTGTGTGTGTGTGTGTGTGTGTGTGTGTGTGTGTGTGTGTGTGTGTGTGTGTGTGTGTGTGTGTTCTCTCTCTACATTTCTGCATGTGTGTGTGTGCCACAATGCCATTAAATTAATTCAGCCTAGTTGCATACAGGGGAACCGCCGATGCGAAACACATCTTGTCGGTGAATGTCCCGGCGACAGTAAATCACCTGACTTCACCAATTGTAATTCACAACATGACACGGGGAGAGATTGAAAATGAACACGACATATTGGGTCATGTATGCTTGACTAACGCACGATTACCTCCAATTACTGGTGCGATATTAAACGGCTATCAGGAGAGCAGGGGGTAATGGCTCGGAGCACTCTGCTAGGAAACGCTCTCCCTGTTATACTGGCAGTTGTTTAAAAGGTGCGTACAGTGGCGGCACACACACATATGTAGACACACACACACACACACACACACACACACACACACACACACACACACACACACACACACACACACACACACACACACACACACACACACACACACACACACACACACACACACACACACACACACAAACACACGAACACTTAAAAAAATGGCAGAGAGACAACCAGATGTCAAAAAAAGGAAAATCCGTACAAATTTATTATCTCAATTATATCAAAAATATCGGTGCCACATTTGCATAGATGGACATGGTATCGCTTGTGGCAATGACGCGTGTGACGGTACAACATGAGGGGAAGTGAAAAGTATAGTGGTTCTGTCATTGTGAAATTGGTTTCAATAGGGAGGACTGTGTTAGGCCATTCGAGGAACCACAAATGAAAGAAAAATGTTGTGTGTATATATATATATATATATATATATATATATATATATATATATATATATATATATATATATATAAGCAGTCCACATCCAAGGTGAATTCATGAACAGTAAACACCATGGCCAGATTTTCCATGTTTATCCTGGCAAAAAACAAAATATATAAATCACCATCAGATATAACTTGTGTTTGTCCCGAGGTAAAACCCAAAGTCTCGGGGGAATTAAGGAGAACTTACATTTTTGCGTCGCAGTTTTAACTGATGTGTACTCTGTATATAACCGTGCATTGTAAACAGCAGTGTTCCTTTTAGAACTACCCTGAGCGTTCCAATCATTCTAATAGAGTACCGAACGTTCCACACTGTTTCCTTTGTGCCGTCCTCGCCTCTTTCGTTAAATAGATATATTTGTTTCCTCATTAAAGAGGACGACAATAAATACAGCTAATATATTACTTCTTTGAGGGCGGGAGGGAGGGAGGGAGGGAGGGAGTTGTAATTAAATAGCCTCCCGTAATATCAGATTGGAAATTTCATTATCTTCTCACAAGCATGGGGGGGGAGGGATGTGTTAATTGGGCAAAAATATGTAAATGCTGCAGGAAAAACTGAAAAGAGAAGGAGTAAAAAAAAAAGAAAGAAAAAAAAGAAAGGGAAACTAAATAGTCCAAAAAAATAGTCCCACGTCTGAAAATGTTCTCTTCGCAGGTTTGTCTGGGATCCTTCCACCTGGCATACATGGCACTTCACACCCATCCTCACTTTATCTCCAACGCTCCCAAATGTTTCCTTTTCACATCAATCGGAATTCCTCCTCCTTAAGAACATTCACAGAGTCCACTGCTCACAAAGTCTCTCTCTCCTCCTCCTCTTCCCTTTCAGCAACAAAAGAAAACACACGCGCCGCAACACTTCACCCTCTGCCTCAAACATTCCAGTCCCAAGTACCCTTTCCCCAGGACTCTTCCAGGAACGCCGTCGCACAGTGTTTCCGCGGCCCCCCCCGGGGCCCCAACGATTCCCACCCCAGCCCAGCCCACACCCCCTTCCCCCTGTCCATAAAAACCTTTTCTTCACAGAAAAAACATTTCCACCGAAGAGAAAACAGAAACAAGTCAGGCGGGTTTGCTTGCAGTGGCGGGTTCAAATAGTTTCAGTGGGGGGTTGGGTCGGAGGAGGGGATTGGAGGGTGGTCAGTTGGCATACTGGCGGTAAAAGGCCACCTTGACGCGCTCGATCTGGTGGCACAGCTTGATGGCGGGGCCCAGCTTCAGGTCCATGCACTCCTGCACCGTGGGCAGCGTCAGCAGCAGCAGCGCCTGGCCGTCGATGTCCTGAAGGGTGGCACACACACACGCACACGCACACACACACACACACACACACACACACACACACACACACACTAATGTTTAAGTCAAAGGATACAAAATGGGATGGGGCACCCAAAAACACGAGGTGGCACTACAAATACGTGGTGTTTGTAGAGTACGCCCCAAGATGAGTCAATGAAAACAAAGGCGAGTGTGGGAATAAGTGATGGATTGATGGAGAGGGAGAGCGATTGAGAGAGTAAGAGAGTGAGAGAGCGAGAGAGCGAGAGAGAGAATGGATCCACTACCATCTACTCTACTGTAAGGTAGCTAACTTATTTATGGGTATAACGGGAACAATAGAAGGCAATTACTGCCTCGGAATATAATGAAATTCACAGAGGCACAAATGGATGTGTGTGGGAGGAGAGAGAACGAGTGTGCTTCTGCATGTGCGTGGATCTGCATGCGTGTGCGTGTGTGTGTGTTTCTGTATGTGTGTGAGGGCGTGTGTGCTTCTGTAATGCATGTGCTTCTGCATGTATGTGTAGTTCTACATGTGTGTTTGCTTATGTGTGTGTGTGTTTCTGTACATGTGCGTGTGTTATCTTTGTGTGTGCGCGCGTGTCTCTGTGCGCGTGTGTACCTGTTCTTGAAATATGTTGGCCAGAGAGGCACAGTCTGTGGAGGTGATGAACTGGACCACCTCGTCCACGCTCCACTCCAGGGGGTTCCTGTCCAGCACCAGCTGACCTTCCTCCTCCTGCTCCTCCACGCCCTCCATCTGACACACACACACACACACACACACACACACACACACACACACACACACACACACACACACACACACACACACACACACACACACACACACACACACACACACACACACACACACACATATGCTAACAGCATTAAGTCACAGTTGAATGCACTTCAATCATATTTCAACGTTATCGTAAATTACTGCAATAATAATATAACATTTATAACCACATAAAAACATCAAAATACCCCGCAATTACGACCCAACCTCCACCGTGTCGCGCTACGCACATACACACTGCAGTGTTGTTTGATCCTCAAACAAACCAGTTGGATTTAACCAAGCGTCTCGCCCAGGGAAACATCCTATTGGGAGGAGTCAAGTGTCTGTCTGTGTGTCTGTGTGTGTCCATCTGTCGGTGCCCTCCCCCCCTCTCACCTTGGTCTCCTGATTCCCGGGGGGCGTGTACTTCTCGTCCTCGTCCTCGTTGTGGTTGTTATTGTTTTTGTTGTTCTGACCGTAGGCGGCCAGGGAGCGGGCCGACCGCCGGCGGCCCTCGGGCCCCTCGGTGGACCCCCCGCTGGCCCCCAGCCCCCCGCCGCCGAGGGACGCCCGGCGCAGGCTGGCGGCCCGCCGCGGTCGGGTGCTGAGGGGCGGGGCCGCGGCGGGCGCCCCCCGCTGCCGGGACCCCGCGCTCTCCTCGCTCCCCGACTGGAAGTCCATGTCCTCTTCGTCATCGTCCTCCTCTTCATCGCTATCCTGGAGCGGGCGGAGGGGGAGGGGGGATGGGGGGTATAAGCAACGAGATAGTCCAGAGGTGGAGACGCGGACCCTAGCCCCCGGCGAGAGAGCCTGGGTGAAGACCCTTGCAGTTGGGGCAGGCCAATCAAACTCATGAGTAAGGGGTGGCGCTTGATCTGTGATTGGGTGATTTGGAGATGGGTGGGGGGAGGCGGAGTTCCCTTACGACCAGAAAGGCAAGGAATACAGGAAGGTGGTCTGAAAGTGAGACGGACTGACATGTAGCATAGTGCCGCAGGCTGGAATCAAACCTTGGTCGTTGCAATACTTAGTTGTATGTCGTTGGGAGGTGTGCTACCGACCCAACTGCCACCAGCATTTTATTGCCTTTAAAAGTGCTTCTACTCAAAGTTTATTTTGTTTGCTTGCATACATCCTGATTCTCGACCCAGCAAATCACAATTTTCCGACGTTGCTCGTCTATTCCCGACGATCGGTTCGCTTAACCGAATCCGCAGATCATTCAAATCAGCAGACCAATTAAGAGCACACCAGGTGGCTGGCGACAACCTGAAACCCCAGCAATTTCCCTTCCCCCATCATCGCGGCAATGGTAAACACGGCTATACGTAGCCTGGGAACGGCACAAATCTCCCAAGCTCCAGTTTCATTTGCTCTGCAGATAAGGTCTGGCCTATCCCTCCCATACAAAGATGGCTGCCGCTCATGTAGACCGGTCTGTTGACCCCCGCTATCGAGACAGTAGCAAAACAAACCGGACGCTTTGTTTACACTAAATAACAAACGACTGCACTTAAAGCATTTGTTGACAACAGAGAGGGCTTTGCTGTACTTCCACGAGGATTTGTTGGTCGCTCAGAGCTGCATCCTCCGTTTCGCTGTAGACCTACTCGATGGCGTCCAGAGGCAGATTGAGAGAGAGGTCCCAGACTAATTGCATATTACAATTTGTCTGCCGATGCCAGGCAGGGCATAAAACACAGCCAGAGTAGAGAACGCCAAAGAGGATTGAAACCTGCAGCGAGCTCGCGGGCGTGTAGTCGACCGCTGAGGACCGGCGTTTCCTCTGGACGAAGATGGCCTTCCTCTTCTTCCTGCGGCGGGCCGGCTTGCTGGGGTCTGCCTCCGACAGCTCCTCCCCGCCCACGGGCTTGGGCAGCTTCCTCTTCTTCCCGTAGTAGTATGCTATAGGAGGCGGGGCCACGGTATAAGGTCAATAACAAACAACAACAACAACAACAACAACAACAACAACAGAATGGCTTCTTCCACCGGAAGGGAATAACGACGACACCATGCTGATGAAGAAGAGTTATGCAAAATATGTTTTACAAGTCAAACCAGTTCATTACCAAAAAACACATCGCAATCCTCAATTTACTTGAGATAGTAAAGTATTTCCCTTCCGAGAAATAGGGGATTAGGAAACAGGGAAAAACACACAAATCTCCCTGCATCGATCCATTTTTTTTTTATGTTGCACTTAGTGTTGTTGGCAAGTATCTAGACAATTGTAATCAATAATCCCTCATTTTGGGCTTTTTCGTCGGACATTGACACAACCTCGTCTCGTCAAGGGACTTCCAGCAGGACGCTAGGTGCAACGCTACGTGCACGCCGGGCCACTCACTGTTTTTGTTCTTGGTCTGCATTTAGCAGTTCTCAACACTCACTGTATTTGGTCTTGGTCTGCATGGAGCAGTTCTCAACACTCACTGTATTTGGTCTTGGTCTGCATGGAGCAGTTCTCAACACTCACTGTATTTGGTCTTGGTCTGCATGGAGCAGTTCTCAACACTCACTGTATTTGGTCTTGGTCTGCATGGAGCAGTTCTCGGGGCACTTGTCGGCCACCAGCGTGGGGCTGAAGAGGTTGGGGCAGCACTGCAGACGCAGGACACACCCGGCGGCAGAAGTCGGGGATCTGCTCGGCCAGACGCACAATGGGCATGGTGGCGCGGTAGGGCTTCCCTTTGTACCTAGAGGGAGGGAGGGAGGGAGGGAGGGAGGGAGGGAGGGAGAGAGAGAGGGAGAGCGAAGAGAGAGAGAGGGGGGGAGAGTGAAGGAGAGAGAAATAAGATGTGGGGAGAGAGTGGAAGGAGAGGAGAAATAAGAGATGTGGGGAGGGAAGTGGAGGAGAGAGAGTGAAGATGTGGGGAGGGAATGGAGAGAGAGAGTGAAAATGATAAGAGGGAGATATTTAAGTAAGAAATGCAGAGAGACAGATGAGAAGAAGCAGAGTGAGTAGAGATGCCAGTGAGAGAGAGAGAGAGGGAGGGAGGAGGATAGAGGGAGAGAGAGGGTCAATAAGGGAGTAGGGGTGACGGGAACGATATCATCAGCTGTCAGTCGGCTGACAGGGAACGTCGTATTATTTACAGGACGACAGCGCAATTAAACCGTATGCCGTCCGTCAGAAGGCAACCGACTGCATCTGTCACCCTGTTAGCTGTTTATCTGGAAGCCCCCGGTTGTCATGGGCTTGATAAGGTGAGGGGTGTCCCCAATCCCCCCCAGAGAGAGAGACCTCTCCCGTCCTTCCTCATACCATCCCATCCCGTGTATCAGAGGTGACGGCTGGGGAATTCCCAGGGGTTTTCCTTTGGGTATTTGATTGTGGTGTAAGTTATTTATTATTTGCATGTACATTACACATATACTGTGTGTAAATGTACAACTGTGTGTGCTTCTGTGCGTTGTGCATGTGTGTGTGCATGTATAAATGAGTGCATGTGTATTGGTTAAACGATGTGGCGGTTGGAGACATAATAACCAGTGCCTATCGACTGCCTTCAACAATCATAGCAGACAAGAATTGCGATTCCTACGGGAGTTGATTTTTCTCCACACACCCCTAGTCCTCGTTGGGGGGGTGTGTGTGTGTGTGTGTGTGTGTGTGTGTGTGTGTGTGTGTGTGTGTGTGTGTGTGTGTGTGTGTGTGTGTGTGTGTGTGTGTGTGTGTGCCTCCTCACTTGGCTTTGAGGATCTCCTCGTGACACTCCCAGCTCTGGTCCTCCACCTCCTGCAGCTCCTTCAGGACACGCCCTGGCTTGTAGGCCGCGTTGGTCAGCATTGTGAGAACCTGCACACACACACACACACACACACACACACACACACACACACACACACACACACACACACACACACACACACACACACACACACACACACACACACACACACACACACACACACACACACACACACACACACACACAGTATGGGCAAAAAAAAAATAGTTTGGTTCAGTTTGTCACATCATTTTTATTCTCCATTCCGGTTAAACTTCTGTTATTTAATCACCATCACTAAAAGTACACGCCTGTTATATGAATGAGCAGTCACACCACACAAACAGACTAGTGTTTAAATCAAAGGATACAAAATGCAAGGGGATACCCGAGAAGAAACCTATTGCTACAAAAACAGCTTGTTTGTACGCCTGCATTAACACATCATACAAATCTAACACACACACGCTCAAGCGAACACACGATATTGGGCCCCTGGAGAAATGCGGAGCTCCTCTTGCACTTCTGGCACGGCACGTCAACCATGTTTACGGATAAGCAGGCTTGATTGGCAGATCGTCAACACTACGCGAAGGCAGCGCTGAGGAGCTGCGGGTGGTTAACTAGAGCTCTCTCTCTCTCTCTCTCTCTCCCCCTCTCTCTCCCTCCCTCCCTCCCCTTTACAAGTTTTTCCCCATGAACAAAACTATCATTAGCCCCGCCTCTGAGGACTTCAAAGAGCGCTTTGGAGTGACATCAGAGAACCTGTCTTGTTATGTTGGCACAATCACTCTCCCTGATGTGATGTTGAATGTCTTTTGCGGGTTCTCTTTCCATTTCATTTATTTATTTTACATTTTTGCAGACACCATACACCTTCCCTAAATAATAACCCTGCATGTTTCATGTTATTTTATTTGTATTATCCTTTTAGTAAGGCGATGTGTGAATCCCACCTCCTTGAGGACCAGTGAGCACTTGCCGGGCCCCACAGCCTGGGGCAGCTCGGCGATGCGGCCCTTGTTCAGGTAGGGCCCCGAGAAGCACCTGTGGTTGATGAAGATCTTTGAGCAGCAGTACCGCCCGTTGGCCGAGCCTGAGGAGAGGAAAAACAGGCCGCCAAGGGACATTAAGAAGAAGAACATGATACCAAGTTTAACGTAACAAGTGGGTTTATGGGTAGAAAATGAAACCAATTGGAAGGAAACAAGGGGTAAATGGGTAGAAAAATAAACCAAATAGATAGAAACAAGGGGGTTTATAGGTAGAAACCAAAAAAAGTTAAAAGACACAAGTTGATTGATGGAAAAGAACAAAAAACAAGTAGAAAGAAAACAAGATGGCTCATGGGAAGAAAACAAAACACTGAATAACAAATCAAGGGGTGTGGAGTGAAAAGACTAACGTTGCGGTAAACTGCTCATCACTTCATGAGCAACACAGGTGTTCAAAACAAAGACAAAACAACAACACTGTAAAGGAGAAGCCGCTTGGTTAAACGATGTGGCGGTCGGAGACATAATAACGAGCGCCTATCGACTGACAAAACAAACCTAGAAAACAGAGCTAAAACACTGCCAGCGTTATGTCACAAACAGGCCGTTTGTCAGTCATCAACGTAGCATTGTTTGTTTTTTAACCAATAGATTAAATGTTAGTCTCAGGGACAGACACAAACTAGCACGCCATGAATACCTCCATGTTTGTCCCCGACCCCCTCCCCCCCTTCCCCCTGAGAGGCGAAATGCCGGGGCAGGGGCTACGGGTCGTTGTGATTGAGGTGAACCGCGACCTCTGTGCAAACGCTTCACCTCCGAGTACCCCCCCCCGCCCCCACCCGGGCTGCCAACACCTGGAACGCCACAGCCAGGGTGAATTGTAATTAGGGGAGGTCATGATTATGCATGAGCAAGTGGGTGGCTCTGAGAAAAGTAAAAAAAGAAAAAAAAGAAAAAAAAAGGAAGAAAAAAACAGAGCAGGGAAGTTGGAAAGTAGGTGTGTGCATCTGTGTGTATCTGTGTGTGTGTGTGTGTGTGTGTGTGTGTGTGTGTGTGTGTGTGTGTGTGTGTGTGTGTGTGTGTGTGTGTGTGTGTGTGTGTGTGTGTGTGTGTGTGTGTGTGTGTGTGTGTGTGTTCTTGTGGCGGTTGATGGAAGACAAAACAAAACAAAACCCAAAAAAAAGACAAAACAAAACCAAAAATCAAAAACCCTAATTGATCGTCATGGTTACCTGGATCAACGCTGAAGACAAAACAAAACCAAAAATCAAAAACCCTAATTGATCGTCATGGTTACCTGGATCAACGCTGAGTGGCGGGCAGGTGTTGGCGGGGGCGGTCTCGATGGGTGGGGGCGGAGCCAACCTGCAGGTATCAAACGGGGGCAAAGGTCAATGCAGTGCCGTGATTGGAAACATTATTCAAATGTTGTAATCAAAACAGGAGGAGGCGGAGATCTGCCTCGCCTCAGATATGTAAAACACCATGCGTCAACAGGGCCCCATAAGGCGCACACACACACACACACACACACACACACACACACACACACACACACACACACACACACACACACACACACACACACACACACACACACACACACACACACACACACACACACACACACACAGGGGCATTTCAGGACTGTGAAGTGAGTCAATGGCTCGCTGCACAGAGCAGTCAGACATCGACTGGCTGCACAGAGCAGTCAGCCAATGGCTCACAGGTGAAACACTGAACAAGCCGCTTAGCTCTCTGTTTTTACAGTCTCTAGTCCTGGCGCTGCGCCCAATCTAATTTCAGACCTGCCACCGATTCACATGCGTCGTAACGTCGTTTGAATCCTTTGGTGTCAACATCCATGACTATTATTAGTATTGTGAGTTTATTTATCATTATACAATTAAAACATATATACTGTATATCCCCATCACCCAACACTGGTAATTAGAGGCTCTTAAAGCCATAAAATAAACCGCAGAAACAACGGGGGAGGAATTTCATCAACTGGTTATCAAACATTTGGCTGAAGTCTGTGTGTTTGTGTGAGTACGAGTGAGAGAATGTATGTGTGTGTGTGTGTGTGTGTGTGTGTGTGTGTGTGTGTGTGTGTGTGTGTGTGTGTGTGTGTGTGTGTGTGTGTGTGTGTGTGTGTGTGTGTGTGTGTGTGTGTGTGTGTTTTTCTTACTGTTTTTCTGGCTGTACCACTGCTATCTTCTTCTGGTTCTGGCCTGTGGACAGGAAAGTAAGGACATTAGGGACCGGAAGTATAGAAAGCCAAAGCACAACCAGCATGCATTGCTTTGTTATATCAGCAGAACTCAATACCCAAGTGGGATTTATTTGTTTGTTTATAAAGGAATGATAGGACTTTGCGTGTGTGTGTGTGTGCGCGTGCATGTGTGTGCATTATAGTGTAGGGGGAAGGTGTTTGTATATGTGTGTGTGTGTGTGTGTGTCTGTGCATGTGTGTGTGCGTGCAGTATAGTGTAGGGGGAAGGGTGTTTGTATGTGTGTGTGTGTGTGTGTGTGTGTGTGTGTGTGTGTGTGTGTGTGTGTGTGTGTGTGTGTGTGTGTGTGTGTGTGTGTGTGTGTGTGTGTGTGTGTGTGTGTGTGTGTGTGTGTGTGTGTGTGTGTGTGTGTGTGTGTGGTGCAGTATAGTGTAGGGGGAAGGGTGTTTGACTCCCAGCCAAAAAAACAAAAAAAAAGGTACTGGGTACGCAGTCTACCTACCGGCGCCCATGAGCAAGATTCACAAAACAACGACCTGCTTCTTGGTGGCATGCATCCAAAATCACTATAAGTGGTTTCGGACACAATGCCCTTAAAGATTAATGACGATCCATGTCTTCAAGTGTCTGAGTACAAAATGTAGGCTTCTATGTTCTTAAAGGCTACTGGGTCAGAGAGAGTCCAAAAAAACCACCTCTCCCCCCAGCCCAAGGCTTGAGCCCAAGGCTGGCTAGGAGATTTGTGTCAGATACCAGGACAGTGCGTGTTAAACGCAGGCCAACTTGGTGTCCAACAGACCCAGGCATGCATGCCTATTCATACTCTGCCAGTACACGCACCCACATCCAAGCAAACCCGGACACATGCACAAAATAAATCTAGGTCACATAAGATGACAAAAAAATAATTAGGGCCAAATTTTCCTTCAGTGTGACTGTTGCCTGTGTTTGGTTATACTGTATGTGTGTATGTGTGTATGTGTGTATGCGTTTGCGTTTGCGTGTGTGTGTGTGTGTGTGCGGACGTACAGACGGGCTTGTGAGGTATAGTTAGCGTGTAGCCGTTAGCTTCACACCAGCCCACAGGGAAGATGTCCATGGACTCCACATCCGCAATGCATTCTGACAGCCCCTTGGACACACCTGCACGCAAGAGAAAAAGAGAGAGACAGGAAGAGACAGTCAGAAAGGGAAAGAGAGAAAGAGGAAAAGAAAGAGATAGTGGGATTAGATGCTGTCACAAGCACACAACTCCCACACGTATATCTCAGCACAAAAAAAATTCCATTACCTTTTCTGTGAATTTCTATGCACTTAAATGATTCATGCGCTTTTTGGGCTATATCTTCATGATAATGGACTTGCTGTAAGTCCACAAAATACACAAAATAAATGTTATTTAATTTAATGTAATGGTATGACCTACAAAAATACGATCTCTTTTTTCTGCAATAATGGTAGGTTCAGGGGTTAGACCTTGATCTCTGCTATGCATATGTTAGGTAAAAGACAGCCTTACAGTATAAGCTTTTGGGTAAATTATTAATATGGGTAAAACTGAAAATAGTTTAGTCCAGTTGATCTTTTCATTCTTCATTTACTCTCTCCCCGTCTCTCTTACCTTCTAGTCGCAGCCACATCAGACGACCTTTGACCTGAGTGACCTTGGCCACACAGACGTCGGAGGGCACCAGAGGGTTCACGGCCTCCAGCCAGGTGTCCTTGGAGAAGTCCCGGCTCTTCCACTCCTGGGAAGGGGCAAAGAACGGATCAGAAGACACAAACAAACACACAAACACCCACACTAACTAACAGTTCCAATAAGACAATGGCCCATCACCGCGGTTACCAATGACGGAACTTTGATTTGATGACGGATGGGATCATTTTAAGGATTTGCCAATGTGTAACTTCCAACTTGTGCGGTTTGAGAATCAGGGAGGAATCAATTATTTTGAGGGGGGGGGTCCCCTCATTTGTAGTGAAGTAATGGAGGTTTTTTTTTTATCTTGTTTACCTCATCATGACCCCTGCACCATGACTATGCTGTGTCATGCGGTCGCACTACGGTTTTGATCTGCTTAAGTCTTGCGTCTCCACATATCCCCCCCTCCCCGTTCCAGCTGCTTATGTCAACCTTACTCAAGAATTAGAACCACAAATTAGTAATTGTATTCTAATCGGCATTCCTTTTTTTAAATGATTCTTTATTTAATACAAATATATACCTTCATATATTTATACATATAGAAATACCTTTACATATTAAACACATTCTTTTAGTGCATTTGTTGACCAAAACGGTCTATGTGACCTTGTAAGAAAAGGGTCATCTTTCCCAGTTTCTGGAAACAGGGTGCCGTCAATGGGCTTCAATGCAAGAGGCCTTCAATCAGCCTCCGGTCTGGGCCCCGTAGTGATGGTGAACCAGCAACGTCGAAAGAACAGTAGGACTGCGCAATTCATTTAATTTTGATCGAGATTTTGATTTCTGGATTTTTTTATTTATTTAATTATTTTAAATAAATATACTTTTCTTTTCTAAGTATATATTTTATTGATTAAATGTTTTATAGAAATTACAGTACAGCTGGATATTTGAAAATTGTGTGTATTTTTTTTAAAGGGAAATTTCAAAGATCCCAATTACAAAGTGTTTTCATGGGAGAGAAATGCTCAATTGATGCGTCATGTTTTCAAACTCAAAAATAGTCACTTCAATAATAACGATTTCAATATTGACCAAAATAATCGCTAATAATCTTTCCACAATCTAGCCCCCCCAGCTCCCACGCATCACATGTTGCCGCTGGAGACCCCTTACATCGGGGAAGCAGGTGTCGGGGGCCGCCTCCGTCCCGGAGTGCTTCAGGTAGTCGGCCCAGTCGAAGTCCTGGCCGGCGTAGCCCCCGGGCCGCTCCATGCCCACTCCCTGCTTCAGGCTCCACTGCACGGGCAGTATGCCCGGCGTGAGGGCGGAGCACACCAGCGACGTGGGCGTGGCCTCGGGCGAGAGGTCGTCCACTGTGACCTGGAAGTAGAACTCATCATAGACCTGTTGGGAAGGAGGGGGGGGTGGGGGGGGAGAGAGAGAGAGAAAGAGAAAGAGAAAGAGAAAGAGAGAGTGTGAGTGAGTGAGTGGGGGAGGAGAGAGAGAGAAAGAGAAAGAGAAAGAGAAAGAGAGAGTGTGAGTGAGTGAGTGGGAGAGAGCGAGACAGAGAGCGAGACAGAGAGCGAGAGCGAGAGCAGAGCGAGAGCAGAGACAGAGACAGAGACAGAGACAGAGACAGAGACAGAGACAGAGAGAGAGAGAGAGAGAGAGAGTGAGACACACAAAGTCAGACAGATAGTCATACACAAAGAAAGATAGGTTGAGGCATTGGGACTGAATAGGCATTGTTCTTGCATGAGTGGATTTAAGAGTAACTCATTGACATGCCGGTGAATTAGGGACATAAAGAGTAAGTTATCTCAAAGTTCATCCTCAGGGCACTGGCGTCTGTACAGCGTCTGTTGTTTGTTTGAATGTTTGGTTCCCAGTATTAACATCAGGATCTCTGTTTGGCTGCCTTAGATCTAAAGTGGTCCTTGTTTAACAACAATACCCAGAAGTCAATCCTTTCAAAAATTATGTCAGCATTAGTAAGTGTCTGTAAACTATTCCAAAAGATCACTGACGGCAGTTAAAAAGGGTTTTCATAGTTGCAACTGTTAAATATAATTCATTAGTACAATTCTGGTTGGCTTAGTCAAATTCTACACGTTGGCAACGTATCGCTCAGCACACAGACGGGCGTGTCTACTGAACGCTTTTTCCACACAGAATCATATAACAACAGGAAGAAAAGTTGTGTTTACCGGTAAAGGTTACAAGAGAAAAGCATGAGTCATCCACGACAAACAGAAGTGGTGGTCGTTCTGGTTCACTTGTCTACAATGAAATGCAAAGCCCTTCCAAGTAAATTTAAAACAGTTTCAGGACTTTTCTTTAGAAAGCCGTGAGTCACACACACACCGCCTACTCGCCCTGCTCCCACCCCACCCTACCCTTTCCCCATTGGCTAACCTTGGTGACGGAGACGGGGCAGATGCACAGCGGTTTCCACGGCGACACCATCTCGAGCTTCATTCCTGTGCTGAAGGAGTGCCTGGGGGGATCCGTGTGGTCCTGTACAAAGTAAAAAGAAAATGCAATCAGGCAGGCCCACTTCCTCTTTATGCGTTGGGTCACGGTTTTCAATGTGTGTGTGTGTGTGCACACCAGCATGTCTGGTGGATACATTATCGATCACTGTGCGTGTGTGCGTGTGTGTAGGTGTGTGTGTTTGTGCGTGCCAATGTGTGTGTGTTGTTCAACAAAAGAAATACAAAGACATGAAAACAGGTAAGCCGAAGCCTGGAGGCGTTGGACCACACACACACACACACACACACACACACACACACACACACACACACACACACACACACACACACACACACACACACACACACACACACACACACACACACACACACACACACACACACACACACACACACGGGTTGGGTGTCTCACCTTGAACACCTCCAGGGGAAGGGGCTTCACCTGGGCCTCCTGCTGCGCTGCTTCCAGGGCCTCCTGCCACTCTGGGGCGCTCTTCAGAGATCTGAGCTCTGAGACAGACAGACAGAGACACAGACAGACAGAGAGACAGACAGACAGGCAGAGACAGACAGACAAAGAGAGAGACAAACAGAGACAGACAGACAGACAGACAGACAGAGAGAGAGACAAACAGAGCCAGACAGAGAGAGACAGACAGACAGACAGACAGACAGACAGACAGACAGACAGACAGACAGACAGACAGACAGAACAGACAGACAGAGAGAGACAGACAGAGAGAGACAGACAGACAGACAGACAGACAGAGAGAGAGAGAGACAGGAAGACAGAGAGACAGACAAACAGACAGACAGACAGGGCACAGAGACAGAGGGATAAAACCAGGACAAGGTTTAAAGACATCATGAAATTAGAAAATGGCCCGTTGACAAAAAACATGCTCCTCATATCACAAGATATCCTCCCGTTTCGATTTTTTTTCTTTCTTTAAATGGTATCCCAGCCGCTCTGCCAGTAGGCGTTTGGATATCATCTAAAGACTTTAGATATGTATCTAACGCAGTGGTGTAGTCTAGGTTTTTGTAGTGGGCATACTGTGATGATTTCCTATTAGCCTCTTCGATACCCATCCTAAAAACGCCGCCACACTCACTGTTGCATACAGTAGCCTACAACCACCATAAGTAATTCAGATTATTCAACACTTAATATATGTCATAAGCTTCTAGACCAATGAATAGTCAAATTAAAATCAGCATTAGGCACTAGCATCAAATAAACTCTATAAAACATCAATAAAAAACTGTTTTCTATATATAAACACTATACTAACTGTATATGTAACCGGCCTGGCCTGAGTACTAATGTGCGAAGGAGACGAAGGGATACTTGAATCTTTTTGCACATGACATCATTATACACAGAGTCATTATTAAATAATAAATTAAAATAAATTAAACATAATATCAGCTATAGAAATAACATTCTGTTCAGTGAGAGAAAAAGAGAAAAACAGTAACATCCTCAAAAAGCGAACAGCAGAGGGCACATGACAAAAATAAAACAAACACAACCCCTTCATTGTATCAAAGTTAATAAACACACAGGAACATGAAGGATATTTGGTGGAATACAAACACTTTTTGTCAACAATTGTTCTTCACCTTTAATGTAGTGGCCCTGCTAGTTTACAAAACTCTCCAAATGTTCTTGTATTTCAGGGCCAGGCATCTGAGGGGTGCTCTTATACCAGCGTTTACAAGTTGGCTTGATATTTACCCAACTTTCTGTCCTTCCATTCTAACCAAGAATGCCTGCTTTAAACTCCCTAGCCTGACTCTCAGTTCCACAGGGCTGGGCCAGGAGATATTATCTAGATAGGAACAGATGGACATATTTAGCCACACACACACACACACACTGACTCACTCACTAAAATGTGCAATAATAAGTTACGTTTGGCCAACGCAATCCTTTAAGGTGGGGAAAATGTCGTTGACATAATCAGCCTGGCTAATTGGTTTATCTTTACTACACCAAGATTAAGCTAGCAAGGCTGTTTAATGAAATATAGGCTATGTGTGTGGTATTTATTCAGTTTGGGAAAGGCTCTTAAAAGCTATAACTATTATTAGGCTAATATCTGCTAAAGTTTAACTTGTATAGTACGATATACGACTTTCACTTTACCCGGTCACACTGCTGGCTTCAGGCTCCGCTGTAGTTTTCCCTCTTCCACTCTTCTTTCCTCATGCTTCTAACCTGACTAAGCGGAGTTGCATCCAAGGCAGCAGCAGCTTTCTTTGCATTATTAAAAAATAGTTTCAAAGTGGTTTTGTTGTTTTCGTTTAGATATTCTATTTATTTTGACGTTAGATAAGTTGGACACACAAATTAGTTGGAAATCACCGAGGAGCCCACAAAGATTGATTTCGCTGTTGCTAGGTGACGTGACGTCAGGTCTAGAGTGACGGGGCACGTCACGGGCCTATGGACGGAATAACCTCTCGCGCTTATAATGCTGCGTTTCCATTGTACTCAGACCTTTATTATATGTCCATGCTCGGAACTCGTGAGTACTCTCGATTTTCCGACAAGGAAAATTGTAAGAAGTGTCATACTTTTCATTCATGAAATAAAGAGAAATTTCCTGTCTCTATCGAAATTGATACGTTATCATTTCGCACATTTTTAAGTGGGCATACGCAAAATGCTGGAGTTTTCCTAGTGGTTATACGGCGTATACCTGCGTAATCACGTTAGACTCACACAGTTTG
>OLKM01000257.1:237998-242213 GCA_900291075.1 Melanogrammus aeglefinus | reverse complement strand
CAACTCTGCAGTTACCACAATTTGTCAACATCAAAGAGGGGAAAAAATGCTTGGATAATAATCTGATTTATATATCCTCCCTAACTACCTATCCTCTTTCAGTCTTACTGTTTCCCCCTTTTGTGCAATGACTTAAGATTTCTTTTAGCATCTTAACAACCTGGGTCCATCGCAAGAGAGGGCGGATCAGAGCAATGTGTAAAATCAATTCCCTCAGGAGCAAAGTGTTAGCCGTAATTGGCCAACTCTCCCACGGGCGGCGTGTGTGGTCGTATGTGGCTGCATGCATGTGTGTGAATCAGGAAGGACAAGTTATGTCATAGATGTGTTGTTTCAATATTTACATTATGTGCACATATGTGCACATAAGTATAACATATAATAATGAATAATGGATTGAATTTATATAGCGCTTTTCTAGACACTCAAAGACGCTTACAGCGAAGGGGGTACCTCACTAACCACCATATAACATATATGTGCTCTGTAGTGTCTTCTGTTCTATTTAAATTGTATATGCATGATGTATATCTGACTAATCATACTATTTGGGTATTCCCTCCTTTTTAAAGTGATTGTTAAAATCTGCAATCGTGGCTGTTTTTTGCAGTGCACTGAGCCACTACTGCACATCCTGGATTAGCATGACTTGAGAAGCACACACACACACACATACACACACACACACACACACACACAAACACACACACACCTCATCTCTGACGTCGATCTGCATCAAGCCCTGGCAGGAAGCTGTGTGGTGAATGCATTATGTCGATTCTGTGGGGGGGTGGGCCTGACTCTGAGGGCCGTATGCTAACACACAGCCCTTAAGTTCTTCTATACGTCGATGACACTACGCTGTGTGTTGTATACCCTTAACGCTATAGGAATGGAGAATATAAAAAAATCTGTGTATACATACGCACGGGTGCACTAACAACAGCACGGGGGCACTGAGGAAAAGACACACACACACACACACACACACCCACACAAAGAGGGAAAACACTCAAGGAGAGCGTTCATGCTGAAACCAGCGTCTCACTAACCCCACTCTGAGCCCAGCCTGAACAGGCTCCCCAGCTCCCAGCCCTAACCCCCACCCATTGATGTTTGGTGTTAATTTGTGTTTGCTAGATACACACACACCACACACACACACACACACACACACACACTGGGAGCATAAGCAGCTTTGCTGACTGTTTCTTTCCAGTGTTTTCCGACCCATGGCCATCTTGCAGAAATCATTGTGTATAAAAAGGGGGAATTGGCACTTTTTGATCTGCAAATTCATGTGCATTTATAAGTGTTTTACCAGTTTGCATTTTAGGTGGTCTGCAAAAGTTCCTGATGACAATTGAGTGGAACAACTAAGGGCAAGGGTGGGGAAGCTCTGCCGGAGGAACCACGTAACAACAACACATGGCAGCATGGCTGAGATCCAGCGTGGGCATCAGCTCCTGATGATGTAACTATTAAACAATTTAGTTATTTATACTTTTATTGAATTATTTGATGAAATGGTATCTAAATAAGTGACGACACAGTGGCAATTTTGATGATTGCTGAGCTAAGTGCTAATGCTCAATTGCATATTAATGGCCTTTGCTCTTGGCCGGTGACTCGGATTCCCTCCAAATCACCAACAGTGATCTCAATGACCCCCAATGACTCACAAATTGTCGGAAAAGGCGGATTGCTGGGGAAGGGCAGTGCACGTGGGCTGTGAATACCTTTTGGGATTTGGGATTTTTGCATTATTATGTCACTAAAAGCACTGATAATTGAAGAAATAAACATGTTTTTTTTCCTATCGCCATGGTTATCGCTACTGAAAAATTAATTACCCTGAAATATCAGGATATAATTTAAAGGCTATATCTCCAACTCCTGGCAGCTATGCTATCTACGCTATAGTGCGTAGTTCCCCCAAATAGCCTGCTCTACCGTTGCTACACGCATGACTGATTGTTTCATGCCGACTTGACCACACTGATACCACACCCGCTCGCACACTCTGACACACACACGTACACACACACACACACACACCAAAGGTGGAAACACACTATCACAAAGCGATAGTGTGCTTCTCGGCCGCACTGTGGCACATGCACTATCATTTGTGCACAGCTTGCTCCAAGTCAGTGCATAGAAAGAAAAATAACATTTACCGAATACTCTATTGCAGTGTGTTTGCGTTTAAGCACCCCATTTGTGTGTGTGTGTGTGTGTGCATCAATTTTAAAGAGAGAATGGGAGCAGTAGAAAGGAAAGGAAAAAAAGAGAAAGAGACAGAGGGGAAAAAAAGCCAAGAGAAAAAAAGGGCAAGAGAAATAGCAGCATTGAAGGAATTGGCATTAGGCTCTGGAGGCTAAACATCTTGGACGAGAAGAGAGACGGTAAAGGGGAGAACGGTCACCGCAAGCATAGCATAGCATAGAGTAGCATATCATAGCAGATGTAGTATAGCATTGGGTAGCGTCAATTAGCATAGAATACCTGACATGCAACAGCACTAGGGCTTAACTATCATAGAACAAGCCACACAAATGATATACGTATCGTAGCATGCTAAGCAGATTAGCATAGAATACCTGACATGCAACAGCACTAGGGCTTAACTATCATAGAACAAGCCACACAAATGATATACGTATCGTAGCATGCTAAGCAGAGTCGACAAAGTGGTCAGTCCAGAAGCATCAGAAAAGCTTCCTTACCTTTTCTGAGGTAAAGGTTATCTGAGAGAAAAAAAAAGAAAAAAGAGAATAGAGATATAAGCAGTGACTCATCATTATTATTTACCATGTTGTAATTTGTATATTTGAATCAGAAGGACACGCCCCTGCTAGCCGCCTCAACACTTCTCAGTCACACTGACTCAGCAACACACACGCGCGCACACACACACACACACACACACACACACACACACACACACACACACACACACACACACACACACACACACACACACACACACACACACACACACACACACACACACACACACACACACACACACACACACACAAAGAAGTATTGTGTTTTTTTAAACAGTACGTTTACATGCTTTGAAGGGCATCACTTTAAATCGTGTTATCCAAACATTGGTGAATTCAGGCAAAAATTAATAAACCCTAAATTTGGGACTAAAAGGACATTTAAAGGAATCAGGTTACATTTTCCCCTTTATGTTATTGCTTCCTGGTCTTGGTATTTTCAATGCCACACCACCACTCAAGCTCGTACTGTCATAGTGTCATGTTGAATATATTATAACACATTATATTACTAAATTCCATTACATCTGATTAAGTTAGCTGATGCTTTTGTCCAAAGGGACTTACAATAATTGCATTCAACCACAAAGATACAACCCAAAAAGTATAAGAATAATGAGCGCTTAGACTTAATCAAATAAGCAAACTGCTTCGAGTGCTACATTATAGAAACAGGAGATAGAGAATATATAGTTTATTTATGACATTCAACTCTAATAAAGTGAAGATAAAATATACAACGTCTCATGTAAATTAAATTCAGAACAGACAAGGCTGGGTCTGTACCACATGCAAATGGCTGAGGCGGATGTGTTGTATGTTTTCTAAGGACCTGGGAGGGAAATACATTTGACATAAATATTCAATTTCTAGACGACAAGTCTGAGCTTGTACACCCATAGGTCTCCGATCGGGGAAACATCACCCGGCTCGTCAACACGTCCACCGACAAATCAATGAGTAAGGCCTTCGCACTCACGCCTTGACACGCACACACACGATTTCTCAAATAAAAAAACAACATTAAAGCTTTTCCTTTCTCGTCTAAAATCCAAAATAGCAACAACAAAAAGCAAGCCACGGAAAAAAACAGGCAGTTCATTAGGAGCGCCATGAGAGATAACTTCTACGCTTCACAGTTTGAGACAGCCAGCCATCTGCTTCAGTAGCACGGGCTGAAGAGGAAGTTGAGGCAAGGACAACCACCCCCAATCCCACCCCCAACCCCCTACCCCCTACCCCTCACCCCTTCCCCATCCAAAAAGGTCTTAAAGATTTTTTTTAAATGACACTACGAAAAAGAACCCCTTTTCCGTTGGCCATTTCAGACAAGACACACCCAAATCCCCCCCCCCCCCCCAACACACACACACACACACACACATTGTCTCCATGGCGATGAAAGTGCACACGCTATTCATCA
>OLKM01000257.1:185498-230498 GCA_900291075.1 Melanogrammus aeglefinus | reverse complement strand
CGGAGTGGCGCCAATACACGCCAACGTGTATATAATTAAAGACACAGCATATGCAAATTCTTCCAAATAAGCTCTGCCCCCTTGCATTTAAATATAAACACAGAAAACCCCAGCCGCTGAAGGCTCCTGTGAAGGAGAAAGCATTTCCTGTAGCCTGCTGGGGACAGATAGAGGGAAGGTGTAACGTGTCCTCTTTATCCTCCACCTCCCTCTCTTCGCTGTTGGCGAGAGAGTGTGTGAACGCACGCAGTGAGTGTGTGTGTGTGTGGGGCCGAGTGGGGTTGGGGTGGGGCTGGGATGTATGATCCCGCTGTGTGACTGATTGTCAGAGCAGGCCACCGGGGAGCGGGCCGTATGAATAGTTTGGGGGTCTCCAACCTCAACCTGTTCCAGGAGGGAGGGAAAAGAGAGAGAGAGAGAGAGAGAGAGAGAGAGAGAGAGAGAGAGAGAGAGAGAGAGAGAGAGAGAGAGAGAGAGAGAGAGAGAGAGAGAGAGAGAGAGAGAGAGAGAGAGAGAATGGGAGTAACAGTGGCCTATATTTGGCTTGCGGAGCATGTCTTGCCGCCCACACGTGATCAAAGCCTGACGTTGACAGTCACCTGTAATGCTTGGAAGGAAGAAAAATGAGAAATCCCCCAGAAATCCCCCCCCCCGCGCTCTAGGCCAGATTCGGCAGTATGTTCAGCTGACGCATATATGGGTGAACTCAATACCAGCGACATTTTGGAGTAACTCCCGAAAGAAATTCAACTTATGCCCAAGGCTTCATTTTCTTGTTTTGTTGATATCTTTGTCTTCTCACATTTGTGGAAGGAAGTCTTTTTCTTACAGGCAGACTTGACCTACAATGTACTATCGTACGCCAGTTGGCTTTGCCATATCTAGATTTCAGTTGGTGCATTTGCAAGCACAAGGTGTAGTCATCTGAATCATAAAAAAAGTATTACATGAACACAGATCCGTAATAAACATTTGACCGACTTAGCAGCAGGCTTGTGGCTTCCCCTAAACGAGAAGCGACTGCTGCAGAATTGACAACTTCCCGTGCTGTCGGCCAAAGGCATCATTCCCCTTTTGGAGAATTTCTTACACTGACTGTGTCATTAGCTTCTTTTATTCTGATCAGAGAGAGACAGAGTGATAGACGGTTAGAAAGAGGGAGAGAGAGAGAGACAGAGAGAGTGAATGGGGAAGCGACAGGCAGAGAAAGACAGAGGGATGGAGGGACCGAGACAGATAGAGAGTGAATGTTGCAGAGTTAAACAGAAAACGACAGCAGCGGGGAAGGGGGAAGTATGGTAATGGTTGGAGAGTGTTTGGCTCAATTCAGATAAATTATTGCTTCCAACCCCAAAAGTCTGCTGTCAATCTGTAGACAAGATGCCCCATACCCCCTAAAAGAAGATCACTTCAGAGTAAATGGCCAAAATAGGAAAGTGGGGATTGGTTAATGGGCCTCACCTGTGGGTATCTCTTCTTCTTTTCCATTGGTGGAAGGGTGGAACCTTCCTGCGGCCCGAGCCAATGAGCGGTCATGGCTGCGGTTCTGCATCCTGCGCCCTCCGCTGCTCGGTGAACTTTAAACTTTGACCTTGTAGTTTTTTTTTGTTTGTTTGTCAGCCTGTTGTTTGACTTCACTGCATCGCAGCGCTACATCCACGCTAGGCAACTGTAAAAAATAGAAAAATTAAAAATGATATACGTTATTACTTAAGTCATATTTTTCGTTTTTTTGTTTTCGATATATTTTTCGGGAATTATGTAAAAGTCTTATTAAACAAATTAACTGATCTGAATGATGCTGACAAGAAACATAAAATAAAACGTGTGTCAAAAATGCATCCACCTGTTCACCGTCTAAAGTATCTGCCTCCCTCTTCCCTTTCTCTTTCGCTCTCTATCTACATATGCGCATGACTGGTTGGATTAGATTTGCATACCACTGAAACAAACTCTTCATCCGATCACCAGCCTATGCTTAGACAATAGAGTAGAAAAACAGGCCTGACATGAGCAGCATTACAGAGGTGCGGGAACAGATTATGAGCAGAGTGCAGCTGGCACAGATGAGGAACTTTAGTTTCCGGGAGAATAAAAACAGCCCGATCTATTATACATACATTTGCAATCCAACCTCGACTCTGCGTCATGTTTCAGTTATTTGGGGATATAAATAACAACCGTTGCAGTAATCAAAGAGAGGAATGCATTTGAGTAGAAAACAAACCATTATTATTTTTTTAAGTCTGTCACAGTAACTGGATAACTCCATTGTCTTCCATTATTTTACATCTCTACTATGCAGGAATGAACAGCCTCAAATGCCAGTAACCAAATGACGGGAAAGAAAATCTCTCTCCCTCTCCCTCTCTCCCTCTCTCTCTCTCTCCCTCTCTCTCTCCCTCTCTCCCTCTCCCTCTCTCCTCTCTCTCTCCCTCTCTCTCTCCCTCTCTCTCTCTCTCTCTCTCTCTCTCCTCTCTCTCCCTCTCTCTCTCTCTCTCTCTCTCCCCTCTCTCTCTCTCCTCTCTCTCTCTCTCTCTCTCTCTCTCTCTCTCCCTCCCCCCATCACCCAGGGCTACACTGATCGTGAGTCAGCCATAGAGTCGCGCTTACACCCACACTTCTCCTCCAGCACACCCACAATTAACTCTGTGGCAATCCATCCTGAAAAAACAAGCGTCAAGGTTTTTCCCTCCACCAGGAAAAAAATGCCGCAGGAAACGTCGCTGCTTTGGTGATCCTTGAAAACAGTGGTTTTGTGGAATTATTGAGATAATGAAAAACAAATAATGAAAAAAAATTATAAACAGAGGAAAAAAAATTTGGAGGCCTATTCAGTTCCCTCTTCAAGGTCTGTGGCCATTCATGTACACAGCCAGAACAACAACAAGAAAAACAACCACAAACGATACAGACATGAGTCCTCAGAGTTCACTCTGTGCCCCCAACCACTCATCTCCTTCCTGGGATACCACCGAGAAAGACGGACACACACACACACACACACCTCTCCCTTTCGGTAAACAACGAGATGATGAGCTAATTTGTTTCCCATGATGACCCTCTTTCCCCTGTCCCACTCACATATCCCCCCCTCCACATATTCCTCATACCATGTGTTTAGCAACAGCTTCGCTTTGCTGGAGCAATGCAAGACATGAGCATGTCACACACACACACACACACACACACACACACACACACACACACACACACACACACACACACACACACACACACACACACACACACACACACACACACACACACACACACACACACACACACACACACACACACCTTGTAAACACTGCTAGGAAGCAGCCTACCGGGAGTGCTTGATGAAAACATGTCTGACTAAATGTGAATCAAAGGGTAATTAATCAAGGACAGCAGGGAAGGGAAACCTTGTATGCTCCCGGATGATCTGTTTTATCAAAGTCATCAAAGCGTCAACGTGACAAAACACACAGATTGTAACATTGCACGGAAAAGCACTAATGCACTCAGAATGTGCCGGAAAGATCAGACTCTGTTTCTTCCACGGACAAATCCACCATCGGAGAACGAAGCACCATGAGGAGCACTGATTTATGAAGGAAGTGCAAGAACAAAAAAAGGGTGTAATTGAAATCAACAAAAGCAGAATGCAACTGATGTTCAGAACACGTGAACGTGAGTGTGCGCGTGCGCGTGCGCGTGTGCGTGTCAATCCAAATGACCTGTTAATCCCATTCTTTTTTGGAAATGAATCTCAAATGGGACGAAAGTGTGCGCCCAGATTGGCGAGGACTGGAGTACCAGAGATTAGAAGAACCCTGTTTGGTACACATAATCCCAGGGTCCGAGCGGGCCACTTCTGTTCTGTCCTCCATAGATGGAGGAGTTGGGGTCTCAATTGATTAGCACTCTGACGACCCCAAGCTCCCCCCCCTCCAATCACACACACGTCCCCCGGGCACCGTACACACGTTGGTGTCCACGCCTTTCCCCTGAAGCCAAGTTTACAGACGATTAAACAGGAAAGGATTTAGAGAGATTAGCTACCAAAGCACACATGCCTCCGTTTCTGCCCGCGTTTTGCCGCTCGTTAGTCCGACATGCTGTCCGTCATCTGTTGGGGGGACGCAGACATGCTGGACTCGAATTTAGAATTTCCTTTGATTTAGGAAATGGGAGAGAATACTTTTTTTTTTAACAGCCGTGATTTCAAGATGGACTCGGTGTTCATGGTTTTCAAGATGTCCTTCAATGATAGAATAACTAAAAAACAAGGGACCGAAATGTGGTTCCGGAAGGTCAGCCCCAATGCTGCAAAATAACAAACGTGCGCACAAGAAAGAACTCGCTGTTCATTAATGAACAAGCAGAGGAGAAAAACGGTGAACGGTTCAGCACTATGCTACCTGTTTGGCTAAAGTGCTGAACGCTTATTTGGGGCACCGCAGCATGGAGATGTTGCCATGTTTTCCTGAAAGCATTTGTTTTCCACTTCATAAAACGAATGACTTGGGAGTTATTTATTCGTCTGCGACTGAGGTTGCATTCGGGGACTGGACTTGCCCATGTGACGTGTGAACTGAAGGGTGAGCTTGTTCACGTTGCAAATGTGCTCGTTCAATAGATCTTAATCTGGGAGTACTGAAGAGCCATTACATGGTGGTGGGGGGTCGGGGGGGGGGGGGGGGGGCGTTCAGTGGTCTCAATCATCCCCGTTCACGGCTATCTCTCCGCGCCTTTAGGCCTACAATATCCTCGGCTCTTTAAAAAAGAAAATCCGACCGGGCCGATTTACATACAATGCGTTATCAAAAAACCAACCCCGTGATGAGAGTGTGGTTTGAGGGGCTGTTGAGCAGCCTGAAATCCTCAATATTGTGGAGAAGACTGAATTGAGTCTTTAAGGAATTGGAAAACACGGTTGAGTGTTGTGTTGTGACACATCCCGAATGCGCTTCACACATCTCCTGTTATGGGACAATATAGACCGACCATGTTTTGAGCAGTCATAGGCTTATCTAAAAAGGCAAGGTGGGGTCTATTGATTAGACAAATGTAGGAATGTATTGTTCGGGTCCATCGCATGGACCTCGTTGTTTCGTTCTGCTGACGATTTTAATCCGGAGGCGGATTCCGCCAAAAAACGCAAGAGCTCTTATGTAGAATAAGAGAGCTGAGTGGAGGATTTGCCAATCGCCCGTGGAAATAAAAAAAATAAAAAAGGAAATGGGAATAACCCAATTATCAATTTAATCGTTAAAGTCACCACCACTGAAACCATGCACACAGAATGCGAAACTGATCGAAATGAAGAACAATCCAACACATATAGGCTAGGCCGATATCTAAATGGGGGTTTCACCACATGGGGTGAAATCCCCCTGTTCCCAGTTCACTTCAACTGCAAAACACAACCGCCTTACCGGCTATCCACGCCTTCTACAGAACCCGATATATAGCCTATATATATATATCTATAGTCGGAAAACGCATAATAAAAGTAAAAGAGGAAACGTAAACGTGCACGCGAAGCCACACGGGTGCACGGTGCAGGTCATGTGTGTGTTTCCCACTCCAGCTCATGTACTTTGCACACTCAAAACTGCAACGGAAAAAAACTCCCCCGGAGTCGCCAAACGCACACTTTAAATTTAATTCATTAAAGCTCGTGTGTGCGCATCAAAAGAGACATCGCCCGCTCTGCAATGTGCCGGCGTTGTATTTTTTCCTTGTTCAGAGATTTGTATGCGCAGTTTTTGACACACATAACCCGCCATGTTGAAAGTGGTTTGACATTTAGGCAACGTCCGGTATTTTTTCGGATGACTTTCACGCACCTTTGCGCGGAAAAGGCGGTGACTCAACAAGGCGCATGAACGCAATAAGTGAATTATTCAATATTAAAATATTTTTGGTTGAAACATCCACCCTTCATTTGGGCCCAAATAAACACTTGGAGTGAGATAAAATCTGTCTTTGGGGCGGGTTTTTGGTTGTGTTATATGCACAGGGCCTATTAAACTGCGTTTTAATAAAATGATTGAAAACAACAAATATTCACAACGAGCAGGAACTATGCAGCAAAAAAATGATATCGAAAGTGCCACGAGTCGACGTGTTCATCAAAAAGTGAAAGCTATAATTAGGCAAGACACACACACACACACACACAAACACACACACAAACACACACACATACACACGCGCACACATACACTTTTAACAACTTGGCTCGTGAACGCTCTAGTATTTCTGTTTCTACACAAACCGCCTCGGAGCACTTGAAGCTTTTTTTTTTGCCAAGCAGGAAAAAAACTCTCTCGGTGCTCGTTTCGTTCGGGAAACGCATGTCCGCAATCGAAATCCACTTCAAATACACAAAGAAAACCTAAAGCTGTCACCTGTCTTACCTCGATGAAGTTTTTTCTCGCGTCTAAATCCTCCAGACCTTTTCTCTTCGTTCTCTGAAAGCGAGCGAGCGACGTCTTCAGCTGCTGCTGCTGCTGCTGCACTCCAAACCCTCCTTCCAATATGGCATCTCCGCTCTGCGCATGACCAAAATAATTCGACAGATATTTTTCTAGCCAACTCCTTCGTTGACCTTTAGTGCAGTTGCAAACAAATTTGTTTGGGCCAATTATAAATAGAGACGTTAAAGTCCCCACCCCCTTTTTTGTGCTCGTTCTCTCCAATGCAAAGAAGCTCTCTCTCACACACACACACACACACACACACACACACACACACACACACACACACACACACACACACACACACACACACACACACACACACACACACACACACACACACACACACACACACACACACACACACACACACACACGCACACATCGGAAGCGGGAAACGCATTAAGCCATATTTTAGAGGACTTACATAGCCTATGTCCATTGCCTATTGACGAAATGTAGGCCTATTCCTGGTTACTCAAACATATTTTTGGAGGAAATCAAATAATTGTCATAGTACGCCTCGTGACACGGAAAAAAACCACAATAGGTTTCCGTTTCACATAGGCTAGATCATGTAAAGGAAGTGCTTGAGAATTTATGCGTTGGCAGAAAGGGGAATTCCATTTTTTTCCATAGGAAAGTAATCTATAACGTTTAAACCTTGGAGTATATTGGTTTTTTATCAAGGGATAAAAACACACAAACAGACACACACACGCACGAACGCACGTCTACACTTACACACACAAACACACACACACCAACACACATACACAGACGAAAATAAAAACACACGCACAAACACACACACACACACACACACACACACACACACACCACACACACACACACACACACACACACACACACACACACACACACACACACACACACACACACACACACAGAAAATCGCTGCGTATTTGGGCTATAAATCATTGAAATATTTACATGTAACCTTCCTTCCTATTAAACAAGAAGGTAATTACACGCCATTGATTAGCTCATTGATATGTGAGTGAGAATGAACACTGAACGGATGCAACAACAGAAATCTAATCCGCAACTCCCCCACTCACAAAAAAATAATGCCATCTGGCAAATAAAGCCTATAAAAGAAAATCCACAAGAAAATTAAGTGACCCGACACCGCAATAAACAGACAAAGAATAGAAGAGGCGAGAACCTGTCTGTAAAAAGAAAATAAAAGAAATTTCAACCATTAACTGACTAGATATAGCCCTATTTTTACATATGAGGTTTGGTAAAAAACACTTTTAAACAACCCAATATTTCGAGTCAACACTATCCTCTAGTGGCGGTGAGCACGTTTAAGCTCTGTAAATAGTCAAATTAAAGTTTTAGCCTGCTGAATAATATAGCGATGCGCTTTCAGTGACATGTGTTCGCTGTTCTTTCCTTTACCATTTCCCATATAGGACCTACTTGTCAGACAATAAGCCTGCAGTAAAATTCTTAAGATGTAGGTGAGGGACATTTCAGAGAGTCATTCAACCCATCAAACCTATGGATCACAAGACAGAATAAAGTAAGGCTAGCCTAAATTAATTGTTTTACTAATCAGAAAGAGCTGATATTTTTTATAGTTCTCCCGTCTCTCCTCTCTCGTGTTGCTAATGGGGTTAAATTCTCCCGAGTCACCGACTGCACCGTGTACCGCATCGGCCCGAGTCACTGAAGTGCCAACAAACAGTTAGAGTAGAGTAGACCCCACTTGTGATGTAACAGATGGTTGGGGCGCGCGCCGTGCTTCATTTAATCTGGCATCCAAGAGGCTTTTCCAAGCGCGCGGGAGAAGGGATTATCCCCCCACGTGCGATTCGTGCCATGGTTCTGCACAATATAGGTCTACCCCTGCGCCATGGACCTAAGCGGAGGAACCTGTGTTGTTTTGGGGTAATATAGGCCCTTACACCCGCATCAGATTAACGAGATAAAGGGGATATTTTAAGGCGGAATGGTGTTTTCCCCATGCACAGTGGGCGGGTAGTAACATGTAGGCCGACTCAACATATGTGAATATGAATAGGCTTGATACAATCAGGATGTGGCATTCTGTATTGATATAAAAAAATATATAACAATAAAATACATAAATATGACATAGGCCTATATATTATTTCTTCCTATAAATAGGCCTACATCAAATAAATAAATAAACGTACAGTACATGCTCGTAACTGTCCTACATCTCGTTATAGCTTACTCTGTATATAAAATGCGTATAATGTAGGCTACGGAGTTACGATCGCGTTGGGGGTCGTTATCTAGCCGTTTTGGACACAGTGGGACTGAGCATCTCGATCGCCCCTATGTTCGCGCGAGGGCGAGATTGAAAGACAAAAGACAGGAGAAGATCTCCCTGAAGCATCGCGAGGTTAGGGGAGAGCTGTGGGACGTGACGTCACGCCCTGCCCTGAGCTGGTTTGTTGTGAAGAGCCGTGGATGTGTCGGCTTTACGGAGAATCGATCACCCCCCCTTTTTCACCTTAACGGTTTTAGAGTTGGAAACGAAAGTCCGTCTCTGGACTACTTGTCACTTCGTCGGTCCATAAACCGGCGGTGTCGTTTTTATTGTTTCGGTTGATTTTATCTTTTGAAGAGAACGTGAGTCCCACATTTCGTCAACAAAACGCCGTTTTTGAAGAAGTGCCCCTTTGTTCGTTGCATTGTATTTAAGTGACCTTATCAACATGGACATTAACGGATACAAAGAGATTTTACTGCCGGATCGATTGGACATTAATAAAGTAACGGAAATAACCAATATGTCTGATATCATCGAGGCGACCCCGCACGGCTGCGATAACGGAGCCCTGACGGACAGGTTCGGGGTGCTGATCCAGGGGCTGCTGGGTGTCGTGGCGTTCAGCACTCTGATGCGTGAGTAGCCTCGTTAATCAACAAACCATTCAATGATATGTTTAGTGCATGGACCGATGATCTTCTTGGTGTAAGATAACAACGCGTGAGAGACATGTTTACGTTTTCCACGTGGCGCTTTGTTTACATTTGTCTGTTTCGACATACAGCCAGAGTGGCATCTTTGACGGCAGGAAACAACATTTTACTACAAAACTGTTAGATGTCATCTTAGCTATTTCAAAAAAAATAATAAAATACCAAGAGAACACACAGCCATTCAACGCGTCGTTGTTTTTTAACGCGATGGTTGCAAGGGAACCGAACGTGGTTGGCCAATGAGCGTTGAGAGAAAGTCTCTTCATTGAACAATAGCCAGTTATTGCGGAACTAACTTGTGATCATGAGGCAGCTGACCTCTTGTCATAGCCCACATCCATGGTGCAGCTGACTGCCTATGATTGACCCTATTATTGGTTTCTAGGACGGTTGTATCTCCAGGCACAATGAACCTCACGAGGCCGTAGATTGGGATATTTCAATGTTTAATGTGCATTGCTTGTGCATTTCATCAGTCAGCGGTTAAGCCTCATGTTAAATGAATGTAGGACCGCAGCCATACTTCGGTTTCATAAGCATTGACCGTTACCTACTAAACATGATTTCGTAAATACAAAAATAACATTTAATTGTATTATTTAGTATGAAGCTGTTTTTACTTTTATTTCTGTTTTTATGTGTATAATGGTTTGAAAAGTAACCCAAAAGGTTCCTTTACCGCATGATATTATAATAAGCATGTGAATTCTAGGACACATTTTTGTGAGCACTTAGTTTCATCGTGTTGACTGTGGGTGCGTGCTTGGAGCAGGTCAGGTGGTGTTTGTGTGTGTGTCTATATTGTGAGGCAATGACGAGGTCAGTTTCAGGAGAAATGTCTCTTCTGTTCCAAAGGCAAAAGGGAGACTAACGCCTTTTTAAAAGAGGAACTAGAGGCCAAACTTTCTCAAGCTCTGAGTGAGGAATGACTGAAGAGGCTTAGTTAGCAACGGCCACTCTCGGTGGAAGGAAGTTTGTTTTACAAAAGCATTTTGGAGCAACGGTCTCAGGAAGTTTGTTTTACAAAACGCTTCTATAGCAACGGTCACTCTGAGTGGAAGATTACCCAGCCAAGTTTTCTTAGATCCAACAATGGTTGACCTGAGTTTGCCTTATCCTGCAATGCAACAAATGGATTCTTATGAAGTAACTCAACAACATGTGTAAATAATACACATTTAATGTTTGAGCGTGTGTCGAGCTGGAAGGAGGGTCCACCTTCCCGGTGGTAGTTTTTGTTGTTGCCATCAGATATCAGATTTATTGCGGCCCAATTCGCTGTGTTGCAGTTTAAAGTTGTATTTTGTTTCCGTAACAAGGTTAGACAGTAGGGTGGAGCGACGGATCAATACACTCGCTAGCCTCCACTCAGTTACTTATTAGTAGAGTAATCAATATCTCTCTCTCGCTCCCCCTCCCTCCCATCCTCGTGTGTGTGTGTGTGTGTGTGTGTGTGTGTGTGTGTGTGTGTGTGTGTGTGTGTGTGTGTGTGTGTGTGTGTGTGTGTGTGTGTGTGTGTGTGTGTGTGTGTGTGTGTGTGTGTGTGTGTGTGTGTGTGTGTGTGTGTGTGTGTGTGGCTCCCTGAGGTCAGAGGACATCCGCTGGTGTGTTAATGTTTACAGGCGTCGTGTCCTGACAACACCCCCGACTCTCTCCCATGATCATTGAGCAGGGGTGTTTGCTTCCAGCACTACAGTGTAGCATGCCTTCCCCCCACCCCTAGCCCACCCTGGTCATATTCTGAAGAGAGGTGCCCTGATTGCTTAAGCAACTGTTACTGTGAATTAATTAATTTATTCAACCTTTATTTTATTTCTCTCTGAGAATAGTTTCTTAGGGTGGACAAGTGCTCCTTTACAATGTTGCCGGGATTACAAACAAAAGAGAATAACATGAGTGCAAAACAAAAACGAAATAAAATAAGTCGAAATAGGTCAAGAACAAGCATAAGTCAAAAAACAACAACATGCACATCTCTGTGTTTGTGTGCATGGTGTTTGCGTGTGTGTGAATCACCATGCAATCCTTGAGATATGGCCGTAGAGGTAAACAAGCAGAGCAGACTGTGAGTCCTAGAGCCAGAGAGAAGTGCAGCATTTATTTAAAACCTGGGCCAGTATGCATGTGAGTCATGACAACAAGCCCACAGCAACACTGGCTGCTCTTATAAAAACCAACTGCCCACAGGATTGTATTTCATAAGTGAAGTGAACATGTGGTTTTGGTTTCTTTCTTTTGTTTCCAGTGAAGAGGTTCAGAGAACCTGCGAGCATCAGACGACCATGGCGGATTTGGTCAGTAGTCTCTGTCTCTGTCTGTGTCTGTGTCTCTGTCTCTGTCTCTGTCTCTCCCTCCCCTTAAGGCCCTGATATGCCAAAAACAGAAATTGGGTGTTTGCACAGACACAATGGAGGGGTTGAGACCAAATCGAATGGTGGCTTTGATCGCCAGTCAGTAGTCAGTGTGTGCAGGGGGCTTTGCAGTAATTAGTCAAACATTTCCCACGCGCCCCTCAAAACATCGCTGACTGCCGTTGGTCAACAATACGGCCTGAATATTTTGTCTTGTCTCTCCGCGAATCTTGATAAACGAAAAGCACACCAATCACAGTTGGTATATTGTACCACGTTCAAAAATGAACTCCTGCCCCCAGCCAATGGCTGACGAGTTTCACAATTTGGCAGGTCAATTTTTTTTAATCAGATTTTCATATAAATACAATCGCTTTGTTGTAGATGTCTCCAGCCCGCCAGGTAAAAAGACACAATTAATCCTTTGAGATTTTGGCTGTACCATGTTTAAACGTCTATATTACACTGCTGTTCGACAGACTATACAAACGTCATTGTTTTTCGTTTTAAGTCGACATCGTGGCTTTGAATCTTCCTCTTCTCTCCGTCATCGGTTCCCCTGCGGACACGTGCGCCTGGCCCTCATTACTTCCTGTTTCCCCCCCCCCCCCCCCTCATTCCCCCAGGTTCTATGACACGTCCAAGCAGGCCATCGGGGCGCTGTTCATCCACCTGGCCAACGTGTTCCTGTCCACACTCACCGAGGAGGACCCCTGCTCTCTGTAGGTCCTCCCAGGACCCCCCGTCAAGGGGACGCCATAGACTGTTCTTTTAGGCCTGGTTACATCAGCAGAAGGACCAAAAACTAATGACGGCATTTCTAAAGCTATTACATTACTTTATCTATTTTGAATTGACCAATTATTCATTGATTTATTAATTCTGTTAGTGAAGTCTTTTCAGTTAGAATCGTTGGACCCAAGGCTGCATGCTATGAATAAAACAGCATGTTGTAATTCTTATTAGGTTTTGAGATTGTGATTTTTATAATGTAAACAGCAACCTTTTCATGCGACTGTAAAACACAAGTATCTCCATCATCGTTATCGTCGTTATATGGTTGTATATTCAAGGGGAATAACCAACCAGAATTTCGTCTCATTTCCTGTAGCTACTTAATCAACTTCCTGTTGGACGCCACACTGGGGATGCTGTTCATCTGGGCGGGAGTCCGGCTGGTGTCCAAGCTGGTGGAGAGCAAGCAGTGGACACTGCTCACGTTTGGAGAATACGGTGAGCGGCCATTTTGAAACAAGCTCAAATGTTTGCCTTGCAACAACAGACGGCCTGGCCGAGGCCAATCACACACACACACACACACACACACACACACACACACACACACACACACACACACACACACACACACACACACACACACACACACACACACACACACACACACACACACACACACACAGCCCTTTAGTTAGATAGACCAGACACATGCAAACCAAATAAAGGAGCACCCACATGATTGGTGCAATTTTGGTGAATCAGCAAATTGGGAAAAAACCCAGTGTGTCATAAGTGGTGTTGATTTGGCCTTTAAAGATAAGACGCATAAAACACTTGAATTCCCCCTCCGGTATTAATAAATTGTTAAAGTAAACCTTCACCCAAACATGTAGAGAAAACAGGATCTGGTTTGCAAGTTAATCTTTTCAATGATATAGAGCTTTAGATATAATTCATATAGTAAGTGATTGGCTTTGACCTCACCAAAATATCATATGTATTCAGGTGATTCAAAGATAATGGCGTTTAACAGGAACCCTGTCACTTGAAGTTTGGCTACTCAATGCTGTAGTTAGACCATGACACCATTTTTTTATGCTTACATTATGGCCAGTAGAGGGCACCCTAGTCGAGGGAGGGTTAAGGGGTGGTATTCAGTTGGTTGCAATCTGCAACCTCACCGCTAGATGCAACTAAATTGATGCTTGATGCTACACACTGGAACTTTCAATTAAGCGATGCTTTGTACTTCCAACCATGACCACTAGATGCCGCTCTTGAACCATTAGTGAACAACGGAGCGACGTTCGCGAGCAGTAGTGTATTGTACTCCTTAATTAAATGTATCTGGACCCATCATAAGATTTAGTGTCTCCTAAATCACTACAGTAAATTGCTACTGACAATAGCAAAATGTTAATAGTAAACACACAGATAAATTAACATATTTTTGAGTTAAGGACTTTGACTTTGTGGGGTTACCCCTCTGGGGGTTTCCATGGCGCTGACCTCTGTCTGACCTCCAGGTGACCCCCCCCAGGCGGCGGCGTGGCTGGGACAGTGTGGCTTCTACCTGGTCATCATGGTGCTGGAGAAGGCCGTGGTCAGCCTGGTGCTGCTGGTCCCCGGCTGGACCAACGTGAGTGTGGGGTCCTCGCCACACTACACAGACACGCACACTACGCACACACGCACGCCCACGCACACACGCACGCCCACGCCCACCACACACCACCCACCACCCACCAGCAGCCACCACCACCACACCACACACACACACACACACACACACACACACACACACACACACACACACACACACACACACACACACACACACACACACACAGAAGCTAGCCACAAACGGCTACTTTTCTGTATCTATTTTCACAATATACAAATAAACCTCCAAAAGCAGAAATACATCTGGTCTTGTTTCGGAAACTAATACATAATAAGTTTGATGTTTTAACCTTTTTATTTAACCTTAACACTTTTGGATCTCTAAATCTTAATCTCGACTACAATCTAGCATTGCAAAGTATTGAAAAAGGGGGCTTTTTTTTAACGTAATAATTATTATTTTAGAGAAATAATGATTATTATTTTAAAGAAATAATTATTGTTCATAAAGAAATATATGAAAAATATGTATATTTATATTTAATAAGTATATTTCTAATACTTTGAATTATATTATATATAGGATGTGTGGTTTGTGATGCACCCTTTCACTCAGTCTGTTCTCGCTCTTTTAAAAGCTCATGCTGTATACCAAGCTAACCTACTAGCATACTGTATTAGAGTGCAAGAGCAAGGTGAACAGGTGCAACACTTGCTTGTAAAAATGAATAACAGGTCCTTTTCCATGTCAGTTTTCCCTGTATGAACAAATACAGAAAAGAAAATGGAGGTCACTTCTGGTCCATAACAATAACAAATAATGTTGAACAAGCAACATCTTCATGTCAACAGTTTCACGTGAATTCTAAGGAAGTTCCTGTCCATTTGTAAAGCTTTTTTTTGTTGTTGCTGAAACATGAATGTACATTTCTATATATTAATACTAGCTATAGGAAACGATGCACAGTAATTAATGTTGGTTTTGAGTAGTAAAAGTAAAAGGTCAGAGAAGGTCCAACTTATTGACCGCCCTCTTTGTTTACAGTTGCAGGCGGTGTTGCTAAGCTACATCACTGATCCCCAGCTGGAGCTGGTGGTGGTCATGCTCATCGTGCCCTTCATAGTCAACGTGAGTCGACTCTCAAACTTCCAGAACCTTCCTCCCCTCCCCAGAAGATAAGATAAGATTAAAGTCAAAGATAGAGATGGTGTTTCAGATTTGAGAGGGATGAAAATGGTTGACAGTGTCAATTAAACTGCTTCAAAACATCTCTCTCTCCCTAACTGGAGATATATGGGCTTATTATATTTAATATATTATAGATGGTTTGTTTGTATTTACATATAATAAAAACAGCGGTCTAAAAAAGATGTATACAGTGAAAGAGATCCATACTGAGCTCAGTATCTTCTCCAACTCTGTTCCTCTGTCTCTCGCCCGCCTGCAGTCCATCATGTTCTGGGTGGTGGACAGTCTGATGATGAGGAAGTACAAGACGACGAAGAGCGTGGAGGACTCGTGCGACAGCGGCCCTGGCATCCCGCGGTCGGGCTCCCTGCCGTTCATTGCCGACGACGAATCCCAGGTGAGATCAAGGACAAAATAATACTTCCCATTAAATCTTGCCGTATTGTTTACACAAAATTGGGAATAATGGGGCTAGAAATTCCCCCGTTTACTTCTGTACTTCTGTGATTGTATAGTTCATCGTTATTCTAAGGATTCTCTATTCGCTACCAGTCGGGATTCATCTGCCCCAGTGTGTTCATTTCCTACATTACCCAGAATGACTTTCACCAGATAAGACCAACTGTGAGAGCAGGCGTATCACCATCAGCATCGTACATCCAGAATGCATGGCCGCGATCTACGATGGAGGAATAACTGAGTTGTTCATTTTATGGGGAATGGTAACCTGTTAGATACAGACTTGGCACCATGTCCCATATTGGCCTTTGTGGTCTTTCTTTCTCCTAAATGGTACAACAAACTGTGACTACGTCAGCCAGGCTAAACCTCAGCGGGCGCTCCGAGTGGACTCTCAGCATGCATCAACACATCACCTCAGGGCTTGTTCCAAGTCACACCATGGCTCTTGTATGGCACAAACAGTTTGCCTGTTTTTTCTACCCCATCAGTGGAAGCAAAGCGCAGTGGGAACATGGAAGGACTCTGTCACTTCAACAGCCCCTGTTGTCTTGAGGCCACAGGAACGCAGCCGCAAAGGCCGCCCACAATGTCACTTGAACAGTAGCCTGTGTCTTCCTTCTGAACTATGGAATAGTGGATTCCTCTTGGGGGCCCTGGTATACACACACATGCGTGCTCAAAAGCACACACACAAATAGCACACACACAGGCACACACACAAGCTCTCCCTCTGGGAGCCACACAACGTCCCTTCATCCCGGTAATAAACGTGACATTTGGGAATCAAGCTCTATTCCCCCTCTATTTCCCCCTGATGCGCGATGTTATGGAAAGCTGAGCTGAATAGAAGAAGGGGATTGAGAGAATGAGATAGATTGGGTGGGGAGGATGGCGGAGAGCGTATGCTGGTCAAACGCAGTGGAGAGAATGAGTAAGAGGGAGGGAGGTTGAGTGACAGGGGGAGAGAGTAAGGCGAGCGCAGTGTGGCCACAATGCTGGTGTTGTGATCCACTGCCCTGCGCCTCTCTATTCTGGATATGATATTATGGGATGGATTATGGAGCACACAAGCAAGCCCAGGGAAGCCTCTGCTTCTCGGATCAGAGCCGGACGGCCCAGAGACTGTAAACGTGGTATAACTGTGCAGCCAGGGCCGTCGTATGGATCCAACAAGTCATCAGCTTTACACCCAGAGATGGGCTTCCAACCTGGGATCTTATTTTACAGACTCGCTGCTGGCTACGCCGTGTGGAAAATGTTTGATCATCGGACGGAAATGTGGCAGTAGTAATGCATAAAAGATGTTTCTCTTAAATATTTTAAGAAGTTTTTTGATAGTGGAAAATTTCTTAACATGCCTTTTGAAATACATTTTACTAATCCTTCGCTTGAATTGAATCTCATGCTTACACAACTGTGTGTGTGTGTGTGTGTGTGTGTGTGTGTGTGTGTGTGTGTGTGTGTGTGTGTGTGTGTGTGTGTGTGTGCGCGTGTGTGCGTGTGCGTGTGCGTGTGCTGCGTCTGCAGGTGCTGCTGACTGTAGATACAGACACGGAGGACGCCACTGAGGAAGAGGAGGAGGAGGAGGAGGGGCGTGAAGACCAGCTCATCCCCACACCCCACTTCTCTGAGGGAGCCCCCAAACCCTGCTGGGTGGTGGTGTGACCCAGCCCACCCAGTACCACCTGGGGCCCCCAGAATCCACAGGCAATCCTAAGCCCGCCCACTCCTACTATAACCAATGAGAAGGCAGCCGTAAGAGAACCTGTACCTCTCTTGTCTTCCGTCTGTCTCTCGTACACACACAGACATGCACAGAGGAATCTCAGGTGGTGAATATTTAACGAGAATGCTGTGATTTATGATTGATTCATTGATTTCCTTTCTCGTTTTAAGTCGTCTCCTCATCACCATCGACACAAGGGTTCTTCATGGTCAGATCTGTGTGTGAGGCTCCATTTTGAAGGCCCTTCCCACTGTGGTTCTAACATCCTCCTGACTCGGTTTAAGCGATTGGAAACTACGCAGTGGGCGGGAGTATGTACCTCAGGTTTTCTTTGTGCCTTTTTTAAACCTTTTTTATCTCTCCTTTACCACATTGCCGTGCTCTTCAGGGAGCATCACAGTGACCACAGTGGAACGTATCAAAGGGAGGTTCCTCGTTTCATAGGGGCTTAATTAGAGAGCGCACGCTACCTTTAACCAAAGGGGAGGGGGACTTGGGTTCAGGTGACAGGTCTGCAATGGTGGCAAACGAAGGAAAATTCAGAGGAATAGATTCCCAATTTAAATTGTGGTCGTATCGCCTTACCACTGAAAGAGGCAGGGGTGAAACGTATTAGAGGGTGATCTCCTTAGAGGCGTTCCACATCACAGATCCAGTTCTCAAAGGGCTGTTGGATTGTGATTGATGAAGAGGTAGCCTTCACAAGTCTTCATTCGAATGATGTTACTTTAAAAGCCTTTCCTTTTGGTTTTAATTAAAGGTCCCAAGAGAAGTCTATTTCAGACTTTTATCAGGTATGCATTTTGAAATGGATAGATTTGTGTGGGTACACTAGTTGTTGATCAGCTAGCCACAAGAGAACATTAATTGAATGTATATTGGACCTGTACCTTTTAATGACTACAATTGCGTATAAAATCTTTAATCTGCTCTTCCTGTCAGCCTCATCGTTTCTCCGTGAAGATTACAAATGCACATACCATCCGGAGAGTCCATGTGTAGCTGTTCATTCTTTAGTTGCTGTAATGGAGACTCTACTCTGTTGTCGCATTCTTTGGGGGGAAAACCGCCACTTTTACATAACAAGGGTGGGCTGTAAAAGTGGAACTGTTATTATGGAGAAATTCACTACACATTCCTGCAACATTCCCTGTCGCTGCTTTCTTGAATCTGTATTATCTTTTGGTGCTTTTATTTTGGTAGCTTCTCTCAATGATTCCGAAGTGAACGACATCAGGCAGAAATTTGTTTTGTTTTGTAATAACTGAATACTGCAGTAGTCAAACCAAACTGAGTTACGTATATTAATGATGCATATCTTAATTATACCAGTTATATTGATTCCTGACACCTTGCACATTTAATATATTTATTCTGTGATTATTATGACAATTTTTTTATTGATTATATTGATTATTTGCCACTATATTGACGGCACATCTGTGATTATTACAGGGGCAATTTAAACTGTATTTAGTCAAATGTTTAATCTTGAATATGTTAAGTACAATATCCCAGATCCATTATTAATGGTACAGTTGGATAAATATTTAATGATTACTTCATCATGCCCTACAGTATATCAACAATATTTGTGGTATAAACGTGTATAATGGAAAACCAAAATCGAATTGTCTGCATACTTTAAACTCCTGTGCTTTTAAATCTACAATGTCCTTTTAAGATCAATGATGACTCGTGACACTTAATTGCCTTGGGGTATCTTTACATACAGTATTCATTATCCGCACCTACTATATGATCAACTGTTTACACATTCACTCAACAGTATTCTTGTCCATAAATGTATCGTGAATCCAACTTTTAATGTTTTTTTTTATTAAATTTTTTTATTATAGCCAGAAAACTGTTATAAACTGTCGTTGAAACAGTCCGTGGCCTTGGACCAAAAAAAGGCCGATCAACGGTGCTTCTTAATGAATGTACCTTTTGGTTTTGCACTTTTGATTGTTCTACGTTGCACTGAAGAGAATAAAGTTCAGTGACAGACTCCCGTGTTTTGGTGTTGGAATTCCTCTAGTCCTCCCCACTATACTCACACACACATACACCTGGGAGGGGGGTTGGTTGGTGCTGGGAGGGGACAGGGGGGACTGGTCCTGAGCACACCTGTGGGGGCAGGGCCAGCAGCCTGTGACCTGCAGCTGAAGACAGGGAGGCGGGGGGAGACGGCTTTGGTCCCTACGTCTGAGGCATGTTTGGTGTGAGGTTCACAAGCAGAATAAATGAACTAGTTTTGTTTCTGGCTATATATATTTTTATTATTTTACTAGATTTACACTTCATTAAAAAAATGTATTTACAATAAAAAATTGATACAAAACAATTCTCACAAAATACTCACACAAAAAACGTACTTCTGAATTAAAAACAAAAAGGAGTACAGGTAGCAGAGTCTCGGGTGCGTGGGAGAAAACTCGGTTGTCGTAGGGTAAGCCTACATTTACAATCAACGACACGACGGTGCAATTAAGTCCCGACTGGAAAGTCATTGCATTTAAATTAAATTTTTTTAAAAAATCGCAGGCTTAAGGGCAACAAGTAGGAGGGTGCGGTTATCGTCGGACAAAACAAAGTATTTACAGTTAAAGATCGCGATCATGCTGATCGCCTCAGGCCGCTCACACGTTGCTCCCCTCTCTCCACTCCGCCGTCTCGAACATGTGCGGCACCACATAGTCCTCGTAGCGCCCGTCGATGAGCTTGGCCGCGTTGTTCCGGGCGAACCAGCAGTCCACGCTCTGCGCGCCGCTGTAGATGCGCCGGGTCTTCTTCACCACCGGCACCGAGCGCCGCTTCACCTTCAGCACCGGAGTCTTCCTCGCCCCGCCCTCGGCCGAGCCGTCGGTCAGCATCTCGCCCAGCCCCACGTCCTGGTGCAGGAACTGACCTGGAGGAGAGAAAACGAGTCGGGATCGGTCAGAAAGTCGAATGACGATGGAATGCATTGTATTGAATGAATATAGGCCTAGATATATATATATATATATATATATATATATATATATATATATATATATATATATATATATATATATATATATATATATATATATATATATATATATAAGTTATTATTGTTTGTTGTGTTTTGTTTGTTTTTTATTCGTTATTTGTGTGCGAAAAGAAAATCCAGCAAATAAAGTCTGATTTATTTGAGTGTGACCGGAGGCGAAATGTGGTTGTGCTGAATTTGATTACGGTAGTTATTATAATCATTTCATCGGCAGAGAAAATCGACCGTGAAGTGAATAAATAATAACAACGCTTTCTCATGAAATGCAAATCCCTTCGAATGTGTACGGCTTTAGCCGAAAGTCAAAAAGAAAATGGTCTACTACATGACGCATAAAGAAAGAAGGGAAGAAAAGAGGGACCTATATCCCAACCCAGCCGTCGAGCATTGTGAATATACACTGTGAATATTCTATTCTGTATAATGCATGCACTGTCTGTGTATACCGTATATGTTATGTTTATTTGCGCTATTATGTTGCTGTTATGTGTTACGTGGTAAACATATTAACAGCACATTTGAGGAAACGCAATTTCGAACCTCTATGTAACTTGTCTGACAATAAAGTTCACTTTCGACTTTGACCTTGACCTTGACCTTGAGCGCTCTCCCTACCCAGCAGGCCGTGGCAGTCCCGGGACAAGCCCTTGCTATTGGAGATGTAGAACCCCACGTGATCCCTCTGGTACGGCGCAGGGTTCTTGTAGCGGTGCAGCAGGATCACGAAGGCCACCGTCCCGCCCACCGTCACGGTCACGTTGGCGCCCGCCGCCACCGCCACCGCCACCTCGCCGCTCTGCACGGCCACCGTGGCGTCGCAGGGCAGCACCAGGCGGTCGTGCCCGTCCAGGATCACCTTCTTGGGGGTGACCTCGATGTAGGCGCGGCGGCCTGGGCGGTCCACCACCACCGTGATAGTGCTGAAGTAGGTGCGCTGCTGCTTGTGGCTGCCCGGTGGCGCCGGAGCGCCGATGAGTTTGCCGTTCACCGTCACCCCTTGAGGGGAGGAAGGAGGAGGGAAAGAACTACAATCATGGCCGACAAGCCGCACTTGTATTATTGTATACTGTATTATGCATGTGGATTTTTGTGGCTTTTTAGGTCGAGGGCCGTGGAGACTGACGGTAGAGTGGCTTCAGGGATAGAGGGGATGACATGTTGCATAGAATGGACCCTTGGTTTGGCTTTTAAAAGGTGACATATTATACCACCAGGTGTGAGTGTGATTAGCCGTTACAAGCCGTTGTAGCGGCTTGTAAAGATCGGCCTCTTCTGACATCACAAGTGGGCGTGTCCACCTAGATGTGTGCTGGATAGATCAGTCCACCAGCCTTGTCCAACAGATTGTAACGGCTAATTACACTCACACCTGTAGGTATAACATGGGACCTTTAAGGAGTGAAAAACACAAGACATATTTATCAGTGTCGAGCATAAACTCAAAACCTTTCAGTCTCTCTTTAACGGCCTCCTTTAAAATAGCGTGCTCCATCTCAAAGGGTTTGCCTTTGAATTAAAATGGCATTTGGGCTTTAGAGGTCATCCAGGGGTCGTTGCTGGGGGAGGGGGGGTTACCTGAGTGCTTGTGATCGGAGACGAGGCGCAGGACGTGCCCGGGCTCTCCGTTGATGTTGAAGCACACAGTGAGTTTACTCTGGGGGAACTCCACCACAAAGTGGGGGTCCCCGTCGGCTGGGGGCAGGGGAAAACAAACATGAGGGGATTAAAACTGGATACACAAGCGGCCCTGAAACATGAACTGCAAATGGTCAGAAGAATCCATCCGGTGGGTTTGAAGAGAGCAAAGCTGGAATAACAAGTTTGGTTATTCGTCTTGTAGGAAAGGGCCGCTAATCTACGACCCTTCAGATACCATTTAAATAAAATGTCACTCCAAGAAATAAATAAAGAATTTGGCATTTTACATTTGTCCTTTGACATTTGACAGTTTGGCTGAGCTCAAGACCGTGCGTGCCTAAGCACCTCAGACACTGAGAACACATTTTCTCTAATTTGGCCTTGAACTTTTGAAATTCAAAGCCAAAGCCCAAAGTGCTATGAAGCAGACTAATGGTGTGCCTCAGCGCCTGATCCCAGTGCCGCGAGCACTTCTTCTCACCACCCCGGTCTCCTGAGAACTGGCCCAGAGGAGGCGAGATGCTGTTGTTAATGAGAGAGGGCGCGTGGGGTAATGAGGGGGTCATTAGCTGCCTGCTAACATGCTAAACCGCTAGCTACCTCCGCTGCAGTCCTCTGTCTTTACACAGAGGAGGACGCACCAGAAGTAGTGCACAGGAGGACTTCCCCCCCCCCCCCTCCGCTCCCCTGACTCTCCTTGACGATGTGTTTTCAAGGGTCTCCCCACTCCACACACACACACACACACACTCCCCCGCGATGGCCATGTGATTTTGATTGACGCTACCGTCTGTTTGTCAAGCATCCAAATTACAGACTCTTGTCCTCCACAGCGTTTAGACAAGAGAGACAGAGGGAGAGAGAGAGAGCTTCTTCTACAGAAGACTTCCACTCTCATCTGTCTTTTTTGTCCAAGCCCTCTCCCCACTACCCCCCCAACCACCCCCCAGTCTCCCAGAGGAGCTTCAGAAGCAACAGAACTGAAAAGACGGGAGGACAAAATCAAAAGGCTGCATGGCCGAGAGAGAGAGAGAGAGAGAGAGAGAGAGAGAGAGAGAGAGAGAGAGAGAGAGAGAGAGGAAGAGAGAGAGAGAGAGAGAGAGAAGAGAGAGAGAGAGAGAGAGAGAGAGAGAGAGAGACAAAGACAAGACAAACAGAGACAGAGACAGAGAGAGAATGCAATGTATTCACCTGATGTTTTGGTGAAGGTGACGGATTTCCTAGCCGGTCTCCTCACTACACCACCTACGAGGACAGAGTGCATATTAACCTCTCCTATTGACAGCCCATGCAGACTGAGAACCACTTATTTGATACACCATCTGCTATCATTATTTGTCTCCATTGGTATCCTGTGTAATCCCACTGCCTGAGGCACCTCCTGCACACTTTGGCCGTGGTGATAAAGGTTTGGCCGTTTGTGTTAAGAGCCGGATGATTAAGGCTAGGATGAGGTTCGTAACATCGACCAATCACAGCCCTCGTCACCCATGACCAGGTAAGACGTCTGGCGTTACCTATAGCGTTCCCAGAAGCTGCACCCTGGCTCCTAGCCGGCTTCCTGTTGTCACCCCGGGCCCGGTCTCCCCCCCTCCTCCTCCTCCTCCTCCAGCTCATTGGCCGGTCCTGCGGGCCCCTGGCTCCTGGAGGAGGAGGGGGCGGCAGTGGGGGGCGGCGGCGGGGCCATGGAGCCGTTAGCCATCACCTGGGGCCGCTCCACGTTCAGGTTGGTGAGCGGCGTGAGGAAGTTGTAGGCCAGCGAGAGGTCGGTGGCGTGCCGCGTGAGACCCTCCCGCTCGCCGCTGGTCTGGCTGCGCAGCCGCGACCGCAGCCCCTCCTTGATGCTCAGGAACCCCCACAGCCGCTCCACAAAGTCCTCCTCCGGCGTGGGCGCTGCCCCCTCCAGCGATGGCGACGCCCCTGCTGACGACGGCGACGACGAAGCCCCTCCCACAGGCCTCGACGAAGACGGCGACGAAGCCCCTCCCACAGGCCCCGACGAAGACGGCGACGAAGCCCCTCCCACGGGCCTCGACGAAGACGGCGGCGCCCCCGGGACCCTCCCCCCGCCGCCGCTGACCGGCCCTTGGGACCTCGCCGCCGCCGCCGCTCGGGCGCGCTCGGCCGCCGCTGCCACCGCCGCCTTCACGTGGCGCTTCGTCTCCTCCTGGCGCTGGCGCAGCGGCACGTCCGTGTCCAGGACGATGGTCTTGTCGCTGCTGCTGGCCGTCACCTGCACGTGGAGGGACCCCGCGTTGCGATCGGTCAGCTGGCCGGCCACCACGATCTCGGAGCCGTTGAAGTAGTTGGTGAAGAGGCTCTGGGTGACGTACTGCACCGAGTCCTCCGGGTAGTTGATCCGGATGTCCGACAGCAGCGGCGTGCCGATCTCGTCGTAGAAGCTGGGGGCGCAGGGAATGATGGGAAGTATTATTGTTGTGCGCAGGACATTAACCCCTATTGAATCTTGAATCTTGAGGGGAGAAAACGGGCAAGACGCATGAGAACCCGCAGAGATCCATCATATAGATGTGCCCTTTGGGGGATACTTTTATCAAAGGTGTCCTACGACACCCTGGCAGTGTTAATGCCATGCTCTCCCCGTTGGTCACACGACAGCTAAAGGGGTCCACTGTTGACATGCTCACAGACTCCCTCAACAAACAAACACCAACATGAGGCCAGTGTGACATGTGGTTTGTCTCTGGCGGTTATCTGAAAAAGAAAAGGTCCAAATTGTGGAATCGCGGTCAGCCAACTTCGGCCACCATTCAAGGTCGGGGGGGTTGGTGTTTATGGGGTAGTGTGCAAGCTTGAGGCCTCAGAAACCAACTGACGAAACCACCCAAAGCGCTTCCCAGTTTCTTCCAAGGTTCACAGTCGATGACAGAGGGTCGGGGGTTAAGGTACTGATGCTGATGCTAGGAGGAGATCGTGTGAGAGAGTGTTGGAGGCAAGCACATGACTGGGAGCTCAAGTCTGTCTCTCCGCAACCACAGGGTTTTATCTGTGGAATAAGCATCTGATGTTCCACCACAAACACATGTGTTTGTGTCTGTGTGTGTCTGTGTGTGTGTCTGTGTGTGTGTGTGTGTGTGTGTGTGTGTGTGTGTGTGTGTGTGTGTGTGTGTGTGTGTGTGTGTGTGTGTGTGTGTGTGTGTGTGTGTGTGTGTGTGTGTGTGTGTGTGTGTGTGTGTGTGCGTGAGTGAGTGTGTGAATGTGCTTGTATTTCTGTGTTGATGCATGAGATTGAAAGATGGATTGTGGTGGAGTAAGGAAAAATGTGTGAGTGTGTGTGTGCGTGTGCGTGTGCGTGCGTGTGCGTGCGTGTGTGTGTGTGTGTGTGTGTGTGTGTGTGTGTGTGTGCGTGTGGTAAAAAGCTGTAGATTCTGATGACGCCGTGCTGACGTTGATTAAAGAAGTGAGTTGTCAGCACCAGCACATCTAGAGCCGTCTCCGCGCGCCCGCGTGATGAGAGACAGACAGGCTGGGATGAGTATGAGCACCCTGAGGTGAACGGTGGAGGCTTCAGGAGGGATTCACTGCTGCATTACATATGTACAACACACATACGGTGGAGGAAAAGAGGAATTGATAACGCTTTTCCTCAAAGGGGACATTTTTTAAATGTCAACTGTATTTGTTTGTGTCATCTGTTGTCGTAACTATAGAGTAGTTATGAAAGTAGTCACTAAACAATTGATGAGAAAGTCTAATTCAAATGACTCATTTCAGTAAAAGTCATATTTTAAAAAGCACTGACTCATCAGCACTTCTCGAACAACAAATGACTAAGCCTAGCTGGCTGCTACCCATTTGTCTTTCTGCCCGGACGTGCAACACGTAGCATTTCAAAGTGAGTGCAATATCGATTGAACGCTTTCAAAGAAAATGAACGATATGACTAAACAGTGAGTCATCATGAGTTCCATGCAGTAGAGTCATATCTGCATGGAAACAATCCAGACCTCAACGAACCCAACACGGGGAATCAAACCCGCGGCGCCCGCCCCTTGTTGCCCCCTACCCTTTGAGCATGGCGCTGGCGTCGGCGTCCTCGCCGATGCGCCGCATCATGCCACAGTTCTCCAGCGCCATGCGCTCCAGTAGCCGGTAGTCCACGTCGTTGCCCAGGCCGATGGTGAACACGCAGAACTTCTCCTGCACCGCCTTGCGCGCGTTGCCCAGGATGGCGTTGGACTTGACCACGCCCACCGTGGGCCGCCCGTCCGTCAGGAAGATGACCAGCGACACGCTATTCTGGCTGGCGTCCGGGCCCGCCAGGAAGTCCCGGAGCAGCGACGAGCCCGTCTGCATGGCCTCGTCGATGTTGGTGCCTGGGGGGGTGGGGGGGGGGGGGGGCAGAACGCCGCTTTAGCAAAAAGCTGGTCTATGTCTTCCCTCCTACTAAGGTTCCTGGCCCCCTTAATCTTAAAGGGGACATGTTATACCACCAGGTGTGAGTGTGATTAGCCGGTACAAGCCGTTTTGAAAATCTGCCTCTTCTGACATCACACTCACACCTGGTGGTATAAAATGTCACCTTTAAAACATTCTTCCAAAGAATATCCCCTTGGCGGCAGGTTTAATGAAATCAATACAAACCCATTCCTTGAGGGAAACACAACATTGGAGTAACTCAACCCAAGACGAAGCTTAATCTACTGCATCAAAATGGACATCACCCTGAATTGAATTGTTAAGACTTGAAGTGAATTCAAGACAAAGCGTTGGTGGCGTGTCGTGATGCAGAGGGGTGGGGTAGTGATGGCGGTAGTGTTGGTGGTAGTGATGGTGGTGGTAGTGATGGTAGTGGTGATGGTGGTTAGGTGGTAATGGCTCTGTCGGTGCTGGTGGTTGTGGTGGTGATGGTGATGGTGTTAGTGTAGGTGGTAGTGATGGTGGTGGTCGTGGTTTTGGTGGTGGTAGTGGTGATGGTGTTAGTGTAGGTGGTAATGGCTCTGTCGGTGCTGGTGGTTGTGGTGGTGATGGTGGTGGTAGTGGTGATGGTGTTAGTGTAGGTGGTAATGGCTCTGTCGGTGCTGGTGGTTGTGGGGGTGGTGTTGGTGGTGGTGGTGGTGTTGGTGGGGGTTGGTGGTGGTGGTGGTGGTGGTGTTGGTGGTGGTGGTGTTGGTGGGGGTGGTGTTGGTGGTGGGGTGTGGTGGCGGGTGTTTTGGCGCTCACCGCCGCTGGGCGCCAGCGTGTAGATGAACTTCTTGGCGTCCCTGACGTTGAGGGGTGTGACCGGCACGAGGCGGCCCTGCTGCCACACCTTCACCTTGTTGGAGAAGCTGACGAAGTTGAAGCGGTCGTCGGGGCGCAGGTCCTTCAGGATGGTGAACAGGGCGTCCTTGGTCTGAGTGGGAGGAGCCACAGCGTTACTGTTATGATAGGGGAGGAGGAGGAGGAGGAGGGGCCAGTGGTAGAACAGGAAGGAGAGGGGCGGGGAAGATGGATGAAGAAACTAGGGTAAATACAAAAGTGAAGACACAGCCGTATCTTCTTTAATATAAACCAGCTCCCACACCGGCTGCTGTCGGTTATCCACTCCTGACACGCACACATACACACACACACACACACACACACACACACACACACACACACACACACCACACACACACTCCACACTCTCACACACATGATGCAGATACAACACACACACACACACACACACACACACACACACACACACACACCACACACACACACACACACACACACACACAACACAACACACACCCACCCCCCCCCACACACACACATACACACAGTCTCGCGATTCCATTTGCGCTCTGCACTGCTTCTGCGTTCCTCCTTCTCAGGCGGCTGATGAATCGTGTGTCTGTGGTCGGCAGCGAAGCTCTGCCCTGCGCACCGCGTCCAGCGCTGCGGCCACTAGAAGGTCAGTACAGCAGGGTGACCCCAGGAGGGGGGGGGGGGAGAACCGCCTCTGAAACGCTGCATTGTTCCAGCCACTTCAAGGCACGCCCGTTGTTCATTCGCTCGTTCTGCTGGGGTTGGGGGTCAATAAGGGTGGGGGGGGGTGGGGTCAGCGAGGGGTGGGGCGGGGTTAAGAGTTCTGCTTGTTTTCCGAAAGTTCCATTACCCAATGGGAGTTGACCTTCTTCCCTCCCTCACAGCAGGGCCTTCTGTGTGTGTGTGTCGTGTGTGTGTGTGTGTGTGTGTGTGTGTGTGTGTGTGTGTGTGTGAGAGTGTGTAAGTGAGAGTGTATGTGTGTGTGTGTGTGTGTGTGTGTGTGTGTGTGTGTGTGTGTGTGTGTGTGTGTGTGTGTGTGTGTGTGTGTGTGTGTGTGTGTAGTGGGTGTGAGAGTGTTTACTGAGAGTGCAGTGTCTTCTGTGTCTGTGTGTGTGTGTGTGTGTTGGTGAGAGTGTGTAAGTGAGAGTGTATGTGTGTCTGTGTGTGTGTGTGTGTGTGTGTGTGTGTGTGTGTGTGTGTGTGTGTGTGTGTGTGTGGATATGGGTGTATTTTCAACACTTTGGTTTAGTTTGTTTTATGCCTTCCTTTAGAGCGCTTCTCTCTCTTGTTTTGACGTTGGGGCCGTCTTGCCCCTCCTCCCGGGGCCCGGAGGGACCAGGCAGCTGTGTGGATCTGATCCGGGTCGGGCCCGGGGCCCAGTGCACCGGGGCCCCGTGGGGCGGGTGGGTTGGTAGCAGGGTTGGTATCTTCATGCTATCATGCTAACGCGGTGGAAAGAGGCTGTAATAGCTGTTCCAGTGTGGGATTAAAGATGTTGGGTTCAATACAATACACCCCCCCCCCCCCCCCCCCCCCCCCCGACCCCAGCCCCCCCAGCACATAATGTTCTTCCCATAGCCTCATTCTTTCCTCTTTCTCTATTTTGACCCAGGGCGCCATTGGCTTGAGACGTCTCCTCTCTCCGATAAGAGACCAGACAGCCGGTCCTGATCGGGACTTTATCTTCTCTATGCCAATTTCACACTCAATATCTCATCTGGTTTATTAAACAACAGAAACTGAAGGTAACCCGATGGGCTAAAGGCCTTGAGCAGCCGACCGGAGAGAGAGAACGTTGCTAATAGCGACAGAAATGGTCTTTTTTTTTTTACAAAGTGGTGAACACCACCGTCCACAGACAGGTGTTCCCTGGCGTACCTCCTCACCTGTCTGATCTTGGTGCCCAGCATGGAGGCGCTGGTGTCGATCACAAACACCACGTTCTTGGGGACCACCGGCAGGTCTTTGGGGGCAAAGTAGTGGACGAAGTGGCCGTTCATAACCTGGAGAAAGAAAAGAGAGGGCGGAGGCACACACACACACACACATACAGATAAACACACACACACACACACACACACACACACACACACACACACACACACACACACACACACACACACACACACACACACACACACACACACACACACACACACATTTCAGTTCTGTGATTTCATTCCCAGAGTGTGCAACGTTTTCTGGCAGTCACGCGAGGCATTGGCGGTTGTCCTGAGAAATGAATTACCAACAGGTGGATGGCTATCAACACAGCAGTTCATTTTCCCAGAAGCATTCGGGTGAGTGTGTGTGTGTGTGTGTGTGTGTGTGTGTGTGTGTGTGTGTGTGTGTGTGTGTGTGTGTGTGTGTGTGTGTGTGTGTGTGTGTGTGTGTGTGTAGTTGTGTGTGAGTGTTTTGCCTTGCATGACCACAACTCCAAGAGGGTAAGAAGCTGGTTGTTTCAACGCTGTCATGAATTAATAAATGAAGTCAGTTTTCATTTGGCTGTTTCCCCCCGTCAACAGGGTCATACTCTAGCCCTGGAATAAGCTCCCACGGGGATCTTTAGATACATATATCAGAATATATTGGTGCAATCCCTCTCTCTTTACCACTTTTCTCCTGTCTCACTATACTTGCTTAGTCTAGAAAGGTGAACAGCTGTATCTAGTGTATCGTACTATTATATGATATATATTTAAATATACTATTATACATAATGTAAATAAAGATGTGTCACCAAGGACCAGTTAAAGGGTAAGGCAATGCTCAAGGAGGCCTAGTGGTAGAGTGTGAACATCGGGAATTGAACCGCAAACCTTCTGCCTGGGAGACAAACACCCTAAACCTGGCCTATACCACCCTGACCATAGCATCACACAAGAAACCCTGCAGCACAATGAAGATATCACTCCTGTTCAACCCTCTCGTGGAGAGAGCCATGGCAGCGAGCTACGTGCACACTTTTTGTTGGTCATCCCCACCTGTATGTCTCCAATGCCCAGCTCTCTCTCCACGTCGTAGCGGACCACAAAGTCGCCGAGGTTACCGCTGGTGGCGATCTTGGCCTGCTGGACGATGTTGGGGCTGAAGCTGACCTGGCAGAAGTTCTTGTTCTGCTTGATCGCCGTGGTGACGGGCAGATCAGTCTTGCCTGAATGGATGGATCGGTGTGTGTTGTGGTGGATGAGTGTGTGGGTGATTGATGGATGGAAAGATGGACGGATGACAGAGAGAGGGTGACATACATTATAGCAAGGAACTCAATTAAATCCAAGATTCCCCCCCCTCCCACACACACACACAAGACATGGATAATTACTTTTGACAACCCTTACCCCTCCCACACACACACACACACACACACACACACACACACACACACACACACACACACACACACACACACACACACACACACACACACACACACACACACACACACACAACTTCAGACACACACATACACAAAAACACACTCCTTTCACAGACCACACCAACACATAAATATACACACACACACACACACACACACACACACACACACACACACACACACACACACACACACACACACACACACACATGCACTCATACACACACACACACACACACACACACACACACACACACACACACACACACACACACACACACACACACACACACACACACACACACACACACACACACACACACACACACACACACACACACACACACACACACACACACACACACACGACCGTCCCCACCCTTGGACAGGCTGGACCCCGCCCTGCCTCCTCCGTTGCGCAGCGGCAGGACCTCCAGGTGGGAGATGGGGGCGTGGTCCACGATGATGACGTCCAGCGAGAGGCGGCTGATGAGCTGCAGCGGCCGCAGGCTGGTGACGTGCTCGTAGCGGCCCAGCCGGCGCCGCAGCAGCTGCTCGTAGGTCAGCAGGAACACCGCCCGGTTGCGGCCGGGGATGACCGCCGCCATGCGGAACGTCTCCGTCTCCGTGGAGCCGTCGGTGGGGGGGCTGGGGGAGGGAAGGAGGAGCACTGATGGAGCACACTGCAAAATCAGAGTGCTTTGCGTAGGTAAGACTCACACTTTGAAGGACAATCATTGAAACAAGGGACGCTGAATATAATATAGGCATCGTTGGTCAAGTGTCCCCAACAGTGACCTCTAGTGGCTACAGTTGTGGCTGTAGTTAGAGATAGTTGGTATCATTTTCTGTGGGATTTTCCCACATTCCTGGCGGCTGCAAAATTGGACAAGAACAAAACGATTCAGCCAAACGTTTGGGGCTAGTGACTTGTGGATGGGAACGTTTTATTCTTGAGAAATTTTGTAGTTTAGTTATTTTTTTTATCAAGTATAATATCTGCAATAGAAAAGTTACATAGTGCGGGTTTAAGTTATTCTTAATAAAGTAATCTAAATGAATTGCTTTGCGGGAACAGATGTACTTTTCTTTCTCTTTTTAGGATCGATCAGTGCACGTTTTGAAGACGTGGAACTGTCTATTCTACTGATGAGGCAACCCACACCAGAATCGACCTGCCCTTTCTTTCCTGGCATCGGCTCAACTGTCTTTTGGAAGAAACAAGACAATATCAGACACGTTGAATCAGACATCAAGCAGAGTGGACCTTTAGCATGATGTAACAATAATGTTATTCAAAGAATCTGTGACTGGAGTTAAAGACGGAGAAGGCAGAGGGAGGAATATATCCCAGTGGTGAACTCATTGCTGAGGGAAAGAGTGGTGGAGTGGGGAGTGCTGGAAGGGCTCTGAGTCTGGGCACCCATCAGGGTGGAGGAGGGAGAGGGTGGTGCTATATTGTGGGTGGAGGTGGATTTGCCTTATGCTTCGCTGGATTGGGGAACCCCACAAACACACAACATCAACTCCCCTCCCCTGTCCGATGTTTTTTTTTTCGTCATTTTTTTCCATTACATCGAAGGTTACGCATTCATATGACAATCCTTTTTCCCTCAGAATCAATGCTGTCTTTCCAGACACACTCGCTCCCACAGACATGCGCACAAACATGGGCAAATGCACATTCATTTGCACACGTGAGCTAAAGAAAACACTGATTAATCCGTGACACAGTCTCTCACACATAAACAGCCATAAACACACACACAAACACACACGTACACATCCACACAAACTTGGTGGGGTGCTAATTTGTACCACTGAGGTTTTTGGTGTGTATCTAGTCAGCCCATGTTGACAAAGCGGGCCGATAAGAGAGCAGGAACACAGCCTTGTGGTAATTACAAGGTGACAACAGAGGGAGCGATCAGACTACAGAGGCTCCCCACACAGAGGCTGTCTCCACTTATAACCAGCCACACACACACACACGCACAGGTATACACATTCCACACACACACACACACACACACACACACACACACACACACACACACACACACAACACACACACACACACACACACACACACACACACACACACACACACACACACACACACACACACACACACACACACACAAACACGCACATACAGTTGAACACATAAGGGATTCCATACACCAACGCAAACGTATACACACACATCTCAAGACACAAGTGCATTCATGCACGTGCTTGCCCCGAGCGGACAAACCAATACTCACTCACTCACGCACGCAGGCACGCACACGCACACACACACACACACACACACACACACACACACACACACACACACACACACACGGTCGAGGACACCCCTTACCTCCCGTCTTTGCGGTTGGCCGTGCCGGCGCCCTCCGTATCCTGTCTGACCTTCTTCTTCTCCCGGGGCTTGATCTCACTCTGGTACACTCGGCCGCCGATGATCCTGCCAGGGACAGACGGATGGAGGTGGGGTGACGGAGAGGTCAGAGGCCAGAGGTTCAGACTCTAAAGCGAGGGCTGCGCTGCACCCGCTGTTGTTCCTGTCAGAGGGGTGAGGGGGATGTTTCGACAGAGTCGTCTGTGTCTTCACGGGGATGACTGGAGTGCGGCTTATAAGCGGGTCAACGCTGTTGCTCAGGGAAACCCGGGCTATAGCCCGATCAAAACATAAACCCGATGAGCAGACCGGGACCCGGCTGAATAAGGGCAGGGAGCCAAGGATCGGTCCTGCACTAGAAGTTAATAGTTGAGGTGAAACTACGTCTCCCTGATAAGATGTTTGACTGGACGAGGACCTTTAAGATGGACATGGTGCTGATGGAGGGCGGATTAATACTCTGCTGTTCAGCGGGATAGATGATCGTTTGACCCCGAAAGTAAAGTTTCTTTCTTTGCTTTTATATTAGTGTGTCAATGGAGATGCGTATGTAAGGTTTCACAGTGCATCATTTTAGGAGCCTTTTAGTTTAGTTCCACTATACCCTCTTATACACAAAGTCCTCGAAAAAGGTATGAAGATATCCACCATCTCGATGTGAGGCTAGGCTCCACGTGGATGGTCAATATAAGCGCTGGCCTGTCACACCGGTTGTGCTGCGCGACGGCGGCTCTTACATGGTGAAGTTGGTGACGTAGGCATCGGCGGGAACAGGGAACTGGAACAGCCCCTCGGCGGCGGCCGAGTGCCTGTTGAGCATGACGCTGTGCACCGCGGTGAAGGCGTAGCGCGAGATGACGGTGGTCTTGATGGACAGCTCCTGGATGTGCGGTTTGCTTTCCTGCTCAGGGAGAGAGAGATTCAAGATAACGCTAAGTTCTGATCACACACTGGAAGGAGATGATGCCTAGTTTAGAGAGTTAAATGGAAGCAGTTCAAATAAATAAAGAAACACACACTTGGTTGATTTTATTTGATCATTACTCAGAAGTTAAAATACTTACACGATGAGATGCTTATTATCACACTTTTCCCCTGAGTTCTGGGATGATTAATGTACACCTTATTTGATATTTTACACTATATTAATGAATATATTGTATGTGTTTAATGCACATACAAATAGTGTGTCCCACCAAAGGTTCCTTCACAGGAGGTCACGGTGTGCCAAATACATGGAACTGCCCTACTTATTGAACGGCTATGATTTGACTCATTACCGGAAATACAGTTTAGCCAATAAACGTAGGCCTTTAGTAGGGCCTACAATTATACTTTAGATGGTTTATTAGAGTTATACTTTAGATGGTTTATTAGAGTTCGCGCAATACTCCTGGTGTTTTTTGGCACATATGACGTGCTGGCAGATAGTTCTCGTTACACCCCGGCAAAGTATTTAGGATGACATGTTTTTCCACTTAAAAATGGTTTAACTTGAACCATATTAAAAAAAAACTAAGTAGGCCTACTCGTCTTAGGAAAAATATTCATATCTATTTTTACCCTGGCAATGATGTCTTTCACCTGCCTGGGGACCCTCCGTGGAGACTGCAAAGAAAATACAAAAATAATAGGCTATTACTACTATACTATATACTACGAAAAAACATAGCAGTAGAAGTTTTACAAATAGCAGAACATTTGTCGTGTTTCACGTCCTCACTCACAATGCCAAAATCGAAATCAGATAAATCCGAAAAATAATCGTCTCCAAATTCTGAAACGGACTGTCCCTCCCCTGTAACGCACGATTTGAAAAATACCAACAGAGTAAAAGTAAAAGCCCGCATCTTGCGTTCCTCTTTTGTTAAAAATCTAAAGATGTGTGGGTCATTATCATCCACCGCGCAGCGCTCCCACTCTCACACCGTCTGTTTCTCAGACTGACCTAGGTCTTGGATGAGACCGCTCCTCACTCAGAGCCACGCCCCCCCAGACCGAGATGCTGTGGGCTCAACGTCTTCGGGTTAACGACATGGTTAACAGCCCGAGAGTGAAGAAAACCACCGCCCGGGTCACGGGTTAACAAACAGCGGTCGTCATGTCATTGGCCGGCCGACAAGCGCATCTCGACTGCCTGTGTGTCCGTTATTGTTCCCCATGTGGCCAACTTCCTACAATCAACACACAGAGCCAACAGGTGTTTTTGCTTAGATTACGGAAGATTTCATTTATTTAATAGTTTAAGGGATTTGCGATCGTATATAAGTTTGTGTTGAAGAGTAACGCCGCATATATAGCTGGGAAATCATGGAAATCATCGGCTTAGGCGCGGTAACAGGTGGCCATGTTCATTGGAGCCATCTGGAGGGCGTCATGTGTCATTACGTCTCCCGCTATAAAGCAGCCCGTATGGGTTGTATTATTAAATTAACTCATTTTGCGCCAGTAGCCTATTGTAGGCCTACGCGTCACAATTGTAATACGTAGGCCTCCATACGCGAATTTTGTGCGTAGACGCAATTAGCAAATTATGGACGATGCCTTTTCTATGCCAGAATCAGGGGTGTTTCTAGGTTTCATAAACCTCCGGGGCTTAGCCCAGACGGAAAATGAAAATGCCAAAATTATTTCCATGCTTTATTTTCCGAACAACTTAAATGGAACTTTAGACAAATGTCTAAAGTTCCATTCAAGTTATTTCAGAGTAAAATGAAGACAAGTGAGACAGACTTTACACACACACATCTGACTGGGGATAGATTAATTCACTTGAGGTGGTAAACAGGTTATGTTTTTAAACTGTTTTCTCTTGCAAGAAGGACTATCTAGACTAGGCTACTTATAAATAATTCAATATTTTTACCTTTATTTTTTTTCAACCCAAAAATTATATTTGGGGCTAATTAAACACAGGGTCTGTGATTAGGATGTCTGGGCAGGGTCTGCGTTCAGGGCCTAATCGACCAGGTAAACACGCGTCTGCCCGTCCTCCGAGCTCCAGGAAACACACCAAGTTCCAGGTGGTTAATATTTAGCTCAGAAGTCGTTCACTCAATACATTCATGATCCAAAATCTGACCGCAGCTGACCTCAGATCTGGTGAACTGGGCTTTTATTTCACTTCATGTTTCTACCAATCCTGTTGCTGGAGTCCGAGTTATTTGCAGACAAACTACACCAGCACATGCACATTTAAAAATGTAAATACACTGAAATTCCTGTATAATTAGGGTGTATGACAGCTCCCTCTGCTGGACAACAGTCTCACACCAAATTACATTTTCCGTTTGAACCACGTAGGCTAGCACATTGATGTGAGACGGGTTGGTGGATTGAACGTGTTGTAGTAGCAGAGAATGGCCTGCGGGGCAGTATGTACATTGTTAAATACCTACATGAATAGGCTTGAATTTAGTAGTAATATGGAGGTTTCATATTTTTACAAAATGGATTTTGTGAACATTGCTGAATAACAATCATGTATATTAAATGTATTGCAGGAGTTGTGTTTGACATTAACCAAGGTAAAGGACAATTAAATGAACCGCACCAAACATGTAGAAGTCAATGTGGGATTTTAATATATAAACAAAGACACTTGACACAAGTTCAATACAATTTTGTAAAGGAAAGCAGAGGAAAACATTTCCCAAATGAATCTTTTCAAAATGTCACCACCATTCTGAAAGCAAGTGAAGAGGTTTGTGTAAAAGCAGTCCTCCCTGACCAGCTCTGTCCCTGACTCTAAACCCTGACTCTCAACCCTAACGCTAAACCCTCTGAGGGCAGGAAGACGCGCCTTCATTGTAAAGTTTTGAACCACAGAGAAGGAAGAAGAAGAAGAAGCAGTAGAGTAGTGAAGTAGTGAGGTTAGTGACAGACGTGAGGGAAAGGCGTGTGGAAGCACACGGTTACATGTGGGGTCCAGAAGGTCACTCCCACTGGAGGTCATTGATCCATCAGACTCAGACCGCTGAGTTCAGCAGGTCGTCTGGAGGACGAGGCTCAGATGAACTGAGGAGACGGGACCAGCAGGATGTCAGGATCAGGGCGGGTTCAGCTCAGGTGTGTCTACCCCCGACCAAACAGGATCAGGTGAGGTTCAGCTCAGGTGTGTCTGCCCGGACCAAACAAGGACATGGATTAGGTTTAATAATTCAAAAGATGCAACATTAATCTGAACCAAAGATAAAGTCATTAAGGAGCAGGCAGGCTTTAGGGCGCCTTGCTCAAGGACGCATCACTGTATTCTGGAGGACTTGAACCCGGCACCATTGGTTTGAGAGCTGAATCCCCAGCCCCCTACCTAGTCCACTATGCCCAGATAATGCAAACCTATGAGGAATCCTTGATGGTAGAGTCCTGGTTGTCCTCAGGATTTGCCTTCCAGATGTACGGCTTCTCCATCAGTCCTCCAGATTCCTGGTCTGGTTACAAACGTAATTTGTCTCCAATTAAAAAGGTAACAAACACAGTAGTAGTTTGTCTCTAATGTAAGGTAACAAACACAGTAGTAGTTGGGCTCTAATGTAAGGTCACAAACGCAGGAGTAGTTGGGCACTTATGGCGCGTAACAAAGTAGCAGCTGTACTTTGTCTGGTAACCAACCCCAGTAGTATGCCGTAATATGCCGTAGTATGTGTTACAACAAGTCCACTCTGTTTATTTTATGCAAATTACAAGGATTGTTCACTCTACCTGGTTGGTAGAGTGATGTCGTCCTCCAGAGTCTTGGCTCCTCCATCAGCTCTCCTCAGCCAGAGTCCTGGTCTGGAACAAACAGCGCGAGTCTGGCCCTAACGTCTGGTAACAAACATGTAGTTTGTCTTATTTTTAAGCCTTTTATTTCAACTTTGTTGTTAGGTTAATACAAACTTACAATCCTTGTTGGTAGAGTGAGGGTCATCCTCCAGATTCACGGCTCCACTACCAGCTCGCCTCCGCTCCAGAAACACGTTCTAGTAAGAAAACACAGCGGTGGTTGGTTAACGCATGTCAAAGTAACAGCTGTATTTTGCCCTTTAAGTCAATCATGCAAGTAAATACAAACTTACGAGGAATCCTTGTTGGTCGATTCCTAGTCGTCCTCGAGCACCTCAGCTCCTCCATCAGCTCTCCTCAGACAGAGTCCTGGTCTGGAACAAACAGCGGAAGTCTTGCTTCAACATGTGGTGAAACAGATGTAGTCGCCTGGTATATATGGTACAAACGCTGGTAGTTTGTGGTAGCAGTATTCTACGAGATGTGGCAGTGAGTGTGTTGATCACTTCAGAGTCAAGCTCCATCTACCCCACGACAGACGTCCTTCACCAGGCAGGGCCTCCACCAGCTCCTCCACCAGGCAGGGCCTTCAGCACGACTCCATCAGCTCCTTCAGCACGGCTCCTCCATCAGCTCCTTCAGCCATGGATTCCTGGTCTGGTTACAAACACAGTTGGTCTCAGCAGTAAATCACCTGGAGACGCAACACACCCCACCTCCTGCATCTGAGGTTTACTTGTAAAATGGAAGACAAATTTAAACATATTTCAGCAATTCATCCACTATAACAATAATGGCTCATATGACTCTTATATAACCCCATATGAATTAACTCAAATCATGGCTTGGCACAGATTTAAAGTCATAAGATGATCAAAACCAGACCTAAACTACTGTGGATTTAAGTGTTTCAGATGAGCTTGGTGATGGTTACCCTCTGGTCCAGTGCTGCAGGCCCCTGGTCTCCAGCCTCAGTCTCCGGTCCACCCTGGCGCCACAAGCCTCCGGTCCCCAGCCTCTCAGCCTCACCTTTCAGCTACAGCAGACGGTTTATATTAGCATTTGCCCAACAATAAACTTAATTTACTCATCCGAAACCGAGTTACACAATTAATTGAACTATTACTTTATAACTCAAGGCTAGAAAAGACTTGAGAGACCAGACATGAGCATCCCGTTTTTGGGAATGGGGTCCACAAGTTTAAAGAAGTGGTTAAGGCCATGCATTGAAACTGACCTGAGAAGACTACTCACACACCAGAGCACTGACCTGCTCTGGTGGACTTCTGACTGGAGGGGGTGGTCTGGCTCTGGGTGAGGAGGTGGAGGTCTTGCTCTGGGTGAGGAGGCAGACACCTTGGGACAAACTACATGTTACCTTTTTAACCTTGTAAAGTTACATAGAGTATCTTCTACTGTAACATGTGGGAAGGACAGCCATTATTTTAGCTTTGATATTATCCAGTTGGTAACTCTGCACCAAAGTCATTATTTAACGTAGGTTAGGGTTTAACTTCTGTGGCCATTAATGACAGCAGATATTTAGAACGTACAAAAGCTGAACTAACAAAGAACACTAAGCAGTATCGATATTAAATCAAATATACTCAGCCATATTCAGGTGCTGGGTTCCCTTGAAGAAATGTCAAATTGTCTTCCACCGTGAAATGATTTTCAGCCTTCAATGATGTCAAAAATGGGCCCGCAAGTAGAACGCGGTTTTGTACGCAGCGAGAGTCCCGTCACGTCAACGCGGTTAAAAGTACGGCGCAACCACGGAAATTATCAACATATTGTACGAAGTACGTGTCAGTATGTATTTAATATCAAACTTAAGTTGTTTAAGATAAGGGGCAACAATTCCAAATGGAAATGAATGAAAATAGTTTCCGTTGGCGACGGCTCGAGGTTACGCAAATACAATCCAGAACGTTCAGATTCCCTCAGGGGATTCCTGCCCAACTAAATGCCAGGTGGTTTGTTATGGTTGTCAAGACTACAACATTCTATGCTAACCATTGGGACTACATCAAGTGACCGCACTCAGAACCTTCCACGGCGGGAAGCACAAACCGTCCGACTGGAATCCGAACATTCCGGCCGGAACCAACCAAAGAAAAACAGAACCAGCGCCTCACCTTGAGCTGAACGGAGGAAGATCCTGAAGTCCAGCGATGGTCTTCATTAAAAACACAGCCAACAGACTTACCTTGATGTGATCTGTTTGTTGCTGTTGGTCATTACTACTATTCAGTGTACCTTTACATTATTATGCACCCAGTGTGTACAAGTTATATCACTCAAAACCGTATGAAGAACCAAACTACCATGAGCGTCCCACAACAACTTTAAACCTAAAATCATTCAATACAAAACCATGTCTACATTTTACAATTATCTAGATTATTCAGGGTACAAACCATACAGAGCAAATCTAAACCTTGAGCTCACAGAGAGCCTACCATAGCCCGTTACCCTGACCGCCTAATCACCAACAGCAAATCATGCCAGCCAGCCAACACATGTACAGGTCCAGTGAGATGTGGGCATCTGAGTGAAAGGACTGCCCATAATAAAAAGCCTAATTCCTGAACTATCCAACCATCTTCATGGTTGAAAGATTTACAGGCTTGACATGCCATTGTGTTCTAATCACCTTTGTCTGCTCCCTCGTTACTTATAAAACTCTACATCTCCATCACTAGAGTGTTGCATCCTACTCATGGGGGTGTGGTCTGAGTGAGCAGATTTGCATGCTGGGATACAGTGCTGTCAGAAGTCTTCAGTTCTATAGACACGCCCCTCAGGAGAAACCAAGTGTTTGAGAATCGGTCGTGATCAGTTACATGAGCTGGAATATCCTTCTAGATGGAGCCAGGATTCTCAGAGGAGAAAGGCCAAGAGGAAGATGTGAGGGTTCTTCCTCTCAGCCAGTGGAACACAACAATGGTCTTCATCAGAGCACCATGGAACACTTTGAAACATTCTCCTCTTTACACCTTGAAGCCCCAGTGAAGGTTTCCTTACTTCCTCAGCTGAAGAGCACAACTTCAGCTCGAAGAGCGCACTAATTGGAGTTCCCAGATTGGTTCTGATTTAAGGGAACCAATCGTTCAGTTAGTCCTGTCTGAAACAAATACAGTACAGCCTGAGAAGACATGCAACTGGGAGCAAGACAAGATCCACAGGGCTCTCCATCAATCCAGCCAGGTAGGAAGAGCCGTCTCATTACAGGTCTGAAGGTCATCTTGAATACCCATTTAGGTCCCTTTCCAACTTCACTCTCCTTGTGGAATGCCTTTAGGTGTCCATCCTCCATTGATCCTGATTGGTGTAGTCCTAGTTTGAAGTCACTGATCTGAACACACCGCTTGCATCCTTTTACACTTGATTTGGATACTCTCCTTCCTGCCCAGTGTGTTGGATATCGCTCTGGAGCGTCGCTCAGGGCTCTTCATGTCCACTGGAGGCCCTTAAGTAAACGTGTGGCCGTCCATCAGGTATGATTTATTTGACCATTCTAATATCCCAAGCCAATCACACAGACCCCTGTATGAACATATCACTGTCAAAGCAAGCCGGACACACACATAGAACCCAGGACACGCACGTAGAACCCCATGCCAGGTGGAACCAAACACACGTAGAACCCCATGCCAGGTGGAACCAAACACACGTAGAACCCCGTGCCAGGTGTGTGTGGGACACACACACACACACACACACACACACGGTAAAAACCTCATGCCAAATAAGATTCCATCAACCACCCCCAGCTCTCCTGCCAGGGCACCCAGAACAACCAATGTCTCCAGAGACGTAAATTATGTACAACATTCTTCAGTGGCGTCCCACATTGGTGATCGATTATGCTTGTCGTCTCCAAAATGTGTCCCAGGTTTATTCAACGTCTCTGAAGTCATGTCTTTGTTGTCCAGTGGTTTCCTGAATGAGGGGCAACTTCTCTGAAGTCATGTGTTTGTAGTCCAGTGATTTCCTGAATGAGCGGCCTTCACAGATGCAAACGGTGCATCTTTAGTCAGGAAGGACGTTATCTGTTCAGACCACCCAGTGGAGGGGGTTGGCTCTTGAGGAGCAGGATCCATCTGGGGATGGCCCCAAATAAGACCTTTGTGGAAATGAAACTGTTCCTGAGGAATCACGATGCTTGGAGGGGACTGTTGAATGTGTTCCATGGTTCTCTGTGTCAGACTGAAGTTGTGTTTTAGTCGTTGAGATGAGGAGCTCCCTCATCTCCCCCTGGTGTTTCTCCTCCTGAATCCCTGTCTCCATCTTAAAGAACATTCCAGTCCATGTAACTGACGTCACGACGGTTTCTCAAACACTTGGTTTCCCCTGAGGGGGGCGTGTCTACAGACCTGTAGACTTCAGACAGCTCTGTATCCCAGTATGCACCTCTGCTCACTCAGACCACACCCTCATCAGTAAAAGCAACACTCATGTGATGAAGAATGCAGAGCTCGAGGAGAGTAGCTGACAGAGAAGACTGAAGACATCAGAACCCAAACCCATTACTCAAGCTTACAACAATAATTTACAGCCTGTAACCATTTTAACAAATCATTAAAACCAACATTTGTTTGTTTGTTATTGTGTTTCCCTGCCTTCCTACTATGTAAAGCGACCTGGAGTTTGAGAAAGGCGCTATATAAAATAAACTTATTATTATTATTATTATTAACATAAACCAAACACCTAAGTAACCCATGAACCAATACAACATCCTCACTACTCAGATCAACCTTCAGGTAACGGGTTAACTCACCAGGAAGCCATGTGCCCAATAGTAATGAGAAACTTATGACTTACAGTTTGCAGTTCATCTTCATGGTTAAGTTGGAATACTCACAGAACTGCAGTTAAATATCCATGATAGACCTTTAAAGGAAGGAACAGTTTACTCATGGTCCCCAAACTTTCGCACTGTCCCACAGTTTCAACATCTACCATCTCCATTTAAATCAGATAAATGAATGACGATACAACTTCAGGGCTTTTGCGATCATCCAACTTTTAAATAATGATTAAGATAATTAACTAATCCAGCTTTTTAATACAAGTTATACTAATTATTTGACTGTCATTAGTCAAGAGTGATTTACCTTTTACTTTGACAAGTTTGAATGTATAGCCTCTCAAATGTTATTCAGGTAGAATCATTATTTAAATTTCAAATGAGAGTTAGTGGCGGGCCGTCAGGGCCAGCAAAGCCTTCTCTGCTGGCTGGCCTAGATACTTTCAGAACTATACATTATTTTTGCAAAATATATAATTTATAACTTTTAATATTTATTCATTCTATCTATTTTAATAAGTTTGTTCACATAAGTCTAAATACGTATTTATTTGTTTTTCCTTCAGTTGCGTTGCCTCCAACGCAATAATATATATTAGAGCCCTTATCCAATCAGATTATTTCCCTGCGCTGTCTCCGGGTAAAAGATAATCTAGCCGAGGCCTTCAGAATCCTGAGAGAATCTCAGGATGTTCTCAACCAATCAGATTTCGAGTATGCCAAGTTGGGTGTATCCTTTTACACGTCTAGGCCTTCTAGTTGGCCTTGTTGTTTGGCGCCATCAGGTGGAAAAAATAAAAAATAAATACAACTAGCAGCGAAATTATCTACATCACTAGGTTCGTTTTTTAATATATATTAAATTCACTTTAATTACAATGGATGACAGAAGAGAAGGACTGGATATTGCGTCCGACTTGTTGAAAAAGTATTTCGAGAAAGATTTTCTCAGAAAAGCTAGAAATTGTCAAAACGGACAACCAACACAGCAGCTAGCTGCTCTTACCCAGCCGGGCAAAGGATTTGTGCGGCACTTTCAATCCAGCAACTACGAGACTATAGTTGGCTGACAGCGTCAATGTGGTCATTGTAATCTGTATTGCTGGGAATGATTGCTATTTGCAACGGATTGATGTGGTGTTTGGAGCAACGGTGGGTTTTCCAACCCGAGTTGTCTCACAAAGTCGGCATTAAGACACCCGAGTCCGGCGGGCCACCTGCATGCGACAGTCTCGTTGAAGACGTTCGGAGACACCCGAGTGGATTTCAACTCAATAAGCAAGTAAGAAGGGAAACAGAGCTCCACAACGAAAACGCACTTTGGTTGATTTGTAAAGCCTATATTAATATTATTTTGGTTTAAAAAACATGTGTTCGTTAAAGTAACGTGGGATTGTTTTGAATTGGTTCTTGTTTGGTAGCATTGAATATGTATGCATTTAATTGAAAAGTCCCTCTAAATCAAAGCACCGGTTCTAGGGAAGAAGCACGTACTTTACAGCGTTTTTACTAAATGACGAAAGATTTTTGGCTGCATTCATGGACAGTCGGAAATTGTGAGCCTGGAGGAAATATTACGTATTTCGAGTTTTGACTGAGGGTTAGGCTACGTGCGTTTTGTTGGTTGGTTGTTTCGGCTTTAAAAACATATTCTTAAAAGCGTGTCAGTTGTCAGGGTGATATTGGGTGTAACATAACATGGCATAACCCTGACGTCATTAAGTCATTTTGAAAGCGGTGATTTGCATTGAAGGCCTCATGGTAAAAGTCACGGCCCGCCACTGGCAGTTAAACCACCACAATCCCTGATTCCTTCACAAACCATGCATTATCAGTGATTTATATTCAACATACAGTCAGGTCAGTTGTGCTTTGCCACACAATTCTACAAAAGTCTTTAACCTGTGAAACGGGAAGAGTCAAATAAGTCACAACAGACCTCAACAAAACAGCAACAACATACCACGTTTGGGAGACGCTGCACTGCCAGTGGAGGATACCAACGCACTGACCGGCCGGTTTCCTCTTAAGTGAAACGCGCCAGATGCAACCAATTAACTAAGTGTGTTGTGTGTGTGGTTGTGTGTGTGTTGTGTGTGTTGTGTGGGTGTGTGTGTGTGGTGTGTGTGTGTGTGTGTGTGTGTGTGTGTTGTGTGTGT
>OLKM01000257.1:150089-170234 GCA_900291075.1 Melanogrammus aeglefinus | reverse complement strand
CACACGCACACACGTGCACACAAACAGAGCTTCTACCGCCAGGTGTCGTCCCCCCTGCTGCGGCAGGTCACCATCCAGTTCCCGGAGGAGGCCGTGTCGGACGTCACCCACAACCGCTTCGACAAGTTCTTCAGTGGCTCCGAGCTGGTGGTGGCCGGCAAGCTGCTGGCCACCGAGGAGACCACCCTCACCAGCCTCACCACCGCCTCTGCCGTGAGTGGTGCACGCATGCACACACTCGTGCAAACATGTGTCCAGACACACGCACGCGGAAGCACTCATGCTTCCGCGTGTGCATGTGTACATGCATACACACACATTCACGCACATTTGCATAAACACATACACGCATACACACACTCACACAGTAATGGGCATACATGCACACACAAACATACGCGTAACCCCTAGCATGCCATGCACACACACAAACACACAAACGCACTCGCAAAACGTGCACGCCTACCTGTACCTGTACACAGATGCTCCACACTGGCAGTCCACCCTTGAAGGATGAACCCTCTCTGCTTTCAAGGGGGTCCTTTTAGTCCAAAGAATCATCCACACCTCCCCCTGTAGGCCAGCTTGGACCTGGCCCTGGAGACGGAGACGGTGATCGGAGAGCTGGACGCCAAGCTGGCCGGCCAGCAGCACTCCGTCACGGGCTTCGCCAGGCAGATGTGGGCCTACATCACCGTCAACCAGCTCATATCCAAGAGGTGAGAGACCGGAGCCTGGGTCGAGGGGGATGGGAGTGGGGGAGGGAAACAGGGGGATGTAGGGTGTTATGAAGGGGTGGATTCAGGTAATAACCTGAATAAAGCATGTTGTACAACGACCACATACAACGATCTAAGACCATCCAAGCCTAAGATTGTCCCCTCTTAAGGGCGTGTTCACATAGGCAGTTTTTTTATATTAAAAAACACCTGACCCGAGTGGTTTTTACCCATACTAAAAAAACTTGACAGGGGGTTTTTGTTCTCGTTCATTCTAGAAACACGAATGTTCTAGGAGCACATGTAGCGTTGGCAAATCGGTTTACCGTATAAAAGTGTTGACTACGCTACCTGAATCAGTGTGTCAACTAGTTACACATGTCGAGGATGAGAGAAAATTAGCCCTTGTTTGTCGTTAGATGCCAACGACGAAGATAACGACGAACCTTTCCGTTTGTGGGTGCATGATATAAACCGGGGACGGCAGCAGTATGATGCATTTCATAGTTTGATACAAGAGCTACGGTTTGATAATGCACGGTTCAGTGCGTATTTCAGACTCGACAGGAGTCAATTTGAAACCCTTTTGCGCATCGTTTGCGCCTTCAATATATAAAGCAAGACACCACATTGAGGCAAGCCATATGTCTGAACTACGTGTTTTGAAGGACTTTCCACTGAGAAGTACGTCACATCGTCTTTCATTGGTCAGCTGTCCAAAAAAACGGCCTGACGTCGGTGCTTTTTCTTGGCGAGTGTTGCAACTTTGCCCAATTTGAAAACACCACCCAGAGCGGTGAAAAAAAAACGACCGCTGGCAGCGGTGTTTTTAAAGCACCCAGGATGTTTTTACAAAAACACTCTGTATCATAGGAATATAATGTAAAACATCCACTCGCACCTGAAAAAAAACAAACTGCCTGTGTGAACACGCCCTTAGTATGCATGAAGCAGTGTCAGTAGAAGGACGGAAGACAAGATTCTAACATCTGGAAATTCCCTAATTTTGTACGGATGTTTTTATATAAAAGCATGTTTAATAAACAAAACATATTGAGTCAAATGGATCCAAATCCATAACACAGGAGAGGCGTGTTTCTATTCACCCCGTGGCCAAGATGGCCACGGGGTGAATGTGACACCATGGAGGTCCACGGAGGTCCACGGGTCTCGGTGGTGACGGATTGGGTTCCCTCGCGGCAGGTCCCTGGCGCCCACGGCGACGAAGAAGAGGAAGATCACCCAGAGGATCCTGACCCTGGCCGTGGAGCACCAGTTTGTGACGCCGCTGACCGCCCTGCTGGTGGAGAGCGAGGACGGCGGGGAGAGGCTGCTGGCCGACTCCCCCAAGGACCGCAAGCAGGGCTGCTGCTCAGGTCAGCGCTCCCACCGCCCGACCGGGACACTACTACTACTAATAATGATAATATCAGTCTTGCGCATTTCTAGGAGGGCTTTTCTAAAAGCCCTCCCTTTTTAAGTGTGGTCCTTTGGAAGCTTCATTTCAAGGGCTACGTAGCCCTACGTCTTGGCCCTAGCCCTTAACCCAAATGAGAATTGGGACAGCCCCTTCCCCTACAAAAACAAGGGGGAGGGGTAAGGGATTGGGCCTACGTCTCCCATCAGCCCCCTGGGGAAATGAATTAAGCTGGATTGATTATTATTATTCATTGACTTTATTTGAAAGACTCATGGTCCATCAGAACACTTACAAATAAATACAGCAACACATACACATACAACAACATAAAAAAAATAAAAAAGGCAACGATACCAGTGTTTCCACATGGGTGACTGAGTATCGCACAGTACTTAAACCAACGACATTCAAAGAATACTTTTATATCATCCCAATTTTGCTTTATTTGGCTTTTTTTTGCAACTGTGTGAAAGAGGAGAAAGGGATACACACACGATGGGAGGCAACGTCTTTTGGGGTTCTAAGTTTCAAGATCAACTCTCAAATCGTACCTACGACAGTTTACCCAAAACTCTCTTGAATTGATCTTTCCTGTTCAGGGATGACAGTCCCGACCCCGGTACACCTGACCTACTCACCCCCCCCCTGGGTCCAGCTTCCCACGCCGGCCCCCCCCAGTCAGCTGGATGGACCTAAACTCGATCAAATCACCATAGGTAACACACACGCACCCTCAGACAGACAGGTACTTACTGTACACTCATGTACCAATAGCTTATTTGCAGTGGTCATCATCTACCAAAGAAGTGAACGCAATTCATGCTACAGTTAGAATTAGCTAATAATGTTTAGGATTAACTAACAAGGCATCCTTTGTCAAACCACATGTTAGCTTACTCCAATGTAAAGAGAATTTCCCCTCATTGTGACTCTAACCTATTATAAGTTGTAATGACTTGTAACTATATCAATCCTACCTTTGTCCTAGTCGAGAACGACCCCCACTTCATCGTCCACCTGCCCCGGACCCAGATGGACGTCTGCTTCAACATCGACTCCGAACCCGGACACATCCTGAACCTGGTCTCTGACCCCGGCGCAGGTAACCCAAAGCCCCATTCTGATCATGTCTGCATGACTTCAATCTGATAAACTTTTCGTTATGCTGTGAATTCAATGATCTTGACTTTAAATCCATGGGTGAGCGGGATTTTTGATTCAGATATTCCAGTAGACAAATGTCAAACCATTGACATTGTTTAATCCAAAGCGATATATACAAAGTGAGGTCAAAAACTCAAAGCATATTCAATAAAGAAGTACCTACAAAATGTAAGTCTGACAACCAGGATAAGATCTTGTTCCTCGTCCCTCCCCGCCCCCTCTCTCTCTCTCTCTCTCTCCTCCCTCGCCCGCCCAGGTGTGGTGGTGAACGGCCAGCTGGTGGGCGCCAAGGGTCCGCGCGCCGACGGCAAGACCAGCACCTACTTCGGCGCCATCTCCGTGTACTACCAGCCGGAGGGCCTGGAGTGACCACCAGCCCCGAGCGGATCACCGTGCGGGACACGCACCGGAGTCACTCCTTCACCTGGGCGGCCACCGCCAACGTCACGCAGGACGGGTCAGAACCACGCGGGATCCTCATCCATCAGAAGGACCAAATTGTTATTAGCTTTATTATTAAGTTATTCATCCACGATTGGATGACCACGCTTTAATTTATTAAATATATACTTTATTTCAAGCTCATGCTCTTCAGACAAAGAGATAATGGAAAATTTTATAAAATAAGGCCTACGTTAAAACAATAGAGCCAGCAGATAGATTTAAGGACTGGAGGTGGATGTTACGTGACCTTGAATAACACACCTCACAAAAAGACTCCTTGCTAATATGACCTTTAGATGATGATAATGTTGGTTTGGTTATTATAAATCATTCATAAAGACAACAGATAGAAGTGTATCGACCAATTCAACAAAAGTAATAATAAATCATCCCTTTTCAAACGCACCCAAAGCACTTTACATAGTGAGTGTGCATGTGGGCTATGACACCTCATCCACTACCAATGGTGGTTGAGGTGAGTGAGGGTCACCCTACCCTAACGTTGTCCGTGGTGTCTCAGGGTGAAGATCTCCATCGTGAAGGAGTCCCACGTCACGGTGAGCGTCAACGACAACATCAGGGTGATGGTGCTGCTTCACCGCGTTTGGAAGAAACACCCCATCAACGTGGACTACCTGGGCATCTACGTCCCCACCGACAACCAGTACTCCCCACTGGTCGACGGATTGATAGGTCAGTCCTCTCTTAAGACCCTTATTAACCACCCCTCCACGTCAGGCCTATAAGGACAGGATGGGTAACCATCTTGCTTTGTGTCCCACCAGGCCAGTTCTCCGTGGAGCCTGAGGTGAGGGTGTTCAACCCCCACCAAGGGGCAGACCCCCTGAAGGAGGAGGCCACCATGGAGGTCAAAGGGCACCAGCTGTCCGTCACGAGGTAAGGAAACACATCACTACTTTGACAGGGAGGAGACAACGTTAATCAAAGGCCACCTTTAAAGTGAGGTGGAACTATTAGGATACAATCCATTTTGGGAGTATATACAAAATACTAAGTATGACGACCGTGACAAACTTAGAATGCATAAGGGTTTTGTATATTCGTTCAAATAAATGAAGATTAACATCTTACAACAGGGGCTGTGGCGAACATAAACAACTATGATATATAAGCGAAAGATTTCTTGGTATTGGATCAACATATAGGGACAGTTTCATTAGCCAATCAGAGGGTACGCCCTGCCCTAGCCTAGAAGCTTATACAGGCCGATGCAACTGTTCTTTCTGTGTTTCAGGGGATGGCAGAAGGACTACAGACAGGACAGGAAGCAGGGCTCGGATGTCTACTGCTGGTTCGTCCACAACAGCGGGAAGGGCTTCATCGACCACCACTACACCAGCTACATCGTCCCCCACCGTCACAGCTTCCTACAGCTCGCCTAATGGGGCAGGAGGGGGTCCTAGACGCTGGAGAGGAGGGGCGTGGAGCGATGGAAGATTACAAAAAGACACAAAAAACTTGTGAGGAGGAATCATCATTTTCTGTGGGAGGGAAGCAATTTCTTTGGGGTGGGTGTCATGTGACATATTAATACGTGAATCATTAATAAATACAAAAGCATTTGGCTGGATGGTGGGGACTATACTGAACCAGTGAAATGACATAGCCGTATGACCGCGTTTCTCTGTACTTTAGCAAGTTAGTATTAACAAGGAGACTCAACGAGAAAAAGAAACAAGCAGTTCGATTTGTGTTCCACTTTATTCTGGAGGAATCCAAACAATGTCACGAAATTGTAAAGGACAAAATAATTACTTGTCGTGGTGTAACTACAAAATAAAAACCAAAAGATTAAAGAAAATTCATCTCGAAAATTGATTTACTGAAGAACAGTCAACAAACGACAAAGATGAGTATTTACAGCTGACGGAGACCAGGGAAATGAACTCTGACACAGTAGAGCCCGACACAGGCTGTTGGGGTCAAAGGTCGCAAGCGGGGGAGGGGGTCAAGGCATTTTAGAGAAGTCCTCATAAGCGACACCTTCAACTCGCTTGCCCTTCAATCGACCCTGAAAACAAATGAAAAGTAAATCAGATTTAATATAACAAGTCTTCAAGGAAACACACAGAAGTACTGCAGTTTTTTGGAAGAATTACGGTTCTTGTAAAAACCAAACCGAGGGAACAGCGCCGTCGGTGGCGAGACGCTGTAACAGGGGCGTTTGTGCTCTGTACTTACGGAGTCCAGGGTGAGCGTGGCGGAGAACTTCTTCTCGTCGATGCCCTCCAGCACGGCCTCCGTGTCCCGGTACTCTCCGTTCAGGATCATGACCCGCTTACCTGGGCGGCAACAACAGGAAGACAGCACTGAGTCGGGGGTGATCGCTTTTGATTTTTTTTTTTTTTTGATTTTAGGAATCTCATTTGAAAGCTTGTAATCTCATATCTACAGTCCTATGTATGAACTTTGTCGAGCAAACAGAGGTATTCTACCGAAGAGAAATCATTTGCCGAGGTGAATGAAGCTTTATGGGATTTTATAAGTGTATTTTTTTGTAAGTGGCCAGTATACACGGTGATGATTTGAAACCTTTTTGACACTTTTACAGATTACTTCTGCTGGCCGAGTTTGTGTTCACTGGTTATCCACTTACAGATCCCGGCCTGCAGCAACATGATTGTTATATTGCTTAAACATTGCACACAAGTAGTAACGGTAAATAGTCGATGAGACGCTTATAGATGCAGTTGTCCTTCATTAATATCCTCCAAACCCATTAAATACAGAACATTAACACAAGCTTTCCACATGGATGTCTGATGGCCACCAGGGCTTACCTGGCGCAGGTATCACCGTCTCCAGGTGGCTCTGGTCCAGCTTCAGCTTGTCCCCAGAGATCACCAGTTTCACCACCGCCGTGTACTGGTCTCGCACCTCCTGAAGATACAACCAGTGGGGTCCATAGTTAGACCACATTGCACTCTCCTGACCCTACAACCAGTGGCGGTTCTACGTCCAGTTACGCCCCGGGCAAAACTGGACTTCAGTGGGGGTTTCATTCCGTCTGGGCACGGCACCTTCTCAACGAGCAGGTGCGCCTGCAGCCAGAGGGGGCGCCAAAACACCAATTCCTCACACAATGTTATTATGTACTACCGCTACGCAGCTTTTTTTTTTCCTGTTCGTGGCGCCCCCCATGTCATTTGGCGCCCCCCACAAATATGGCGCCCCGGGCGGCTGCCTGGTTCGCCCGTACCTAAAACCGCCACTGCCTACAACCAGCGATTTCCATATTGCTCAGTAATATGGAAATAAGTATAATGGGCGAAGATTATACTCTATAAATCACACAATATGCTTATGAATTCAAAATCTGTCATACTCAGAGGTCATGACAATGAAGTATATGTAAATGTAAAGTATGGTAATCAGATTAATGGCCATTCGCATGGCGTATTTGCTCATCGTTGTTCATTTAGACTATAAAACCAATATCAGTCGATTTTCCTTATCTTGATAACTACTTTCTTCGCCCAAACCCCAGTCTAAAAGAAACCTCTTACTTGGATGACTGCCTTCTTCTTGTGGTACTTCTCTCCCAGCTTCTTGGTGACGATTTTGACCACAATGTTGGGCTGGAGCCAGTTCTCTGTCCTGGCCGACGCAGACACCTGCTTCTTTTTCTTCCTCTCCTCCATCTGGAAACACAATTCCCCAACGCAAACATTTCACAACATTTCCTGTGTTTTAGTGACGTCCCAAGTGTGAGTGTCCATTGGGATGTTTGCTTGTGATGTCACTAAATCACAGGAAAGGGCAGATTTTCAAACGGCTTGTAATGGCTAATCACACTCACACCTGGTGGTATAATATCACCCCTTTAAAACTATTTTGCTAACTTACTTTAGCTTGATCCACTAAGCCACAGCGTTTTACCTCAATTATCTCCTCCAGCGCGGACTTCTTCTTTTTCTCCCTGGACTCTGAGGCAGAAGAGGGCTCTTTCCTCTTGGCTGTAGCTCCTGCCGGCACTTTCAGGGCACTGGCCCCCAGGAGGGAACTGAGGGAAGGCGATAGATTCAATGTTACGGGAAAGATTTCCACAAGTCATTTTGGTTTATTAGATCATAAAAGTGCAGGAGGATATATGTACCTTGGTTTCGAAGGTCCCGCGACAGAGGAAGAGGCCATATTGAAGGCAACTGAAAAATACATCATTTCACTATTAAACGTCAAACTAACTTTCACCAACAGGGTCAAATAGTATTCAGCAACCGAACACACTTCAAATCGCCATGCCTTATCTAAAAAGCACTTGAATTTGCAAGTAAGTAGACAGACAGTCGACCGCCCACGTGAACGATCAACAATCAACATCCAAAAACTTACTTTTTTCTTCCTCGTTCTCTCGTTTCAGCTCTGTGAACGTCGGCGCCTCCTATCACAGCAAAACAAATTTATCAAAACACCGTAATTAGTTGCTAATACTAGAAAATCCAAAAGAAATATGCACATATCGCACTAAATAAGTTAGAGCTAAACATAAAATATAAAAAAAGTTGATACTCCAAAAAACGAATTAAGTACTGTAACAAAGTATCTAACTTTGCTACTTTCTTTGAAGGCAGTTATTCAGTCCATTGGATGCCTAAAAAAAACAGAGGCTAAACGGCAGACTGACCTCGGGCTCGCGTCCGTCCTTGCCGCGGCGGACCTGCTCCTCGATGAACTTGGCGCCGCGCTCCTCGTCGTCCAGGTCCTGCTTCTTCTTGCGCTCAAGCTCCTCCTGGCGGCGGATGGTCTCGGGGTCGCGGTCGATGTACTGGATGTACCAGCCTTTGGGGGTCTCGTCCACCTTGGCCAGGCCTGGCGGGGTCATGGACGGAGGTGTGTGAGTAGGGTTAGACAAGCTCAAATCTGGGTGAAGGTGGCGTTTTCACTGCCAGTTAGAAAGCCATGATGTAGCTTAAGTATGTGACTAAAATAAAGACCCCTCTTTTATGAGACAGCATCTTATTTGATAAGACACCAATGCAATAATTGGATGGTCATTGGATGTAATACATGCAAATTATAGTTCAACATTACACACACACACACACACACACACACACACACACACACACACACACACACACACACACACACACACACACACACACACACACACACACACACACACACACACACACACACACACACACACACACACACACACCTTACCTTCTTTCCCCACCCACTTGGTGAAGTCTGTGAGAGTCTCCCATTGTGTGGAGTTCATATGGACGTGTTCTCTGTGACTGATGTATTCATTGTAGACAATGTTGTTGTGAACTCGCTTGGTCCCTGTGGGTTAAAACCAAAATTGATTGTTAGACAATACACATAGTGTAAATGATCAAAACATCGGCACTCGTAGTTTGAAGAGAACCGTGACTTACCAAACCGCCTCCTTAGCAGCTCCAGAAAGTCCCTTTTGAATTCACTAGATACGACAGAATAGAAGAGTCGTTCAACTCAAAACATAGTCGTAATTTAGCCCAAAGCCATAGTTACAGCCCACGAGAACAATAACATCAGGACTACTCACTCTGAGAAATAGTCCATGAACTGATTGGGGTCCTCCGAGGCCAGCAGCAGCTGTCTCTGGTGGGACTCTGCCATGCAGTGGCATTTAAACCCATTCTGTGAACACAAAACGTTTGTTAGGACGTACATTTTTGCGCTATGTTAAAGGTTTCGCTCGTAGTGATTTGATCCTACCTCGTCTCTGCATTGTTTTTGACACATCTGGCAATACCATCTTAACTTTTGAAGACCTTTGGATTTGATCCTATTGCCAATCGCTTTGGGACTGAGAAAATCAGCTTTCCCCATTTGTAAATGTTGTATATGTAGAGCAAAATCCGCCCGTTAAGCTATTTAGCTATTTTTGAAAAACCTTTAGACCGAATGTATGCGTTTGGATTTCAGATCACACAACTTCCGGTCTGAAGTGGATGTCGTCACGGTCGTTCGTTCAAAACCACGCGAGACCCCTTTCCATTTCGCTACTCACATGCGCCTGCGCAGTCCTGCGTGTCTGACCTTCATAGCAGTAACCATGTTCGCCAGGACCAGCGCGTTGGTGTTCCAGCCACAATGGTAATGTTTATATTATTAACCTAAAGCCAGTACGCTCTCAATGTTTAATTTGTCTTCATCTTTTCCTACCACGTTTATGCCAGACTGCATTGCTTTATTCGAGATTACCCGTGTTTTCTGACTGCAAGGGCGTGCTAAGCCGCAGGCCGCGGCTTGTGCTGCTGACAGCAGTGCAGAGCCCATTGAATGGTCCAAGTTCAGCTACATAGCTAAGCTAAGCTAGCATGGTTGACATTTCTTCCCACTAAGGTTATGATAATGTGTTTCGCCTTTGATCCCCTCTAAAGACCCTCATCCACATCGTTGATATGTTATAGCTATACGAACGAGTTTACATTTGGCCTCATGGAAAATTAATAAAAATAACAGTTTGACGACCCCATTCTTAGTTTTGTGAACCAAAATGCTAACTATGTAGCCGGTGCGCTTTCAAGACGTTTATAAATGATCACATAGCAGAAATATATTTGTCATTCGAAACAATGCACTCGTAGGCATATTATGTTTTAATATACTGGTTGTGACTCGGGTCAACGGAGGACTAATGCAGTGTTTTGTTCTTGCAGTGGGCAGGTCAGGAACATGGCCACCTTGAAGGACAGTAAGTGCAGCTTCAACTTTTATTTTTTTTTAATCAATTTCTCTAATGCAGTTCAACCGACATTGCTTTATTGCCTTTATAATAACTTGTAAATGCATGTCTACCTTTGCATCTGTTAATTTTTTGAATCTCTACAGTGTTCGTGTGTGGTGAATTATTTTCTTACTCTTATTCTAGTCACCATTCGGTTGAAGTCCATCAAGAACATTCAGAAAATCACCAAGTCCATGAAGATGGTGGCTGCTGCCAAGTACGCTCGTGCTGAGAGGCAGCTAAAGCCTGCTCGCGTCTATGGCACCGGCGCCCTGGGTAATGACAAATACACACTGGATAACCTCTTTATAATCCCCTGAATGGGTCATCATTCCTTTATTTTGTAATTTTTAAACACTGGATTCCTCCTATCACCATTTGTGTGCATTATCTGTGTAGGGTATGGTTTTCCTAGCTGTCATCCTTATGTATTACTTCTTTCCATTCATGGATAATATGTGGGAAAACTCAAGAGTGCGTGGAAGATGATGGGAAAGGGATATTGCTTTCCCCCCCCCCCCCCACCACACACACACACAGATACAAGACACCGTCGTAGACCTTTCATGTCCATTATAAGGGCATGGCAACAAAAATGCGGAGTCGTTTTAGAAACAATGCTGAGTCTGTAGATATTTAGAAAATGTCGATTCCGTAGCACCTGTCTGAACGTTACTTCTGACCCTCAGCCCTGTACGAGAAGGCCGAGATCAAGGCCCCCGAGGAGAAGGTCGCCAAGCACCTGATCATCGGTGTGTCGTCCGACCGTGGGCTCTGCGGAGCCATCCACTCTGGTGTGGCCAAGGCCATCAAGGCCCAGATCGGCATCATGGCCGGCACTGGCACGGAGGTCATGGTGGTGAACATTGGGGACAAGCTGAGAGCAATTCTGCACAGGTACCGTGTCCCTATTTAAATTTGACCTTGTATAAACCGTAGAGTAGCTGCACTGATTGGCTAGGTTAGCTGTCAATTTTAATGAGGACTACTGCTTTAAGTGCTTGATTGGTTGAGTCATGCAGCTGTTGGATCGACCTGTTTTTAACAAACATTGTGCGGCGCAGTGGAGCTTGCAGAGTTTTGTGTTTCCACGTTATGATCTTGTCGAAGATCCAATGAATCCCTTTGAAGAAAGATGCAAAACTTTTTACATTACCGTGTATTTCTGTTTCCTATGATCACATGTTCTAAATTCTTGTAAATGTTCATATTCCTCATATCCATGGCTGCTCTTTCTCCCTCAGGACCCACGGGAAAAACATCCTGATGACCTGCAAGGAGGTGGGCCGCAAGCCCCCCACCTTCACGGATGCCTCCATCATCGCCGGCGAGGTGCTCAACTCCGGTTACGAGTTTGACCAGGGCTCCGTCATCTTCAACAAATTTAGGTAGGCGTTCATCTGGGACTCTTGTGCTTTTATGCTAAAGCACTCTTAAGAGGACAACCTGACCACAATCAAGATTTACAATGTGCCTTCTGGCGTACGTCTGGAACACTTTTTGTAGTTATTTAGGGGATATAGTTCTCTCATGCCTCGCTGTCTCAACTTGTCACAAACAGATTTTAGGGGGTGCAGCCAGAATGTTTGATTGAATTTATTCGGGAACCCAAAACTGCCAGACCGGGTAATCCTATAAGGCCATATTTACATTTTATCCATACTTTTTTTGGACTCTGCATTTCAATCCAGATTTGGACCTGGATCCATCCAAAACATTACTTTTAATCTAGAATAGGTTCCTTGTAAGTCACAATGTCTCTTCTGTGGTTGGCCTGGGAGAGGCCAGACAAGTGTGTGTGTGTGGTTATTAGCTAGCTAGAGGTGGGAGGTTCCCTCAGGTGTTGGAGGGTTTTATGGTAGACGAACAAGCCATGGTCTGCACTTTATAAACAAACCCCACGCAATACACAAGCTGTGGCTGAGATCTTTGTAATTCTGCATTTCCACTACTCTGGTAGTGGAAAATCACATGCTCCTTTTGTAGGTGGCGCTCATGGTGGAGCTTGTCTGATTTAGTGTTGTCTGCTTCAATATATCGTCGCTCTCTTCTTCCTCACGCAGGTCTGTCATCTCCTACAAGACCGAGAACAGGCCTGTCTTCTCCAACGAGACCGTGGCCAATGCAGGTATGGCACCAATCTAATCATCTCAGTGTGCTACGAAGAAGCGGGTTCATTTCCCCTGCTGTCCTTCAGACCTTTGACCTTTTTGACCCTCCAACCAACAGAGAGCATGGGGGTCTACGATGACATCGACGCCGATGTGCTGAGGAACTACCAGGAGTTTGCCCTGGTCAACCTCATCTACTACGGCATGAAGGAGTCCACCACCAGCGAGCAGAGCGCCAGGATGACCGCCATGGACAGCGCCAGCAAGAACGCCTGTAAGACGGCCCCTCGAGCCCCCGACCCCACGCCCTCTGATTGCACTCTTGTCGGTCTCAGACCGATAGAATACGGCCTATTCACGCAGAGTTCGGGGGCATCAAGTCACGTCTCAATTTAATATTTCCAAAACGTTCCCCCGTGGAGGTCGCTCGGACTTTGCAGGTTGAGAAGGCAGCATAGCCTCTTTGTTGGTCAACATGTCCCACAATCCCGGGCGCCAGCTTCACCACTCTGACAAGAGTGGAAGGAATTGCGCGAAACAGCCAAGAGATTGTAGAAATGTTAGTTGTATTGAGTTTTAGACGACTCGACTACAACACCAAATAAGGCTACTCTAATGAAGCTGAAAATATGAAGAAAGCAGTTAGTCCGAATTACCGACGGGCGATAATATAACAGTTGTAACGGTCGATATCAGGTCCCTCGCAATCCAGACTCCTCAACGGGTAACTTTATACAAAACACTGGGGATGGATACAGTGTCGCCTGGGTCTTTGACCTTCAGCCAAAACAAAAGGTGTGTATATATGATGTCAAAGGAGGAGGGATGTTTGGTTTCGTAAAGAAGTACATTTGGCTGGTGGGGATTATTATTCAACTTTTTGACAAAAGTCAAAAGATTTCCGTGATTGTTGTCGTCATCATTGATAAGCTGGTTTCATCCTCCTTATTTTCTAATTTGATGGCGTGTAACTAAGAATGCGAGGAGAATGTCAATCAGCCCCCCGCGCAGGGCGAACTTGCTGTGTACGTCTGGTTAAAAGTTGTCCTTCTGCTCCGCCTCCCCTAGCCGAGATGATTGACAAGCTGACTCTGACCTTCAACCGCACCAGACAGGCCGTCATCACCAAGGAGCTCATTGAGATCATCTCTGGAGCGGCTGCCCTGTGAGTGAGCGGTCCTGTTCGCTGGTTTACAGGGCTCCTAGTTCCCCAGAAATCGACCCTGCTGTGTGACATGGTGACATCACGAGTGGGACCGTCCACCGAGCTGTATGATTGATGGATGAGTCGACTGGTTGGTACAGACCACTGGATGGGCTGGTTGATTTATTTATCCATTATAAATATGTGTGGACGATCCTGCTTGTGATGTCACGGTCAAGGGTAGGGCCGATTTAACACTGGCTTTAAGTAGCTGATCAAATAGGGGCCCTTTAATTTATTGTTTATTGACTTGATTTCACTGCAACAATTTCTGAATGTATCCTCAATACTAACAAGGTGTTTTATTGTCATTAGCGCTCCTTTGTAAGCCCCAAAAAAGTCTCAAATTATCTCTTGTCATGCATGTGTGCTACACTATTTAACCCTCAATTCTGAAACTAAATCTGCTCCTCCCCTTAACATCTGCTGAACCCAGGACCTGATGTGTGTTCACATCGGAGGTAACCTCCTGCGGGAGTCCACTAGCCCCCCCCCCCCCCCCCAATGCCTAATGGCGTCGTCGCAGATCCAACGACGTGATCCCTCCCTCTAGAGACTGGAAGCCTGTAGTGTTCCCACTCTGATACTAATGAACCCCTCCCTGCCTCTAGTTGATGCTAAAACTAGATGCTAAAAAAACTAGATGCCTACAAGGAACTCCCAAAGTTGTAGTCCGTTTGTAGTTGGTTGTTGGCATCTAGGGTCTTGGTTTGCTTTGTGTTACGTTCCCTCATTCATCCTGCCTTCTTTCTTTTCTTTTTTTTTCAGATAAACTGGCCAGACCGTTGTTCCAATTGGGGCTGTTGGTCCTTCTGCTTTACGTGCTGTTCAGCGCTGCCGGAAAAGCTCTCGTCATAAAGCATCTGAACATTCGTGTTTCTATTTGTAAAATATATAGAAAAAATTAATAATAAACCTCTTACAGAGAACAATTGTCTCTTTACCTGTCCCATCTGTGTTGTCCTGACAATAAATATACGTATGACCAAGATGCTACCGAGTAGTGATGCTTGACCAACGTTGATTTAAACTCTGATTTCATCAGTTAAATTCCAAGATGTTTCGGATGGTATTTCTGGCAAGCTGGTGGTTTGGAGCTAGTGGAGGATTGGCATTTGTGGGATATTGATTTCAATTACTAGCAGCTGGGGGGAAATAAAATATAGCCAGAGAGGGTGTTTTTGTTTTAGTTCTGTAGCCTGTTGACTTCTGATCTATTATCTGAGAAGTTGCACATTTTTATTTTGGGATTAACATAAAATGTATAGATCATAGATGTATCGATAAATAATATCAAACATGGCGGGAGGAGAAAGTAACTGAACTTTATCCTGCCAGAAATTCCAGAAGTGCTAAAGTTCTGCCACTTCTTCTCGGTCAGCTGAAGAAGAGATGAGATGGTCCCCATTTCAAATGAACACGGTAAGGCATATCATACCCTGAAATGTTTAATTTACATGTGAAACAGTTTTGGTTATATTATTTAATGCCAAACAGAACTAACGACTAGACGCAAGTGGACGTAAACTAAGTGATTTATGGTCAGAATTCCTCCTATCATCTTGTTTACTAGTCAGTGGCAGTTTAGTTCACCCACAGACGTTAAGCAACTCATTAACTTAGCAAAGGGAGCATAGTAGTCAATATTTTCAAGTGATATTTTCTAAATAAGTTTCATTTTTAGACGATGGACCTGGACTCCAGCTGTACCAGTATGATGACGAGTCACTCACTGGAAGAGTTGAGCCATCTTAAACATCTGTTCATGCATCATTGGTGAGTTTATCACAAATAAATACATCAAATATATGTATACATGCATAGTAGGCATATGTATATATATTTGAGCAGAAGTAGGCCTAAAGCTTCAGGCTCATTTGATTTCGGTCCTTCCTCGCAGTTTACCCACGGATGATTGACCCTGGTGGTCATGGCAACCAACATGTTTCTGATCAGAATTTCAGATCAATTTTTCAGAACTGTTCCAACTGTATTGCTTTGGCGGACCGACCTTGCAGGCAGTTTATATGAAAGTTTAATGTAAGTAACTAGTTAGCTTGATTTAATAAAATCTCCCAATAATGTTATTTGGCTGTGCAAAATAAATTATACCTAAGGCCGTTAGGCCTCCTTATCTTTTAACAATGAGTGTTATAGTAGACCTGTTGGTTCGATAACCGGAAAATAATCGGAGTAACATGGCTCAGCTCAGGGTTCTTCAGATTGTTTTTCACCTTGTTCGATTTTTTGTTGCCCTCCACCACAATGCACTGTATGACCACCAGAGGGCGCCGTCTGATAACAAATAAGCCTGATGTCAAATTCGGAGCAGAAATAGCTGCAGCCAAAAGGGCATTTGTTTAATATTGAAAATTGAACCATATATATCTTCATTCATATATCTTCTGAACTTTATAATCATGAAAGGCTCTGTTTCGCAAGTCCACTAGGCTTATATTTTATCTTTGCCACATAACCCTTCATTTATACCTATAAACATACAAATAATTACACAAAATGTCTGAATAATGTGTGGTATATATGTTAGTGTGTGTATGTGTGCATGAATAACATGTTCTGTATTTCATTCATGTAATATGTGTGTGCACCTACATGGGTGAGTGAGAGTGTGTGTCCATGTGCACGTGCTCACACATGTCCTGCAGGCCTTGTTTGTCTATTGTATTTGCGCTTGTTGTTGTTTACTCCTGAGGGGGGAGGGTGTGAGGGGACGGGAGGGAGGCAATGCGATTGCATCTGAACACTGAAATTACAACGATGCCAGCCCCTGATAAGCGAGCTCCGAGCGCAGCCTCTCATCCCCCCCTCGCAGGCACGGCCCAACGATCCCAGAGCACGGCAGCAGGGTGGGGCTGGTTGTGTGGAATGATGAATTTCACGATTCCAACATTTTTTTTTTTCTCCTGACGCCGGGATGGAGGTGCGGAAGGATGTGGGATAATGTGGTGAAAACAAATGTTCTTTGGAAAGTTTGAAATTATTTTTCTTCCGCTTGGTGCGTGACGTGTAGAGACCAGCCTTTGGCTGGGGGTTAGCTGGGCGTCCGGGAGACAGAGAGACACTGTCTATGTTATCTCCTGAAGATTAGGAATGAATGTGTTTTACACACATTTAACATACTACACAGGGGACGGATAAGGTGTCGCCAGGGTGTTTGACTTTCAGCCAAAACAAAAGGCACTGGGCACATACAGACCACATACCTTGTCTCTCGTATAGGATACGAGAGACAAGGTATGTGGTCCATATGTACCCATGCCATATATATATATATATACATATATATACATATATATATATATATATATATATATATACATATATATATACATATATATATCCTATACATTTGTATTAGTTATTTAATTCTACAACTTCAAGCAATCTTTCTCTACAGCTCTCTCTCTCTCTCATCCTCTCTCTATCTCTCTCTCTCTAAGTTATCTCCCTCTTTGCCTTATAAAGCAATCTCTCTCTGTCTATCGCTCTCTTCCTTTCTCTCCCTACTTGACAGAGGGGAGATGAGGAAGGACAGTAGGAAATAAAAGAAAGACGAGGAGAGAAAGAGAGGGGAAGGGCCAAGTCTGGTTCCCACGGTGACCATCTGTATACATCCGTGTGTGTGTGTGTGTGTGTGTGTGTGTGTGTGTGTGTGTGTGTGTGTGTGTGTGTGTGTGTGTGTGTGTGTGTGTGTGTGTGTGTGTGTGTGTGTGCGTGTGTGACACGTTTTCTGAAGCATCAATGGAAGAGCATTATCTCATTCAACCCCCTTATCTTAATGCCCCCCCCCAAAACACTCACACACACACACACACACACACACACAGCTATAACACAATGCTATCTCCACCGTAGACTTTCCCGACTATTTATGTCGTACAAGGTCACGATCGTTTAGACGGGCCTGGCCTCTTGTGGCACCTGGCGATGAGATACGAGATGTGTGTGTGTGTGTGTGTGTGTGTGTGTGTGTGTGTGTGTGTGTGTGTGTCTGGTGTGTGTGTCTGTGTGTGTGTGTGTGTGTGTGTGTGTGTGTGTGCCGTCTGGAGGGAGGAGGATGGGTTTGGCGATCGATTCCCTCCGTTCCGATTCACTCGGGCCCCACCCCTCCACCCTTGGTCCGCCCCTTCTGCCTCTTTCGTCTCTCATCCTCTTCCTTAACCAATCGCCGGGGTAACGTAGGGTCCAGGATGGATAACAAGTCCCCCTACCTCCCCCCCACTCCACATCCACACAATCTACACTGTATGTCCAAAGTGAATGCCACTGAGTGAGTGAGCAGATACAAGTGAGGGATAGCCGTGGGAAGGAAACATTTTTCACCAGATAAGTGCCCATTTAAGAACAAAAAAACATTAACATAACATAGTGGATATTAAACTATCGAAATGCAATTTACATATGTATAGAGAGAGAGCATGAGAGAGGGATGGGGAAGAGAGATACCTTTATATGTGAATACCTTTTTATGGGACATTTACCTTCTCCTATGGATGTTTTATTGTTCATGCATCACCAGTACGATACAGTTATTTGTCACTTACATCTTTTTGGAATGGTTCGGCAATGTAAATGTTTGTTTTTCATGTTCCGATGAAGCTCTTTGAATTTGAATATGAAAGAGAGATGGGGAGAGAGACAGAGACGGGGAATGGGAGAGTGACGGAACGACAGAGAGACGGGGAGCATGAGGGCATCATTCCTAGTAGTGAAGGAGGGGACGCAACGTTTTGGTATAGTTAGTAACCTAGAAATGGAGGTCCATCAATGGAAGCGACTCGCTCTACGTATGCACGTGTGTGTGTGTGTGTGTGTGTGTGTGTGTGTGTGTGTGTGTGTGTGTGTGTGTGTGTGTGTGTGTGTGTGTGTGTGTGTGTGTGTGTGTGTGTGTGTGTGTGTGTGTGTGTGAGAGAGAGTCTGCACCATATGAATACATGCGTCTGGCTTTTTGAAAAATCTGCTGAAACAATGGATTTGTGGTCTCACGTTGAAACGTGCATGGCTGCAGGCGACCTTGCGTGCATGTGTGTGTGTGCTGCGCGTGCAGGTGTGATCCCTGACTCCTGTGGTCTTGGGTTTCGGTAGGGCGGCTGCATGATAGATGGCTTGGCCCCACCTCAGAGGACCCTGCCAGTGTCCCGGGACAGCGCGTCAACCTAAGTTTCATCACACACACACACACACACACACACACACACACACACACACACACACACACACACACACACACACACACACACACACACACACACACACACACACACTCCTCTCTCACTGTCGCTCAGCATCGCTCCCTACCTCCGTTTGTAGTGTAAGAGCATGTGTGGGTGTGTGTGTGTGTGTGTGTGTGTGTGGCTGGTTGGTTTCAGGTTGGGCCTGACCCCCTGCTGCAACAGGATAGGTGGGTAAGGATGCCACATGTGTGTGTGTGTGTGTGTGTGTGTGTGTGTGTGTGTGTGTGTGTGTGTGTGTGTGTGTGTGTGTGTGTGTGTGTGTGTGTGTGTGTTAGCATGCACTGAGCTGACCCGGGTCTGTGTCCTGCTGTGTGTGTTGGCCCCAGCCCTTTCCTGCCTAGACCACACCACTAACCAAAACCCAATGTGTGTGTGTGTGTGTGTGTGTGTGTGTGTGTGTGTGTGTGTGTGTGTGTGTGTGTGTGTGTGTGTGTGTGTGTGTGTGTGTGTGTGTGTGTGTGTGTGTGTGTGTCTGCCCGTGTGTGTCCGGAAGACTCTCACTCACTCATAATTTCCCCAATTCCCTCTCTCTTTCATGTTGCAGGGCTGCCGTCCTCCTCTGTGTCAGTCAGTCTGTCTGTCAAAGCTGTCCTTTCATGTATATACTGTTCACACGCATATATATGTATATTTGTGTGTGTGAAAAGCATATATATATGTGTGACAAGCATATACTGTATATATATATATATATATTTATATATACGAATATATTCAGATTCAGAATCGCCCAACTTTTTGTCCTTCCAACTAGTGCTAACTCTAGATTTCTTATTGGGAGGAATGTCTTTCATGTTAAGTTATTTTCAGAATACAGCGTTGTGTAAATGTTTTGGTCAGGGCTTACTTTGTAGTAGTGTATCAAGCAGTATGTATACAGTATGTGTGAAATCTAAAATGTATATTTTGTCATTTACATATTTGCAGCGTCAAACTGCAACTCCCTCACTTCCCTGACCTATCCTTATTTAAACAAGAGGGGGGGGGGGGGGGACAAATAAACAGTCCAAAAATATGCTATCGCGGACCAACCTGTAGGTATCCTTGAGCCTGACCCCCTTAATTCCTTTAGCTGCTCGAACAGCC
>OLKM01000257.1:130089-137589 GCA_900291075.1 Melanogrammus aeglefinus | reverse complement strand
GAGGTGAAGAGTGAAGAAACATGGCACTTGAAATGACCCCCGTGTGAATGGAAGTCACGAGACGTTACGTTCTCAGAGCACTTCTAGTGGTTCGCCCGCGCTTATTTTACTTTCCACCAGGAGTTTAAAACACTGTGTTTACTGAGTTAAGGCAGGATTATTTTTCCAACCTAATTTGAAGCAGTAGTATTTCTCAGTCTCAATCTCTCTCTCTCTCTCTCTCTCTCTCTGTCTGTCTGTCTGTCTGTCTGTCTGTCTGTCTGTCTGTCTGTCTGTCTGTCTGTCTGTCTGTCTGTCTGTCTGTCTGTCTGTCTGTCTGTCTGTCTGTCTGTCTGTCTGTCTGTCTGTCTGTCTGTCTGTCTCTCTCTCTCTGTCTCTCTCTGTTTCTCCCTTTCACTGTCTTTCTCTGTCTCTCTCTCTCCCTCTCTCTATCACTCCCTTTCTGTCTAACGTCGTACCTTATTATGAGTCATTCTCCCTCTCTCTCTCCCTCTCTCTCTCTCTCTCTCTCTCTCTCTCTCTCTCTCTCTCTCTCTCTCTCTCTCTCTCTCTCTCTCTCTCTCTCTCTCTCTCTCTCTCTCTCTCTCTCTCTCTCTCTCTCTGTCTCTCCCTTTCTCTGTGTCTTTCTCGCTGCCTCTGTCTCGGTCTCTCTATGTCTTACTCTCTGACTCTCTCTCCCTCTTTATATCTCTCTCTCTATGTCTCTTCTCTCTCTCTCTCTCTCTCTCTCTCTCTCTCTCTCTCTCTCTCTCTCTCTCTCTCTCTCTCTCTCTCTCTCTCTCTCTCTCTCTCTCTCTCTCTCTCTATCACTGCCTTTCTTTCCAACGTTGTCCTACCTTATTATGACTCATTCTCCCTCTCGCTCTATGTCTGTCTCTATATCTTAACCTCCCTCCACTCCTCTCTCCCTCTCCCTCCACTCCTCTCTCCCTCTCCCTCCACTCCTCTCTCCCTCTCCCTCCACTCCTCTCTCTCTCCCTCTCCCTCCACTCCTCTCTCCCTCTCCCTCCACTCCTCTCTCCCTCTCCCTCCTCTCTCTCTCTCTCTCTCCCTCCTCTCCTCTCTCCCTCCCTCCTCTCTCTCTCCCTCTCCCTCCACTCCTCTCTCCCTCTCCCTCCACTCCTCTCTCCCTCTCCCTCCACTCCTCTCTCCCTCTCCCTCCACTCCTCTTTCTCTCTCCCTCTCCCTCCACTCCTCTTTCTCTCTCCCTCTCCCTCCACTCCTCTTTCTCTCTCCCTCTTGTCTGTTCTCTCCTGAGGTAATCCCCCCCCCCCCTGGATCTCTATCAGAGGGGTGGAACCCCTGTGGTGACTTTTGATGGAAAATTAAACAAATAAGCGACCAGCAGCAGCAGTTCATATGACGGTCCCCTCCACCCACCCACACCCACCTCCACCCACTCACCCCACTCACCCCCTTGACTTCAATGACCCCACCCCCGGTGAGCTCTGCCCGCTCAGACACTCTGGCAAAATTCAAAAGGCTGCGACCCGGTCGTGGTGCGGCGGGCTGCCAAGTGCTCTGAGGAGCCCCCCAACTTATAATGTAATAACGGCTCATAATGTGATGATTTCAATGTAATAAAAGTTCATAATGTCATAATCGGCTCATAATGTAATAAAATCATGGACGCATAACGTAATAAGGGCTTTGTGCATAATGTAATACTGTAATAACTTATTACTTTAAGAACCTTATTGATACCACTCATAATGTTATAACAGTTCATCATGTAATAATAGCACATATAGTGAGAAAAGTGTTGCATTATCATAATTATTACTTCTGCCATCCCTGCAGGGGTGGAAGGAAATTCTTTCACCCATGTCTGTCTCTCAGCAAGATCACACATTTCTGCAAACATGCTGGAGCATTAGCCAACGTAGACACCGTTAACTGAACCTCGCTCCCAATAAGTGGCAGGCCTCATAAAAGGGAAGAGAAGCCGTATTCTTTAACGCGTCATCCTCCATAGGTAAAATGGATGAAAAACGTCATCAAAAACGTTGGAGATCTGAACATCCAAATTAGTCTCACAATATATACCAGCTATACACAGGATGTGAGTCTAGAACAGACATAGGGATGTCATAGAAAACATGAACCAAAGGCTCTTTAAATGGAAACAACAGCCTGTCAGGACACAAAAGTAAAAATATAAGTCCAAATAAATTTAATTGAACAATAACCTGTAGTGTGAAACACAGGATATTTGTTTGTCACGTGACTTTTGGCACTAATTTTCCGCCTTGCCGATCCACGCACAAATGTATTCAGATCCACACGCAACTTTTAGTTCCGTACTTGTAGAATTGTTTTGTACTTGAAGGATTTTTTTTTGTACGCGAAACTTTTAGTTCCGTACTTGAAGAAATATGTTTCTGAGTGTGAATCATTGTGCGTGAGTAAAACACGTTTTGTGTGTGTGTGGATCATTGTGCGTGAGTAAAACACGTTTTGTGTGTGTGTGTGGATCATTGTGCGTGAGTAAAACACGTTTTGTGTGTGTGTGGGGTTTTGGCATGATTCTAACTCCATATCAAACACACATTCGATTTTTCTACAAACTCACTGTATTGCGTACGTGTGTCACCGCTCCTTTGCACAGCCACATGATTCCGTTTGCGAGTGTGTGCATCGCTAGACATGTCAAACGGCAAAAATGTGGACTATCCTGAATCGTCGGCGAGAACGCGTGACCCCGGAAGAAGCTAGCAGACACGGGTGAAAGCAGAGCGTTGCCGATGTACCGCGGCGATTACGCTCACCCCGTGACATGGGTGTGTACTTTTTTTGAAAAGGAAAAATGTAATAAACGAAGCGGCCAATGAACAATACAAAAATTCAAATTTAATTGTTTGGTGAATGAAGTGATCGAGGAAGCTGTGAGATGCGTTCCGCGCCGGAAGACGTGAATGTAGTGAGATACAGGTTCCAAAGCCATCAACATTTAGCAGTGACCCCGGCTGAACCGTCTGACGCCATTTAGGTCGACGGAAAAAACAGAAATAGAAAGCTGATTACTGAACTGACACACACATTCAAATCTTGTTCCAGAAGGCGGACATTCACCTCAGAACAAAATCCAGAGTTCAGATTTGATAAGACCCTGAATCCAACCCCCACCCCCCCCCGCCCCCACACCACACACACACACACACACACACCACCACAACACACACACACACACACACACACACACACACACACACACACCACCACACAGCACAACACACACACCACACACACAACACACACCCACACACACACTCTTTATCTTGTTTACTTAATGGAGTTTTTCAAATGCAAACATTTTCTTTAGATGCTACAACGGAGACCTCTGCTCGCAGATAAGGATCAAAAACGCACACTTAATTGCCTGAGATGGAAGCTTATTATTTTCAATTAGAAAGAGGGGGGGGGGGACTTGACGTAGATTGTGCAGTGGGGTCGTTGATGGGGTAAAGAGGGGGGTTGTTGTGGGTGGGGCATGGAGGGGAGTGGGGGGGGGGGGTTCTGTTTGCTTTTTTGTTTATTTTCTAACTTTCTTTCTGACGCTGCCTCTGTCAAGCTCTGGCTGTCTCTGGTAGGTACCCCTTCTTTGGATGTGGACATGAAGGAGAGGATGAATGAATGAATATAATGTTGTGTGTGTGTGTGTGTGTGTGTGTGTGTGTGTGTGGGTGGGTGGGATCGGTGTGTGTGTGTTGGGGATAGTGAGTTTGTGGGTAGTGAGAACACAGAAAAGTTGCCCCCCTAAAATAAAGTTCCAAAAGGCTAAATCTGGTGGAGATTGGGTGGTAATGAATGGTCTGGTTTTTTCCCCGATGTGCTTACCTAAAGATTATTTTATTCCTGCCCCAGCTCACCCTGGTTTAAAGTGTCAGGCTGCAATTTTCTCCCAATTTTTATTTTTATCCAAGGTAAGCTGTTTTCAAGGTACGTTTGTAATTTACTTTGGGCTAACTTTTGGTCATTACGCACAAGGAATGGGGGCTATAGAATAACATTGCTCTTGTTCTTTAACTGTGCGTTTATTTTATATTGGCATTAACGTGTGTGTGTGTGTGTGTGTGTGTGTGTGTGTGTGTGTGTGTGTGTGTGTGTGTGTGTGTATTCGTTTGTATGAGTTATTGTGTGTGTCAATTTGTGTGCATGTTGCACGTACATGTTTGTGTGTAAGAGATTATATCTCGTCTTGCTCTTCCTGTTGTCTGTCTCTCTCTCTCTCTCTCTCTCTCTCTCTCTCTCTCTCTCTCTCTCTCTCTCTCTCTCTCTCTCTCTCTCTCTGTCTCTCTTTCTGCTCTCTCTCTCTCTCTCTCTCTCTCTCTCTCTCTCTCTCTCTCTCTCTCTCTCTCTCTCTCTCTCTCTCTCTCTCTCTCTCTCTCTCTCTCTCTCTCTCTCTCTCTCTCTCTCTCTCTCTCTCTCTCTCTCTCTCTCTCTCTCTCTCTCCCCCCGTGGGACTGGTGCAGTGCTACTTTCAGTCTCCCAGCCGTAACCCGGCGGTCTCTGCATTCCTTGCTGGGTTCACTGGTAATGCTCACATAGCCGGCTTCAAACCAGCCTCCTCTCCCCTCCTCTCCCCCTCCCCTCCTCTCCCCTCCTCTCCCCCCTCCCCTCCTCTCCTTGTCCTGACTAATCACTGGGAGACATAATCGCAGGCCACTTTGAAGTAATAGTCAATTTGCTGCCGTTCCACCGTTTCATGGTGTGCAGGCCCATGAGCCAGGCACCACAGATGTAGCGATAGGGAGTTAACCCCCCAAAAAAACACATCCAACTTGAAGCCCTCCATTCAAACACACAACACGTGCGACTGCTCACTCGCAGACATACACACAGCACACACACACACACACACTAGCACACCACACACGCATGCACGAGCAAACACCACACACACGACAGACATCTCCAACCCCGACTCAAACACACACACATCCAACTTGAAGCCTCACACACACACACACACACACACACACACACACACACCACACGCACACACACACACACACACACACACACACACACACACACACACACACACACACACACACACACACACACATCCAACCCCGACTCAAACACACACATCCACACACCCACAAACACACACACGCACACGCACAGGCACACGCACATACACACACACAAACGACTTCTATGTCAGCTTTTGGCTCTATGAAAAATAAATGCTAAACATAGTAAAAGTGTTTGTTATGGTCAGCCTGTAAAGACAGAATGAAAGACGGGGCCGCGGTGTGCTGACAGAGGAACAGGTGATGCAGATAGCAGATGGAAAATCTGCACGGCGAACAAGAGGCTACCCTATGATTGTGTGTTTGCAAGTGTATGCATTTTGTGTAAACCTTTGCGTGTGTGTGTGTGTTTGTGTTTATGTGTGTGTGTTTATGTATGCCCGTGTTTGTGTGATGTGTACGTCTGTGCGCGCCTGTGTATGTGTGTGTGTGGTGTCCGTGTGTGCACACGTGTATACGTGTGTGTGTGTGTGTGTGTGTGTGTGTGTGTGTGTGTGTGTGTGTGTGTGTGTGTGTGTGTGTGTGTGTGTGTGTGTGTGTGTGGGCCGTGACGAGAGGTTCACGCAAAGTTTAAAAACGGTCCGTCACTCAACTCTGAACGCGCCAGCGCAAGCTCACTGTACCTGTGGTGACACACACACACACACACACACACACACACACACACACACACACACACACACACACACACACACACACACACACACACACACACACACACACACAAACACACACACACACACATACACACACACGCGTGTATGTGCAGACATCAGGTATTCCACCCAAAAAGATAAACGGCGCAGGGCCGTTGCATCTGCCCCGTGTTTATTGTTTACACTTTTCAGGGTGGCGCCAGGCTACCAAAAAGCACCCGGCCATAAGGGAGGCAGGAAAAAAAGAAAACAGGCTTGTTTTGGGGAGTGAAAAGGCCGCTCCCTGGTTTTCTGTAATCGGCCATTGCTATCAGACACCCTGATCTCTCTTTACATGGGGTTGGCGCGGCCACGGAAACACTGTGTGTGTGTGTGTGTGGTACTGTGTGTGTTTCTGTGTGTGTGTGTGTGTGTGTGTGGTGTGTGTGTGTGTGTGTGTGTGTGTGTGTGTGTGTGTGTGTGTGTGTGTGTGTGTGTGTGTGTGTGTGTGTGTGTGTGTGTGTGTGTGTGTGTGTGTGTGTGTGTGTGTGTGTGTGTGTGTGTGTGGGGGGGGGGGGGGGGGGGGGATTAAAGCCGTGTTATTCCACACTGTACGGCAAAATTAAAAATTAAAACCAGAGAGAAAGCCAGGAAGAAAGAAGGAAAGAACGAAGGCAGGAGAGAAAGAGTGAGCAAAGGAGTGTACCCGGTCGTACACTGGCTGGGGTGGGCAGCAGGATGTAAGGGTGGGGGGTGGGGGGGGTGGGGGTGCCAGGGCTGACTCCAGTGCTCACTGTACACGTCTGTATCGGTGTCTTGCGTTCTCCTGGCCTTCTCCCGTTCTCCACTCCGAGGTCAGGTGGCCGGTTCTCACACAGGAATATTCAGCAGCGGCTTTGGGACTCCTGTGTCCGTTCACAAGCTTCTGTCGCCACCCGGTTGGAGTCGTGTTGAAACACACCGTCCAAATCCTCTAAAACGGGTTCTCATGTCATGCGAGAGATTAAAGAAGCGACTCAAGCTGTAGTCCTGCTACCGAGTAAGGCCTTGTGTTGAACGCTCTACCAGCAGACGATTGTGTTGGTAAGGTGGGCTTACTGGGGCTAACACTGTAGGCTAACAGGCTAACAGACGATGAAGTTGGGAAGGTGGGCTATAACAGGTACAAATAGGACACAAATTCTGATATTACCCAACTATTATTGTTGGGTGCGTCTGTGTGTCCGTGTGTGCTTTTGTTGGGATGGATTGTGTGTATGTGCATGTTTGTGTGTTAGGATCAATTTAATGTGTGTGTGTGTGTGTGTTTGTGCTTGGTTATGTGTGTTTGTGTATGTGTGTGTGTGTGTGTGTGTGTGTGTGTGTGTGTGTGTGTGTGTGTGTGTGTGTGTGTGTGTGTGTGTGTGTGTGTGTGTGTGTGTGTGTGTGTACGTTACAATGTGTGTATGAGCCACCGCCTGACTCAAACAGCAGCTACTGTAATATTATTCCAAACTCAAGAGTCTCTCACACACACACCCACACCCACACCCACACCCACACACACACACACACACACACACACACACACACACACACACACACACACACACACACACAGGACTAATCACATCTCTATCCGTGTGTAGGCGGTATGTGAGCGTGGTGTAGTGCAAAGTGTGTGAGCGGGGCTGGGCATGGCCTATTTTCAGTACCATTAGTGTGAGAGGCGTGCAAGCGGGCGTGGGGGGTGGTGGTGGTGGTGGTGGGGGGATTTAGCGTCTGTACGGGTGCGACGGCATTAGTAGACCTAATGAATCATGAACAAGGTGTATTGTTCCATGCTG
>OLKM01000257.1:117589-122589 GCA_900291075.1 Melanogrammus aeglefinus | reverse complement strand
TCATTTAAATAAAGATCGTGTCACTGCGAATGTTCCTTGGGTCGCTCGAAGGAAGAGGAAGGCCTAGGTTGTTGTTTTTTTTGACAAATTGCTTTGACAATTTGTGCTGTGACTGGGGTGGTAGGTAGTGGGGGGGTGGGGGGGTGAGGGGGGGCGGTGGGTGGGTGAGTCGGGGGGATGCAGCCTTTAGATCGGCAGAGGCTTTCTGGGAACCTGGCGGAGATGTGAATGTGAAATTAGGCGGTTAAAATTGTGGAGTTGTGGAAAATGTTCCGATTTTCAAATTAAAAGCGTACTTCGCCGATTGTTGGGTTTGATGAATATTGCACTTCCATTTGAACACGTAAATTCAATGAGGAAATCTATATTCCTTAAATTCAACAAGAGCAGAGAAGAGAACTTTTTGGAATATGTCTAAATTGTTAATATTATTACAGGTTGTGTGTGAGTAGTGTTTTTTAAAAAAACTATTTAAATTATTTAAAAATTATAATTATTAAACTTATTGTTGAAAGAATATAGCCCCGGTGCCGATTCGGCATTATGCATCAATGGAATTTTCTACACCGCAAAGGTCCATTCTGACCCCCTTTACCTTCCAATCACCCCCCACCATCACCCTTCTCTCAAATGCTGTGTTAGTGTGTGTGTGTGTGTGTGTGTGTGTGTGTGTGTGTGTGTGTGTGTGTGTGTGTGTGTGTGTGTGTGTGTGTGTGTGTGTGTGTGTGTGTGTGTGTGTGTGTGTGTGTGTGTGTGTGTGGATGTGTGTCTGATTGTTCAGAAGGAGGATAGTCACAAAAGGAAAACCCAACTGCACACGAAACAAGAACAGGAAGTAACTGGGATTGACAGAGAAAGAGAAAAAGATATGGAATAAAAAGAACGAAAAAGGCAGGAAGGAGAGAGAGGGGAGGGGGAGAGAGGAGAGAGAGAGAGAGAGAGAGAGAGAGAGAGAGAGAGAGAGAGAGAGAGAGAGAGAGAGAGAGAGAGAGAGAGAGAGAGAGAGAGAGAGAGAGAGAGAGAGAGAGAGAGAGAGAGAGAGAGTGTGTGTTAGGGGCCCTTTTTATCAGTCGGGCCCCGAGGTGCTAGTGGGGACTCTGCTGAATCCTGAGAGATTAGGACGGGGTGGGAGAAAAATGCAGCACGCGGCAGTAAGGGGCTTATGCCACCGCTTGTATTCGTTCAGGTGAAAAGAGTATTGCTTTTACATAAAACTGGACAAATCCGGCCACAATGCCTTTACCCCCCCCCCCCCCCCCCCCCCTACAAACACACACACACACACACACACACACACACACACACACACACACCACACACACACACACACACACACACACACACACACACACACACACACACACACACACCCCCCTGACCAGATTGTGCTCTCTCCAGCCCATATCTTTCTGCAGACTTCCACTCCTGTCCACCCTGTCGGTTGTTGTGATGGTTGTTTTTTTTCCATTCTGGTGGCCCCCTAAAGCCTCTTTTCCTTTCTTGCGGACGGGACGTATGGGTGTGGGGGTTGGAGGGGTGCCAGGGTGTCACAGACATGACAAGTCGCACGGATACAGAGGAGAAAGAGGAGGAGATGAACATGGATGAAAAAAATAAAGCCCGTGAGGAAGTGGGAGATAGGGAGGCCGAAATTGCAACACACATGTTGGACGCCATTTTCTCTTTTTTTGGTGGAGGTTTCCGTCATGGAAAGAAATTTGTTTTTTTGGGGGGGGGTGGGGGGGACGAAATGAGAGGAAAATACGATCACCAAGAAGGGTGAGGAACTTAAAATGAGGGGTGAGGTTTTAGAAGGTAAGAGCAAGAGTCGATAACGAGATGAGAGCAGATCAAAAGTAAATAATGGAGACGGGGGGCGAGAGCAAAAGGCTTCCTCCTTTTCAACAGGAATAATATTTGAACATTTTGACTCAACACCCCAAGTATATCTTTGTACTCCAACCAAACCTTTCTTTAATCTAAATCTCCCATTCCCGGGGTGCATCTATCACAGGGATTTCGTGTGCGTGCGTGCGTACGTGCGTGTCTGTGTGCGCGTGTGTGTGTGTGTGTGTGTGTGTGTGTGTGTGTGTGTGTGTGTGTGTGCGTACGTGCGTGTGTGTGTGTGCGTGCGTGCGTGTCTGTGTGTGCGCGCGCGCGCGCGCGCGCGTGTGTGTGTGTGTGTGGTGTGTGTGTGCGCGTGTGTGTGTGTGTGTGTGTGTGTGTGTGTGTGTGTGTGTGTGTGTGTGTGTGTGTGTGTGCATGTGTTCTTCGGCGTGGAAGCTCACAGAGAGGGTTAAGGGTTAAAAGGCTGGTTCTTTATCAAGCACCTGTCAACGCACAGTAAAGCCCAGGTAACAATGGCACCTTACATCGCGTTGCGTCGCCGGCTTCTCTGTGCCTCACATCCAACACCAAAGACAACCCTTGTGGATCCGGCAGACCCTCCCACCCTCCCCCTATTATGAGCAGAACAATGCCCTCAAAAAAGCTAAGTTGGTCAAAGAATGAAAAGGAGAAGAAGAAGAAGAAGAAGAAGAAGCAGCCGAAGAAGAAGGGGTAGGGTCGCGTGCGTACCGTATCTCTGAGGTTGCTTAACATCAATTTGTGACACGATTAATCAATTTGGGGAGCTCTTTTTTCTCTTGCTTTCTCTTTCACTCCGTCTCTCTCTATCTCGCGCTCGTCGTCTTTCGTTGCCGTCGTCACTGTCGTTGCGTTTGAATGAAAGCCGCGGCGGGTGCGACGGGTGTGGGTGGGGGGGGGGGGAGAGGATGGGGAAGTGTGTGTGGCGTGGGGGGGAGGGGGTGGTGGTGGTGGTGGGGGGGGCCATGTTGCTTGAATAGGCCAGGCTCATCGCGATACGCTGCAAGGTTAAGTGTGTGTTAAGGCGTGTGTTTTAAGGAATAGAGTCCCCCCCCTCTCCCCCACCACCACCACTACCACCACCACCACCACCACCAGCACCACCAGCACCACCGTCCCTGACAGCCTCCCTGTGCTCCCGCTGGTCCCGAAACACTTAGCGGGCGATTAGCATAAGCTGATAGCGCTATCTGGAAGTGTGCCATTGTGGTGACCCCGAAGCCCTTCTTCCTCTGCTAATATAAACCCTCCCCAGCCCTCCGCCTGCAGACCAAACTTTCCCTCTCTCTCTCTCTCTGGCTCTCTCTCTTTATCCATCTCTCTCTCTCTCTTCCTCTCTCCTCTCTCTCTCTTCTCTCTCTCTCTCTCTTTCTCTCTCTCTCTCTCTCTCTCTCTCCTCTCTCCTCTCTCTCCCTCTCTCTCTCTCTCTCTCTCTCTCTCTCTCTCTCTCTCTCTCTCTCTCTCTCTCTCTCTCTCTCTCTCTCTCTCTCTCTCTCTCTCTCTCTCTCTCTCTCTCTCTCTCTCTCTCTCTCTCTCTCTCTCTCCATCTCTCTCTCTCTTCCTCTCTTCCTCTCTCTCTCTCTCGTTCTCTATCCATCTGGGGAGGGCTTATCGGGAGAGAGCAGGGCCTCCGTGGCCCTCCTGGGGGAGTGGAGGGGGGAGGAAGGGGGGAGGGGAGGGGGGGGAGGGTTAGCGGTGGAATCTGGGGGGTGGGGGGGCAGGGGGGAGATCAGTCTGGAGTGAGGTGGAGGTGGTGGCGGAGGAGACGACGCCAAGGGAGGGAGGTGGCACTCTCGCCGTTGTCTTTCAGAACCAATCAATCGCAGACAAGAGAAGCCCAGGGGTCCTGCCTTTGGATGTGGCCTCTACTGCTCTCTCACTCTCTCTCTCACGCGCCATACATCCTCAAAGTCTTCCTCCGTCCCCGTCGCCCCATCCCACTGCTTACAGAGACACGGCCATCTTTAATCTGCCAGGGAATTTAGAAGTTCTAAATTCGCACCGAAAAAAATGAAAGAAAAAGTTGATCATCTGCTATGCTGGTTTATTCTTGCAACTATGTTTTGGTTACCTACTTCCTGAGCCAGATATAGGGAGCCCAGCAGCGCTAAATCTAAATCACTCCTACGATAACGACTTTGGTGGGACTTTATTGTTGGGGGGGGGGGGTTTCGTTGGTGTGATGAAACGCGAAACAATATGTATACACGAACGGGAACACATTTCTCGAAGGTAAGCAATTTATGACGCGTGCGTTAGCAGCTGTAGGAGGGCTTAGCATCGCCGCGGTTAGCATTCATATCAGTTTCACCATTATGATGCAAATGATAACAGTGGTGCCAGCTCTCGCTCTCTCTCTCTCTCTCTCTCTCTCTCTCTCTCTCTCTCTCTCTCTCTCTCTCTCTCTCTCTCTCTCTCTCTCTCTCTCTCTCTCTCTCATTCAAACAATTCCGCAACAAACTACACAGCACATTATAGCACACCTTCACACCTTCTGCATTATACCGAAACACACACACACACACAGACACACACACTCATACATACACACAAACAAACGCACAAGCACACACGACAGAGGATATGCGTTCGGCAACGCAAACACCGGCAATGCGCTCAATAACAAACGCACACGATAATATTTCTCCCGGCTCATCCACGGCTCATCCCCTTTGTTTGAGCTGATTGGATCTGTGGCGATCACATGTTTACCCAGAGCGCTATCTCTTTGAGAAGCCGCCGTCACGGCTAGCCCAGAGCCCGGCGTTCTCCCCACCATTTTTTTTGTGTTTTCCCTTTATTTTAGAGACGCACACGCGCGCACGCTCTTTATGTATATATGTTAATAGGCTGGCTAACACGGTTTCACACCGTTTGTCTCTGAAATGATGCAACTTGCCAGACATCCCTTTTTCTGCTGATGTTCACACTCTTCTTCGCCGTCTTTTTTTTTGCTTTATTCCGGGGCGGGCATTTTGGAAACAGAGACCAGCCTAGAGAGAAAGAGAGATAGAGAGCGGGGGGGGGGGGGGGGGGGGGGGGGGGGGGGGGGGGGAGATATGGAGGGAGAATGGGAGGGAGGGAGAGAGAGACAGAGAGAGAGGGAAAGAATGGAGCCGAGAGAGGAGAAGAGA
>OLKM01000257.1:111553-114053 GCA_900291075.1 Melanogrammus aeglefinus | reverse complement strand
TGATGTGGGCATTCATATAATGTTATTCAAATGTTCTGCATGACTAGTGTAGTATAAATTCCAGGTTTCTCATGGTAAGGTTAAATTGGAAGGCATTACTAGAATCATCCTGATAAAAAGGAACCCAATCAAGGCGCTACGTTTGAGCCCAGAAGATTAATGAATGAATGGGCGATTCGAACAGAGATGGGGAGACGACAACTGTCGTTGCCATGACACCCATGACATCACACTAACGGCTGTGTTCGCCGCCACCGCCGCCACCGCCGCCACCGCCGCCACCGCCGCCACCGCCGCCACCGCCGCCACCGCCGCCACCGCCGGCCACCGCCGCCACCGCCGCCACCGTGCGGATGCTGGGTTGCGCCTAGTTTGTTCAACTTAATCCCGCCCGGCCGAAACGCAATCTGCTGTGTGTAATTCGAGAGCGTGCTTCGCCCGCGGCCCCCGATGGCTGGGTGTTGCGAGCACGCAGGGGCACGTGCACTGCCGGGGACAAAGTGGCTAACATTAGACTCAGGAATCGATAGCATCGATAGCATCGTAGCACGAAAGGCCATGGGATTCCCTCACAAAGAGACACAACCCAGACCCTGGTCTCTGAGGTTTCAAAATGGCTGCTCATTGTCCGTTTCGGTGCTAATCATCTTCTTCTATCTGCTTTGAGCCCAGAGAGGGAAACATCTGCGGTATTCTTTGTATTCCACTTCGACATAAAATAAAACTTTCAAACACTTATATTTTCCCCGGTTTTCCCAACCAAAACCCTTCGTTGACACCGGTTTGCCCCACATATCTCTACCCTGCGCTTAGCACACATGACAGTACTATTGCATCGCTACTGCCCCCCCCCAACCCCCTAGGATATCAGTCATATCCGTCTCGCGCCGACGAAACATTGTTAACTTTGATCTGACAATTAAGTATCCGTGAACAGCTAATAAAGCATAATCTGCGCTGTATCTCCCTCCGTCTACACCACAGCATCTGAAATCCCTTTTAGCAGCGTTTGCTATACTCAGGCTTTGAGTGACAAGTTGTGGCTCCGGGGACAGGAAGAGCATATTTTTTTTTCTGTGATGATCACGCCACCGGATAATACAATCGCGTATTAGAGGAGTTAAAATCAAACTGGATCTGCATTGGCTGAGTGGCACTTGCCGAAGGGTTTTTTTCCTTCTTTTTTTTTGTCTCTCTTTCTTCTCTCCATCCTCAAACACCCCCACTAGACCTCCCTCTGTCTGACTGTCTCTCTCTCTCTCTCTCTCTCTCTCTCTCTCTCTCTCTCTCTCTCTCTCTCTCTCTCTCTCTCTCTCTCTCTCTCTCTTCTCTCTCTCTCTCTCTCTCTCTCCTCTCTCTTTCTCTCTCTCTCCTCTCTCTCTCTCTCTCTCTCTCTCTCTCTCTCTCTCTCTCTCTCTCTCTCTCTCTCTCTCTCTCTCTCTCTCTCTCTCTCTCTCTCTCTCTCTCTCTCTCTCTCTCTCTCTCTCTCTCTCTCTCTCTCTCTCTCTCTCTCCCTGTCTCTCGATCCCACTCATTCAGTTTTTTTTCCTCTGGCTTACTCAATCGCTCCTTTCATCTTGCAAATAGATGATGACAGAATTTCAAAATAAAAGCATTAGGGATGGGGGCTTCGGAGGGGGGGAGGGGGGTACTTTTACTGCAGATGTAATTTTTGTCAGAGGTTCCCGTTGTTGTTTTTACTGCTGCTGCTGAACCTATTTAGATTTATCTTCCCCTTGTACGATCTCTTGCATATCTTGGGAACTTTCTGTATACCGCAAAACGTCTACCTACTTAATGATCTCCTGCTTGTCTTGATAAAGTAGTCTGCATAAACGTTGGATAAATATTCCGTCCTGCTCCCTGGTCCGTTTGAACCTCTGCCCACTCTAATGACAAGCCTTGAGATTTCTGCCCACGATGTTCATAGGATAAGGGCAATTGAGGAAGAAAAACTATGTGTAGGCTTTTGAAAAAAATATTCGAAATCTGTTTGTGTTTGTGTCCAAGGCAGACGGTAGCAGTTTTGCAGCCTGACGTTGTGAAATCGATAAAGAATGCTTTCCACATGAACAGGATACTTAACCGCCTCTCATCTTTACCTCAAAGTGCTGTGTGAGTTGGTTGATGTTGGCGCCAAATCTGTTAAGGGCTGTGCGTCAAGCTAATGCACATATTTTGATATTTTCAGTGAACAATAGCATTAGAGAGCAAATAGGTCAAGTAAAGTTTACTCTGGCTCTGCCTGCTTTTCTCCTCCCTCTCCTCTCCTGTCTTTTGCTCTCCCTCTCTCATCTTTCTCTCTCTTCTCTCTCTTCTCTTTTTTTCTCTCATTTCTCTCTTCTCTCTCTCTCTCCTCTCTCTCGCTCCCCTCTCTCGCCTCTCTCGTCTCTCTCTCGCTCCCCTCTCTCGCCTCGCTCGTCTCTCTCTCTCTCTCTCTCTCTCTCTCTCTCTCTCCTCTCTCTCTCTCTCTCTCTCTCTCTCTCTCCTCTCTCTCCTC
>OLKM01000257.1:99053-109053 GCA_900291075.1 Melanogrammus aeglefinus | reverse complement strand
ACCATCTTTGGGAAACAAGTGCCGTTTAGACGTTCTGGAAACCTTTTTTTTTTTTCAGGCCTCAAGCGTCATTTGTAATTACATTATTCGTTGTCAAATATGTTTGCATATTCAATAAAATAAAAAACCTGCCGGATGTGTCTTAATTTAAGCAAGCCTTTCAGGCGTCACCAAAAGTTTCTTTCTAAAATGTGCTGGTAAGTGATAGGCCCAGCCTACCTTGCCCCTCCCCATCACACCCCTTCGTGCCAATTGTGTCCTTTGCCTAACATTGTTTTTGATTTATCTTGAATACACAGACCACAAAAACTTTACCAAAGCCCCTGGGTCACTTAATCATAATGACAACTATTGGTATGTTGTCTATAGAATAGGATAGGCCTCTTCTCTGCCTTAATGGTCCGTTGGGATCCTCATTCGTTCATTTAAAATGTTGAGGTGTGGGAAGAGACAGATTTTTTTCATAAAGCCTGGATAACTCTACCATCTGTATATAAAACTCCATTTATTCCCTTTGATCTGATATGTTGATTTAATCACATTAAACACCCATGTTCGCACAGGCAGCCCCCCAAGAATGCAGCTTATTCCAGGGCGGTAAAACAGAGAAACACAAAAAAGAAACAGGCAGTAGATTTAAAATAGACTTCCATTTAAAATAAGCTCTACCTGTTTTTGTGTTAGGCCCATACCTTGCTTGTTTGAAGCTGCATACATTTCTCGTTTCCAGAACTATTAAAGGGGAGAGGGGGGCGGTGGAGGGGGTTGGGGGATTTAGACGCGCGGCTTTGATCAGAAAGGCCAGTTCATCTCTCCCGTCTCTGGTACGTCACCCGGTGCTGATGCTGAGAGAGAGAGAGAGAGAGAGAGAGAGAGAGAGAGAGAGAGAGAGAGAGAGAGAGAGAGAGAGAGAGAGAGAGAGAGAGAGAGAGAGAGAGAGAGAGAGAGAGAGAGAGAGAGAGAGAGAGAGAGAGAGAGACGCACACACGTTCACAGATGGGGGGCGGTATAGAGAAAGGGAGGTCGAGGGAAGATAGAAGAAAGTGTCATCATAAATGTGTGCCGTGCTTCGTGGATGACTTTGTGACGACCTCTGTTGCAAATGGACTATGCATGTGTAGCAGCAGCATCCCCTCGCAGACATGGAAATGGCTTAGCGCTATCACCGTTGCCCTGGCAACCATCTCGAGGCCGCATCTCGCTGAGAGAAATGAGTTATGAAAAGGCTGGAGTGAAGCAGGGATTAAACGTGATCCCGGGGACAGAGTGTCAATCAAAAACCAACTCACAAATCTCACTTATTTCCCCCCCTACCACAAAATACGGCTAAAAAAAACAGCAAGCTGTAGCCCTATAGGTGCAAACGAGCGTTTTATGTTGGCTTTCTTCAATAAAAACGACAATGTATTAGGCAGGATGTTTCAAATTGAAACCCTTTTCGTTTTTGTAATTATTTTTTTTAGCCACAAATGGGTTACAGAGTATAGCAGATTTAGTGGCGGTCGTTATATCCCGACGCCGGGAAGCGATGGATTAATTCAATTAGCCCGGTGAAGATTAATGAGGATGTATAAAGCAGGCCTTCATTAGATAAGGTTATGTACACACAGCGACTTTCACATTCACCGAGGCAGCATGCAGGAACCCCCTCTCTCTAGTGCGCATATGACCAGATTCAGGCTGCCACTATTCATATACGCCTCTCACATCCCAAGGTGTTGATGTGAGGAGAGCCTTAACAATAATTGGGTGGGGGGTGTTTACGTGTAAAGAATGCGTGGCTGCACTGTACTATTAGGCTAGGCTCTGCAATCCTACGGTCACAGATCCACACGCGCACGGATGGTTTTGTTTGTGTGTGTATGTGGTGGTGTTTAGGGGGGGGGGGGATATTAGGTCCATATCTTTAGGTGGAGGTGTCTATTATTCTCCATAGGTCTTTGCTGCCATAGGCCAGTTCCACAAAGCCATGTTCACTGTGCCATGCTGCGAGTAAGAATGAGAGCGGAGTGATACGAGGAATATCGTGGAGGAGAATGAGCTGGAGCGAGATCGGGGAGGGGGGGTGGGCGGAGGGGCGTCAGTGAAGAGAAGGAAAAATCCAAATTGGCTTGACCTCTTGCAATTTGATATTTGCCTCTTTGACTGTCGTTTAAAGGCGCGCGGCAGCAAAGCAGAACGCGGACAAGTCCGGCACTGAAACCGAACCCCGGTGCGCGCGGGAGGGGGTGCGGGAGGGGGGGGGGATCTGCAGAACCTGATAGCCGGGGACTTACACCGTCCAAAGACTTTCGGGACACTTTAGCCCGACTCGCTGGGCCCTGGAGCGCCAGTGAGTCGCCAGGCAGGGTGTAAACGTTAAATGTTAGCTATTTGTTCCATGGATTGCAAGGGGAAAATCAAGCCAGTCTTTCATTCAGACTCCCCTTCTTTTCCCCTCTCCCAACCCCCCCACCCCCTGCTTTCTTTTTTTTGCAGAGTCGAGAACCCCACAAACAGCCATTGACTAAGCGGCTTAGGGAGTCTCGTAATAACGCTTTAGCGAATCCTCCCGAATTAAGCAAAGGGAGGGGGGAACTTTAAAAGAAAGGAGGACCGCGAGAATGAAAGAGGGACGAGTGAGAAATATTTGTAATTGCCGAGGCGGGAGACAAAGGCTCCTGGCGCGGTGCAATACTACCGGGTTATCTACGGTATCATGGCGCTCCCTTATCGCCGCACGGTGGATAAATATTTGTGCATCACGGGGGGAAACCTAGGCGCCGCACACACACAGATTGTTTTGATTGTTTGCAACACAGGTTGATCTACAACCCTGATATCTTCTGCAGCACTGGCAGGCAGCAGGCGATGCATCCGAGCCCGGGAAATCCGACAGCTTTCAATGCGGGGGGTCCAGTCGCTCTGGGAAAGCATTTTCGATTAGGAGGTTAAACGAGTGTGTTTTAAATAAACGACTTGCTCATTAAAGAGAGAGAGAGAGAGAGAGAGAGAGAGAGAGAGAGAGAGAGAGAGAGAGAGAGAGAGAGAGAGAGAGAGAGAGAGAGAGAGAGAGAGAGAGAGAGAGAGAGCATTCCCTCGCAGATAAAGGACATTTCTGCATTGTGTCAGTGCCTCCTGGGAGGGATGGGTAACTGACTAGCGCCGCCCCCCCCCCCCCACCAACTCCCTCGGCGTCCATCTCATTAACTCATCTCTACATCTCTATCTAAATCACACCGGCCTCGGTTTACACGCTGCACGCCCAGTGTGAGGCGAACCGCACGCGTAAAATGTCGAATAAAATACGTTTTGGGTAACCCACAGGGTCGTTTGTTTCCCATGTGGACTCCCAACTTGACTCCAACGACGGTGAGAGGTTGGTTCAGCCTTCAGCGTGGGGGCTGTGGTGGTCGTGGCTCATGCCTCGATGGCCAGACCGAGTCGAGTCGAGTCCACCCGGGGGTTTTGCTTGATGTGGCAGGATCCCAGCTTATAAACCCGATAAACATCTGGTGACTCTGCCAAGACACTGCAAAATGAGGGATCGAGGGCCGTGAAAATACAAATTCATAATGAGAATGAAGAACAGAAAGGGAAAGAGAGGGAGAGAGATGCTGATCAGCTAATTACAGCTGCAAATGGAATGCTAATTTATCCCAGCGCGGTGAGCATGCCCAAGTTTAAACACCAGCAGCAGCGCCATCCAGAAACTCAAAGAAGCGCGGGCGCCATGCCAGGTGACGACCTCACAACAAAGCTTGATCAACACAATGGCCTGTTAAAAGTACACAATTAATACATATATGACGCTGATAATCATAATATTAATAATGATAATAATTTCTTTTAGTTTGATATGCTATTAAATCAAAATTATAATACTTATAATATTATCAAAGAAGAAACAATATAGACAAATTAAGAAAGCGTTATTATTATTATTATTATTATTATTATTATTATTATTATTATTATTATTATTATTATTATTTTGTATTAGGCCTAGTAGTAGTACTAGTTCTAGTAGTAGGCTTTAAGCTTAGCAGTAGCCTTGTCTTTTAGATGCTGTTGGTCTGCCTTGTAATAATATTATAATCATTGTGTTTGTTGGTAGAAAACTGATATCATCATTGTTATTTCAGTTATTTAATAGCCAAGGCCTATAGATTTTTACCTTTTCGTTAATTTGATTATTACTATACAAATTAAAAATATATAAATAATAATATCGTTATTACTATTATTATTATTATTATTATTATTATTATTATTATTATTATATTATTATTATTATTATTATCATTATCATTATCATCATTATTATTATTATTATTATTATTATTATTTTTATTATCATCATATCACAATTGTCTCGCTATTAATCCTACTCACCCTGGTATGTTTATTTGCTGCCATGTTTGTTCACAGCCACAGACCAAGGATTTCTTCCAGGCTATTCAAGACTGCTAAGCTACACCTCCCACCACTCTCTCTCTCTCTTACCCTTTTCAAGAAGAAAACATGGCACGTTTGTCAACAACCGCCACAATACCCTGCTCATTATGCCAGGTCCTCCACGAACAATTGCAGATCTCGCGCGGTCAACTCGCCAAACGTTGTCCTCCTATAGCCGAGTGTTCAATAACAAACCACACCATATAAGATGCACAGAAAATTAACATTACGAAAGAATCCGCAAGAACTGCTATGATGGCGGTCAGACAAATCAGATGCGTTGCTGTGTGTGTGTGTGTGTGTGTGTGTGTGTGTGTGTGTGTGTGTGTGTGTGTGTGTGTGTGTGTGTGTGTGTGTGTGTGTGTGTGTGTGTGTGTGTGTGGGGGGGGGGGGGTAGGGGGGGCGGCATCAGCACTTGGCCGCGAAAGGCTTGAAAACGAATTAGCTCCATCAAATCTTTTTAGATGCAAATACTTTGTTATCTCCGCTTTACTGCACTGTTTTCAGTGTTTATGATTAATTATCTCTTCCTGGTGAAAAATAAATCATGCGAATTTGGATCGAGCTGCTGACTCCACTGGCGTAAGCAGAGATGGCAGGTCGATGCTGTTAATTTCAGGTTGAAATTGACACACTAATTATAGTGCAGAGTGGTGCTGGAACACTAGCAGGCAAGATTATACCTCTGTGCTTCTATTTTTTTTATCAGATCCCCCCCCCTCCCTTCTATTTTACCAATTAAAAATCGTAAAGGCATTTCATTGCCCCAGGATAAAAACGCAGCCACTCTACTAACATTGGCCATCACTTTTCCCCCATCTGATTCATTGTGATGTATTAGATGCAATAAATTATCCCATGTAACAAAACATGGCGAGCTGAAAGGCTGATAATCTGCAGAGGAGAGATAAGGATTCATTATTCCAAATCATTATGAATCCAGTGTTGGCTGTGACTTCTTTCTTAATCAGCTTCTGTGATCCTGGTACGTGAAGGGAGCAGATAAGAGCAGAGTCGTTTATAATTCTCCCCACCTCGGCCTAATATTTTAAAATAAAATTGCAGGGAGAAGCCGCCGTAAAAAAAACAACAACAAAAAACATTGGCTTACGTTTTTGAGCACAAAATGGGAATAATTAAACACATTGAGGAGAAATAAATAAGGAAATAGATTATACGTGGCCCGCACGTTTAGGGGATGTTTTGTCCCAAATTAAGGTCATCTTATTTGACATTTTAGGCGAAGAAGCACGTAGGCAGAGGGAGACAAATAGGCCTATAGGTTTAGCAATCGTATTTATATCTGGATTGAAACATTTACAGTAATCTATAAACCACATAACCGTAAAATATGTATTTAATTTATGCACCAAGGTGGGCATAATTGCACAGGAAGCCATTGTATGGATAGGCTACAGATAAACAGATTTGACTATTTTTTTTATTGCAGTTTAGCCTAGCTTGATTCATAACCATGACAAAAATAGGCCAGGTTTGCATGCCAGATACTTGGCCTATATCCTATATTTGTGCTCTGATAATTCACCGTTTTATCCAGGTAGTATTTTTATTCTTCTCTATATCTGATGATTAGATTACACATATCAAATGGGTATCAAATCATTAAATATAGGAATGGTGTGTGTGTGTGTGTGTGTGTGTGTGTGTGTGTGTGTGTGTGTGTGTGTGTGTGTGTGTGTGTGTGTGTGTGTGTGTGTGTGTGTGTGTGTGTGTGTGTGTGTGTGTGTGTGTGTTGTAGGCTCCCGTTGCATTAGCCTATCTACTGGAGGGTTTGTTACTTAGCTGTTGTCAGCCTCTGCTGTCACGCGGGGGCTCACGTCAAATTGTACGTTAATCACGCGATTTCATGGCAGGAGTGAGCGCGGGAGAAAGGGAGCGTGACTTTGGACTTGGCCATGCTTACGGTGACAGATATTAGCTTAACTGGGCGGGAAATGGGCCCATAGCAAAACAACCCCTGATAGCAACAAGGCTAATATTTAGCCTACATTTGGGCTTATTAGATAGATGCAAAATATTCAGATATTTTATTTGAACGTCTAAATTTAGAAAAAATGAGCCTTAAGTTATTTAGCCAGATGTAGGCCTATATGCAATATATGTCAGTGTTAGCATCAACTGAGGACTAAATTAATTTCTTTATGTTGCTTATAATTAATCTTGTTGTTCTACCTATAATATGGTTTAATTATCTGTGGCATAAATAGTGGTTTAGCAGTTGTCTTTCATTATTTCAAAATCATCAGTATGCGCATTTCATCATTGACGCATATTAACACAAGCTTTTATATTGAAATTATGAAGCAATTATCATTCCCAAAATAAGCACTTTATTAACGTCACATGTAGATTAATAAATCATTACAATCTGAATGTGTTATTCTATAATTGTGCTTTAATATTTAAAGATTTAGCTAATTCAATAAATAAAATGCTTTTCTTATAATTGCAATATTTGATTATTCATTGGTTTAAAATGCACATTGACTCGTCACATCAGTAAATGCATATGGCGGAAGTTTGCGCCAATTATCTTTAATGTATTACCTTAATTGAATTTCTTCCCCAAAGATAGATTTTGGTGTGATCAGTTTACATTCTCCTTCAAAGAGTCAAGACGCAACATGAGAGTAAGCCTCCAGCATCGTCCCCCTCTCTCTCTCTCTCTCTCTCTCTCTCTCTCTCTCTCTCTCTCTCTCTCTCTCTCTCTCTCTCTCTCTCTCTCTCTCTCTCTCTCTCTCTCTCTGTCTCTCTCTCTCTCTCTCTCTCTCTCTCTCTCTCTCTCTCTCTCTCTCTCTCTCTCTCTCTCTCTCTCTCTCTCTCTCTCTCTCTCTCTCTCTCTCTCTCTCTCTCTCTCTCTCTCCTCTCTCTCTCTCTCTCTCTCTCTCTCTCTCTCTCCACCGTCATTCTTCCCTCAGTGTATTTCACTGAAAGAAGGGGATCGGATTTGCTTGGTGTTCCTTTCAATCAACCGTGGTGTCAGTGAGAGGCCTGGTAGGCCTGTATGCTCGGGCTAGTGGATGTCGCCTATTTGGACCCCTGCCATTTCAGATCCAACTGCCCAAACCTGTCACCTGACACACCGATGCTATGGCCAGCTACTGCGACATTGAATATTGTTAGTCTAAATAATGTTTGATTACCGGTTTGAAAAGTAAAGAATCAATGTTTAAATGTGGGCTATTTACTGGGCTAAGTAATTGATCAATCAGTTTATTAGATCTATAATCTATCTATTATCTATATATTTATTTATCTATGTATGCATGTATCTATCTATTTATTGCTCATTCCATCTATCGATCGATCGATCAATCTATTTATCGATCTATCTCTCTATCTCTCTATCTCTCTCTCTCTCTCTCTCTCTCTCTCTCTCTATCTATCTCTCTCTCTCTCTCTCTCTCTCTCTCTCTCTCTCTCTCTCTCTCTCTCTCTCTCTCTCTCTCTCTCTCTCTCTCTCTCTCTCTCTCTATCTATCTATCTCTCTATCTCTTCACCTCAATACCGCCTACTACCAATACTACCATCTATCTATCTATCTATCTATCTATCTATCTATCTATCTATCTATCTATCTATCTATCTATCTATCTATCTATCTATCTATCTATCTATCTATCTATCTATCTATCTATCTATCTATCTATCTATCTATCTATCTATCTATCTATCTATCTATCTATCTATCTATCTATCTATCTAGATCGATCTATCTATTAATCCGTCTATACATCTATTTATCTGTCTATCCATTTATCTATCCATCTAATCTATATACCATCTATCTATCTATCTATCTATCTATCTATCTATCTATCTATCTATCTATCTATCTATCTATCTATCTATCTATCTATCTATCTATCTATCTATCTATCTATCTATCTATCTATCTATCTATCTATCTATCTATCTATCTATCTCTCTATTAATGTATATGCATCCATCTATCCATCTATACATGTATCTATCTAATTAAGACAGCGATACTCTAGTAAACCTACCGGATGATTCCTCGTGGCCTGTTGTGATTAAAGAAAGGCTCGTCTAAAGTTATGGAGAACACCGCATGTGATGCCCGCTGATGGTGAAACGCCTTTGGCATGACACCGTTAAACATTGTTATGTTCTGCCTTTTTAAAAGAGACTCCAAAACATCGATTTCAATATCATGACCTGTTTTACTTCGTCGATCGTCAATGTAAATAATAATAATAATAATAACTTAACTTTAGCAATTGTATTTCCTTTAAACAACCCGGAAGAGCTCCATACAATGAATACGGTAAAAGCCCGCGCGCTTGATTGGCCTGAAGGAGTGTGTGTGTGTGTGTGTGTGTGTGTGTGTGTGTGTGTGTGTGTGTGTGTGTGTGTGTGTGTGTGTGTGTGTGTGTGTGTGTGTGTGTGTGTGTGTGTGTGTGTGTGTGTGTGTATGTGAGACTCTCTGGGCTGAGGGCGCGCGCCTCCGATTTGGTTCTCCCTCCGCGGCTCCCTCTCTCTCCCTCTCTCCCTCTCTCTCTCTAAATGCCATCGGCGCCGCGATCTTAATGTCACTCTTTCTTCATATCTGCGCTGGTCCGAAAATACTCCATCCAGCCTCGATAGTACCCAGGTCAGTAAAAATATGTAGGCTGAATGTATTTTAAACGAACGTTACATTTGTGAGTCTGTCTGTGAACGGTTTCGCCGGTGGGTGGCGGCGGCCTGGTGCTTTCAGCGATGGACGATCGTCTCTGTGAGCGGCGTACAGTATAGGTTAAACGGTCATATTTCCATCGATGAGTTGATCTTTAATTTGGTTCTTGCTCGACCTGGTTTGCCTCTATGACCGACAAGCTCTTTTTTTGGGTCCGACTTGTGTATTAATAGAGTTAAATTCTCTGATAGTCCCCTGATCCCCCTTTCCCCTTATATTCGAAGCATATATAGTCAGCTACTGTCAATGAAATACAGGTTTTTTTTAAATTGATTTTACTCCTACAAAATAAAACATGAATCGAGTATGGCCCATGTTGCATGGTGGCAGAAAGAGGAGTGCATGTTCGAAACGGGTTGCAATCCTACCTAGATCAGCGGTAGAATCCTGCACCCTGAATTGATCTGATCGCAGTTCATAAAAAGGGGTTGGATTTTTGCTGAGGCTGCGTCTGGCTGTTTTAGCATCTCTTGGCGGGGTCTCCGATGGTCGATAAGGCTGCTGGATGGAACGGGTGCGTAATTCAGGGCATTGCATGCACACAGTGCCGGGTAGAGCTTGCTCTGCCCGTTCTATCCAGCAGCCCTATCGAGCTCGAGCGGTCATTTGCATGCGGAGGAACGGAACGGGCAGAGAAGAGCGAACCTCGCGCGCCGTGCTATCGATCGATGCTGAATGCGTTCACAGCAGCTGTGTTTAACAGATAGCGAGAACGGCCCATTGACTCGAGTGTTGTTTTGCCTTTTTAAATCGGGATACCATCTTACATTTTAAATGTAATTAGTGCGATAAAGGCGCCAGCGGTTATTTGGCTATTTGCAATGTATTGTATTGCCTATATGT
>OLKM01000257.1:59053-89053 GCA_900291075.1 Melanogrammus aeglefinus | reverse complement strand
GGCAGAGAGTGCGTAAACTGTGGAGCTACGTCGACCCCGCTGTGGAGGCGGGACGGCACGGGCCACTATTTGTGTAACGCCTGCGGACTCTATCACAAGATGAACGGGCAGAATCGCCCTCTCATCAAGCCGAAGCGACGACTGGTATGTCCCTGCCACGTTTGTATTGATGACGCTTCCGTTTTTCTCTCTTTCTCTATGCAGGAAGAAGTATTAGCTGCAGGAAATTGACTCGACAAGTGCAGGTCTCTCTTTTCAGATACCCTAGCAAAAATCATTTTTTATTTGCTTCAGCTTTTTTTTCTTTTACCTCCCCCCCCCCTCGATTCCCGGAACGCCCATGTATAGCGGAACAGCATCTTCATGCATTTTGGGGAGATGTCTTAATTACCTCCACTTATCATGAAATACAATAAATCCGTTTTGGCAAGAACCTTTGGGCATGGGGTCTTAAAATAGACTTAAGCACGTTCCATTATTATTATTTTTTTTATAAATTCAATTTTTTTTTAAAACTTTAACCAACACAACCCTCATCTTGCAACGGTTATGTAGAAAGTAGGCCGAGGTTACGTTACAGTACCGTCTGCACACAGTCACTACAGCCCTGTCTCACTGGCCCAGGCTTTAATGGGAGTTCCCCTATTTCCTTGGTAAAAAATAAATAAATAAAGTAGGCCATACAATTCTAGGCAGAAGAAAGACGCTTGGGCACATCCAGCCAACCCAAGTGCTTGTTCTAGCACACACACACGCACACACACACACACTCTCTCTCTCTTTCTCTCTCTCCCGCGGCTGCACAGCCTACTGACTAATGTGAAAACCCGACTGTCCCATGCAGGAAAAAGCTGCCGGATATCTGAGCACCGCTGATAAGTCGCTTTTAACAACACAGCCCGCTTCCCCAGTCTAAACAAAACGGGGAGTGGAGACCGAATCAGTGTAACGGGGGGCGACCCAGGGCACGCAAAATCCACAACTTGGAGTTTGTTTAGTTCATAACCCTCGACCCTTACACATATATTAAAAATAAAGAAGGGCAAAAAGAGGACCGAAGAAACGCGGATATTTTTTTGGTGTGTGTCCATAGGAGATATGCATGAGGGATAAACGACTAAAGAGGAAAATAAGCAATTAAGGAAGCTTTTTATTTAAACATAGCCTAATCTATTTTTAAGCCAAAGTGAAGAAACCTCTGGTTCATTATTCGAGGCACACGCCGGGGAAAATGAGGTTATTGGGCCACCAGATGTGGATAATTGGAAATCTTTCAGCGAGATAATGTAGGCCTAGTCCCTTTTCGCGGTGTGTCCTATGCGGTCACCTGTCTATCGATTGTTTTTAGAGATTATCACATCAATGTCAACCAATCCGGCTGAATTGGGGTCTAAGGCGAGCGGTGAAATCCATGGCAATACAGAGACGTTAATGTCCAATAGAGTGGAGTGTATTTTCAGTTAAACTGGATTTTCCAAATGACTTCTCCATGTTTTTTTGGTTACTTTTTATTTTTTTTGTATATTTTGCTTTAATTGCCTTCCAAAGACAACGAATGATTTGCCATACCACTGTCACCTTTACAGCATCCACGGCATCGCCATTTTCATTGTATTTAACCAATTATTTCTATCCATGTTCAGGCATGTCACTCGAAGCACCTGTAAAACCAAGGAGAAAATACTCGATTACTCTGATCGCTTTAATTGCGCAACCCCCATGGGGCTATACTAGACAGGAACACTCACTGTTACGCACCTTAAGCACATTTGACTTTGGAAAATCTGATTAACTCGCACTATCTTAAGGACATTCTTTAAATATCTACTAGGCCTATTTATTCTCCACCACGTGATGCTAGTTTCAGCGTGTGAGCGACAGAGCAACGCTGGTTTTCGATTGCATCTGTAGGCCTACCATAGGTCTTAATTAGTCCCTGCTAAAAAAAAATAAAATAATTCACAGTAACTCACATGGGCGTAGCCTATAGGCCTACTTCACTTTTCTTTTTTTCCTCGTACCATGTTATGTTTTCACAGCAGTATGACGATCGAATCCATATTGATCTATTTTTCTCTCTGTCTCTGTGTGTGTTTCCCTCACAGTCGGCAGCGAGGCGGGCGGGCACGTCGTGCGCCAACTGTCAAACGACCACGACGACACTGTGGCGGAGAAACGCCAACGGGGACCCGGTGTGTAACGCTTGCGGCCTGTACTTCAAACTGCATAATGTAAGCAAAACAGCTGCCTATACATTATAGTAAGACATTTACTAACTTATCTAAGCATGTGTCTCATTTGCCATCCCTCCCTCCATCCACCGCCCCCCCCCACACACAAACACACACACACGCACGCACGCACGCACGCACGCACGCACGCACGCACGCACGCACGCACACACACACACACACACACACACGCACACACGCACGCACACACGCACACACACACACACACACACACACACACACACACACACACACACACACACACACACACACACACACACACGCACAGCTTCCCTCCTTCTGCACATACATGCCACACACATTACTTTTTTGAAATCATTTCGTTTTCCTCTCATTCTCCTATAATGGTCTTTCATTTCTTTCTTCGTCTTAATTCTGTGAAGTGCGAGCAAGTTATCGCGACACTTCTGCACTCCTGGAGAGAACATTCCCGAGACCACGCGGCGATAACAAAATGCCGTGCTAGAATTTAATGTGATTTATTGGCACTGAATATTAATCTAAAACGTTTGAGTGGCGAATTTCAGCCCGCAGCGTTTCTTTTGAATATTCAAGAAGAAGAAGAAGTACTTAATTAATTTAAATTCGATTAATTTCTCGGACGATTTTTATTTCCGGCCTTTTGGTTTCATCCCCGCTCGCCAGGGAGTTAGTGAGTCGACTCGATGACCACCACCAATCCGTCCGATTCGTTCTGGGGATGGGGGGTTGGGGCAGGGGTTGGGGCGGGCGGGGGTAGGGCGGGGGTGGGGCAGTGGTGGGGTTGCCACATCATTTCACATCCTCAATCTGAAGACCTCAGGGACTATCTCACTCACTCCCTCCCCCATCTCTCTCTCTCTCTCTCTCTCTCTCTCTCTCTCTCTCTCTCTCTCTCTCTCTCTCTCTCTCTCTCTCTCTCTCTCTCTCTCTCTCTCTCTCTCTCTCTCCCTCTCCCTATCTCTCCTTTGCTCTTTCCCTACCAAACCTTTCCACCACTGAAGTTTCTAATCAAACGGCTGCTGTAATGAATACATAAAATATCACACATCAAAATATGAATAGCAGTAACAGCAATAACAACAACACTAAAAATAACATTGACAAGAAGCAGAATCATCACCAGGCTAAAACAACACACACATTACATTTTCCCACTCAGAGACGGCGCTTGTAATCTACTCTGATTAAATCAAGATGAAGGTTTGTCTTGATCTCCCTTCCGCAGGAGCGTTAATGGTGGAGGTGGGGGTGGGGGTGGGGGTGGGGGTGATGGGGGTGGTGGTGGTGGTGATGGGTGGGGCGGACTCCCGCTGCACCCCACGACAACTTGTCACGCAAGCCCCCGCCCGGTCCAATCACCTCCTGGTGTTGCTCTTGGCACGGGACGGCAGGGCATTCTAGAGAGAGCGCTGTGAGCCTGCACAGCCCGGAGGGGGAGGGAGGGGGGGGAGGAGGAGGGAGGTGGAGGTGAGGAGAAGGGGGGAGAAATAATATTTGCCGGTTACGTATTAGCATGTGAACTGACCCTGACCTCTTTTTGGTGTTCTGCAGAAATGAGTTTGTCTTTGGTAAATCCGGACATCTGTTGGGGCTTGCGCCCTTTGAAACAAATTCCACATTATTCATGGGGAATTAAGTACAGAGTCCGCTCCATTCCATCCCGTCCTCCGGCTCCGTACCCTCTCCTCTCCTCACCTCACACACACACACACACACACACACACACACACACACACACACACACACACACACACACACACACACACACACACACACACACACACACACACACACACACACACACACACACACACACACACACACACAGACGCACAGACACACAGACACCTCACACCTCACATCTCGTGGGTGACTCGCAGTTCTGATCCTCCTTCCTTTTCCAATCTCTGTTGGCCCATGCGGGTCCATGGGCCACGGATCAAAACACTCGATGGTAGCAATGCGTTGTGTCCTGAAAACACAGCCCTCCCCCCCCCCACCCCCATCACTTATTGCCGATAAGCGAAACCCGCAACAAACAAGAAGAATTGCCACAAAGAGCGTCGATGGCTGTTGACATCCAAAGCAGTCGGTTCCTTATCTGCTCTTGGTGTGTGTGTGTCTTTTTTTGATCATTCGCCCGGTTTTCTCTCGTTTTTCCTCCTCGCCCTGTAGCAGCGACGCTAGGACTCTGTGCTCCTTGGTGCACACGGGGGATCTGTAGTCTGAGAGGGTTAGTGTCGCTGTGATGTCTGTGGTCGTGGTCGGTGGTAACAGCGGATGTGTGAGTCAGTTATGGACTGGATTCGTGCACGCGGGGGTGGTGGGCCTTGTTTAACTTTGACGCTCACTTCTCCGCTCCCTCGGAGACCTGCAGCGTTTCGGACCGATGTTGAAGACGACGGCTGGGTTTATAGCCCAGAGGCAAAGTCAGGGGAGGACAGAGGGGAGGTCCCAAGTACGGAGCCACAGTGAAGGAGGGGGGTGTATGGTGTAGGGGTACGGGTGGATGGGTGGGGGGGGGGGGGGGGGGGAGGGGGGCTGAGAGAGGGAGGGCGGGGGGGGGGGATGGGAGCGGGAAGCCTTTCTGGCCTCTGCTAATCATCTAGGCCACCGTACTTAAAGAGTCAGCCAAAAAAAGAAATAAGCAAGAGAGGAAGGGGCGCAACGCTACACCCACAGCGCCGAGGGCAACAGCCGAGAGACCCCCAGCCCCCCCACCCCACCCCCACACTCCGAGGGCCACAGCGGTTCAGATGGACTCAGGCCCCCGTCTCCGTCCGCTCCCCCTAATCCCGGAGCCTACATTGGGAATTCCATCATCCAGCTCTCATTCCGGGGGCTGGAACTGCAGCGGCGGAATATGGTAGGGGTCCATCTTGGCCCGGAGACGCCGGCGGCGGTGGCGGTGGCGGCGGCGGCGGCGGCGGCTGAGGTGGGAGGGTCGAGAGGAGCGAAGGACTTGGCCGCCGGTCGGCAGCTGTCATGGCTGCCTGTGTTTCCACGCACGCCCGGTTTTTACAGGAGCTGCCAGACCCCTTTTCAGGCGTCTCTTCTCCTCCTGCATAAATTTCCCCCTTTTTTCTCTGGCTCCCCCCCCCACCCACCCACCCACCCACACGACTCTCCCCCGACCCCTCCCCCCCCCCCCCCACCCCCCGTGCTGGTCCTCGCTCCAGCTCGTTCGCCCTCGCTCGCTCCCCGCGTGTGAGTGTCTCTCTCCCTCTCTCTGTCTGGTTTCCTGGCAGGGTCGGTGCTTTCCGATTCAGTCCAGCTTGAGAGTCGCTGTTCAAGTCCAGACGAGTGATTCAAGCTCTGGCGCATGCCTTCACACACACAGCCACACGCACACACACACGCGCGCGGCGCGCACGCACACACACACACACACACACACACACACACACACACACACACACACACACACACACACACACACACACACACACACACACACACACACACACACACACACACACACACACACACACACACACACACACACACACACACACACACAAAATCAGAACAAATACAAACAAAAAAAATCGACCCCGTCCATACGAATGTGTTTTATTTGCCGATGAAATTCCACCAGATATCATCTCATATTCTGTCCCTCCACAAGTGCTTCTGTTTCGGAAATCATTGCCTGCCGCATTGTTGTTGCTTGTTCGTTTCTCAAGTAGACGAAAACAAAACTAGAGGGATTAGTCGGGGGCTCGGCTCCGATTGCGTTTCGTGCGTCGCCCCATGCGGGCGAATAAAAGCGCCCCAACGACGACTTCATTATCGGGGAGTTCACAAAAACTCCTGCGCGCCGTTGTAACATGCTGTGCACGAGATTCTATAAACACGGAAACAAATTAACGTTTCTCTCTCCCTCTCTCTCTCCCCTCCCACCCCCCCCCCCCACCACCACCTCCCCCCTCCCCCCAATTTTTTTTTTTAAAAAAACAGATCAACCGACCCCTGACCATGAAGAAGGAGGGCATCCAGACGCGGAACCGCAAGATGTCCAGCAAGTCCAAGAAGAGCAAAAAGTCCCACGATGGGATGGACGACTTCTCCAAGAGCCTGATGGACAAGAGCAGCTCGTTCAGCCCCGCCGCACTCTCCCGCCACATGTCCTCCTTCCCGCCCTTCTCGCACTCGGGCCACATGCTGTCCAGCCCCACGCCCATGCACCCCTCCTTCGCCCCCCACCACCCCTCCAGTATGGTCTCCGCCATGGGCTAGAGGACCATCGCTCCGCCCCTCCCCCCCCCCACCCCCCCCCAGCCACCCCGCCCGGTGACACCGTTGCCCCTAGCAACCCACCCCCCACCTACTCACCTCACCACTCCCTGCCTACTTCCGCTTTCCGAGACCACACCCACCTCCACCGGCTGCTGTTTGACCTCGCGACCCTCCCACGGGCCCCCCCCCCCCTCCATCCTCCCCCCCCACTCACATACACCACACCCCGACCAACCCCCCCCCCCCCCCTCCTCCCTGACCCTTGACCTCTTTGGCACCGACCTCCAGGTACCTCAGCGTCCGAACTCTCCCGGCGAAAGGACAAAAAGACAATTGAGACAGACTGTCCCGCCACGCCGCGTGTGTGTGTGTGTGTGTCGGTGTGCTGCCGCGTGTGCATCTGCGTGTGTCCGCAGGCACCGCCGAGCTAGACTGACCAGAGAGAGAGAGAGAGCAGGAGGAGGAGAGGAAGACACCAGAGCAAGGGAGCAAGGGAGCAAGGGAGCAAGGGAGCAAGGGAGCAAGGGAGCAAGGGAGAGGAGAGAGGAGAGAGAGAGAGAGAGAGAGAGAGGAGAGAGAGAGGAGAGAGAGTAGAGAGAGAGAGAGAGAGAGAGAGAGAGAGAGAGAGAAGAGAGAGAGAGAGAGAGAGAGAGAGAGAGCAAGAGAGAGACGAGAGAGAGAGAGAGAGAGAGAGAGAGAGAGAGAGAGAGAGAGAGAGAGACTGGCCGGGGCACCTCCACTGTGGTTCTCTCATTTTGATGATTTTTTTTTTTTTATAACAGAAAAAAAAGAGTTCGAGGTAAAAAGTTCTATCTATATATATATATGTGTGTGTGTGTAACTCTCGACGCGGCGCTTTGACGAACTTGACCGGGTCGGCGCCCCCACCTCTGAGAACACTTCTCTTTTTTGTTCCACCCAAAGTGTGTGTGATGAACATCTATATATAGAGATATATATACGTATATATATATAGAGAGAGAGAGAGAGAGAGAGAGACAGAGAGAGAGAGAACATTCTCATTCTCCTCCGCTCTACCCAGACTCCTCAGCTCGCTCCGTCTTCACACCGTCAGCTCCATGTCCGCTCTCTCTCTCCTTCCCCCCCCCCCCCCAGCGCCCGCTGTCTCCTCTTCCATCCGCAGCTCCCCCGCCCATTTGTGTACAAAGAAGAAGCCATTTTTCTACACACACTCACACACGCACACGTATTTTACACACACACACACACACAGACACACACACACACAAACACAAACACTGCTCCCTGTCGGTCGATTAATTACCTGTGTAACAGGAATACCTGTCCCCCCTCACATCCAATAATATCGCCCCAGGCCCCCCCCCCCCTTCGTCACCCTCTCCCTTTTCCTCCACCACCAAACTTTGAACATATTTGTACAAATTGTATGAAATACAGTACATTTAATGAAGACTTTTTAATTAAGTGAGTTTAAGAAAAAAATGAAAAAGGAAAAAACGCCCCCAGGGGCAGCAAACGACGTGATGGGTACAAGACGAGGCAGGAGAGGTACAGATTACCCGGAGAACGAAGAGAAAGGAAGGAGAGTGAGAGAGAGGAGGGAGAGAAAGAGCGGGAAGAAGTGAAAAAGACACGCAGGAAGGACTAGAAAAAGGGCAGGCCTCTGTTTTTATTTTCTGTTTTTTTTGTTTTTTTTGTTTCCTTGTTTTTGTTTTGCCTGCTAGAGTTGTGTTTTGATGCATTAACGTTTGCCCGGAGTCTTTCTGCTCCGGACGGCAGATAGCTCTCTTCATATTTGGATGTGCTATAAGGCCTCGGACTATTGGTTCGTGTTCACGTGCGCTCAAATGCAAATAGCCACACACATACACAGACACACACACACACACACACACACACACACACACACACACACACACACACACACACACACACACACACACACACACACACACACACACACACACACACACACACACACACACACACACACACACACACACAGATATGCCTGTAATTATAGGGAAACACACACACTCACACACACACACACACAGAAAGGCAGACAGACAGACAGACAGACACACATACATACACACACACACACACACACACTGCCCTATTGAATCACCTAAAAAAACGTTTGTCCTGCCCACAGATTATATGCATTGTGAAAAAAAGTTCCTGTATTTGTTATTTGTATGTAAAAATCAGAGTACCAAAAATACGAAAGAAACAAAGATGTAGAATTATTTCTTTATGTTATGCAGACTGAATGGTTGTAAAAAATTTAATAATAATCACTAGTGTAAAATATGACTGCCTTTTTTGTTTCGTATTTTTTTTCTCCCCTTCTTTGAAAAATAATAAACTAGTTTAATCTCTGTTGACATGTTAGCCTGTCGTCAAGAGTCTCCTTCGCTGTGTGTGAACCCACCCTGTGATGTTTGACACATCCAACCCCCCCCCCCCCCCGCACACACACACACACACCACACACACACACACACCATCCCCTTCACCGGAGACACCCAGCCATGTTTGCATTTTTTTTTTTACACATTTACCCAGAATTCACCGCAACAGCTCTTGTGCTTTTAGTACAAACAAGGAAGTGCAGAAATAAACACTGGCAATGGAGGATGGCTGAGGGCTCAGCCGTGCCCCAGCAGAGACAACGGGTTGTTGCTTTGGCTGGCTATTCGGAGGGGGGGGGAGCTTGTGAGTCTGTGGGAGGGGGGGGGGGGGGGGGGGCGGGAGTAGGCTCATCAGATCTAAAGACTTATAAAAACAACAAGCGCTGTGTCAATATACTACATGGCACTCATGACATCATTTCTAAACATCCTCCTTGCCCACACAAAGAGGACTCTATTCTGGAGCCTCTTTTTATTTTATTTTGAAAATCTAAATTTAATTAAACTGAGTTACAGAAGAGATGAAGAGAGGAAGGGGCACCGAAGCTAAACAAAAAAACGAAATGTGCGCAAACACAGAATTGTTTACCAAAGCACCGAAAAAAGAGAAAATAACTCCTTGATCTAATAGTCATGCTGTAGCCGACTACTTGTTTTATCACACTGTCCTGGCCTTGAGTTAGGCAGATCATCATGTCTTGGTGATGCACATGGATGCAAATAGAGACGGGGAGAAATTTGCACTTTACTGGGGCTGTGAAAGCAAAGAGGAAGTGAGACCTTTGCTTCAGCCAATCAACTGACCGCAGAGTAGTGGGTGCTTCCTGTTTGAAGAATAACATGAATAAGTCCATGATGGTGTAGCCCCATTATTTACTTTAATGCATTAGTAAATAAAAAGACAAAATTGGTACAAAAAAGTTATGACCCAACATATATTTGACCTGCCTCTGGACATATACGGACACTGGGTTAAATCCTTGGATTAAAGTACAGCGACTCCACTGTTACAAAATTACCTCTTGGTAAGTCCCAACATATTCACAGATCTTGACGACGTAGCCTACCCTTAAACAACTAAACATTCTTACAGGGGACTTGGTGAAGTTCCCTCTCTTGTGTTGGGGTCTCTATGATTGTTCCCTTTACTACATTTTGATCTACTGCCAAGTCCCATTGATAACAGAATAAGCAAACTTCTTTCAAACATTTTCTCCACAAAACCTAATTGATTTACAGATAATTCTAAAAATGTTATTTCTCTAAGGCTCAAAAAATAAATCCTGATAAGATATCCAAGTGATAGACGTTCTCCTGATTACATTTGCCACCTAGCTAATAAAAGCTCACCACGGTACATAAAACCTGATATCAGACTTATAAAACGGCCTCCAACACACACAGGTCAAAACCATAACAGGCGTGGTGGATTGGAAAGCTGTGACCTTCCTGGCCGAAGTGCAGGGCACCCACGTGGACTTCAGTGTTTGGTTAGCGCCTGCCTAAGAGCCCTCTGTGTCTAATCAAGAGATGTGCTCCTGTGTTTTAACAGCGGGGTCAACAGGGCAGACGAAATGAGAAGCACTGTGTATGTGTGTGCGTGTGCGGGTGTGTTTGTATGAGCTTGCGCGCTTCTGCGTTTGTGTGTGTGTCTGTGGGGGGTGCTTGTGTCTACGTGTATGTCTGCCTCACTGTGTGTGCTTGTGTGTATATGTCTATGCCTATGTGTCTGTCTGTCTGTTTTGTGTGTTTGTGTGTCTGTCTGTGCGTTTGTGTGTGTGTGTGCGTGTGTTTGTGTGTGACTATCTGCCTCACTGTGTGTGCATGTGTGTATTTGTTTCTGTGTGTATGTGTTTGTATGTGTGTGTGTTTCTATGTGAACCTGAATGTGTTTCTGTCTGCTACTGTTTGTGTTAATATGTGTTGTATGTGTGTGTGTTTCTATGTGAACCTGAATGTGTTTCTGTCTGCTACTGTTTGTGTTAATATGTGTGTGTGTGTGTGTGTGTGTGTGTGTGTGTGTGTGTGTGTGTGTGTCTTTGTGAACATTAATGTGTTCCTGTCTGCCACTGTGTGTGTCTTTGCGAACATGAATGTGTGTCTGTCTGCCACTGTTTGTGTGCGTGTGTGTGTGTGTGTGTGTGTGTGTGTGTGTGTGTGTGTGTGTGTGTGTGTGCTTGTGTAAGGCGATTGAGCCAGGCTTTGGCCCCGTAGCGGGACCCCTGTGGCCCCTGGCTGACCTTTCTCCTCTGCTGTTGGCTCTGGGCGGCTGCCAGCGCTGGGCCAAACCCAGGGCCGACGGGAACAAGAACTGACTCACAGGTAAAGTGCTTATTATTAACTATTGTGTTGCACTTATGTTCTTGGGTTTATTTTCTTCTTCTCCTTACCCCTCCCCCCTTCCCCCCTCTCCCCCCTCTCCCACCCTTCCTGTGTGTCAGTCTTTTCTTACTTATTACAGGAAAGAGGGAGAGAGACGACAGCAGATGGATGTGTGTATTTTTTGAAATAACTCAAAGAGATGCCGTGAGGTCAACTGATCGTTAAAAAAAGACAAAAAACAAGACAACACAACATTGTACATTATTTTGAAACAACATTGTACGTATATTTTAAAAGGCTGCCATACTTGGGTTCGAAATGATTCAGAATTATGTAGATAGATTGATGAAAGCCAACCTACTCAAGCCACTCTGTCATTAAAGGGTCGACGTCTCGTTCTCTCCGTCGCTCCCTCCCTGACACAACACGCTCTGCGGCTAGGCTACAATTGAGATCTTCCCTGCATAGTTGTCACTGCATTCAGTTTATTCAGAGAGCAGAAAATCATTTGAGTTTAATTAGCCGTGGGTGGTTGTGTTTCATTCTGGCTGATACACATCACTATATATCCATCATTTCAAATAATGTTTTAAAAAAAGTTGTGTGCGAGATACTTTGACAGTGCAGGTTAAAATCCTCTATCATAATGGGAGGGGATGAAAGTGAGGACAATCAAGGCGGTTACTTAATTAGGGCAATTAGGTCAATTATTTCCTTTGAAGAGAACAAGTGAATTTCCTAATGAATTATTGTTGATCGACGGATTTCTGATGTCAGACTTTTGATAGATACCTAAATACCTTGGCAGCGAAGCATACACGTTAGCTAATCGTCAGGCCTTCGCACAAACTTTACCTGACAGCAACACGTTACGAGCTGTCTTGGCTCGTGTTTCAGTTTTCCTTTAAAGAAAACAATTTTTTTTACATCCATGTTTAATGAAGCAATACATCCTTAAATAATCCTACTTTTTGTGTATCTTTCAAATACACACAAAATATATTTTGCATCATTAGCAACACTACTCTCCGAATGTTAAATCCAATACGAAATTGACTTGCGAACAAATCAAATGGTTTAAACATCTTTAATCACCAGCCTTAGGCATGCTTGCGATCTCCTCAGCGTTAAACAGTAGGTGTTAACGTACATCTGTGTGTCTGCTGGATGGCTGTGAGAGCCCAGGGAGGCTACGCTGAGACGCTAACACTCTGCCGCCCGCTTGTTGATTCCCTGTTTCTTTGCCGGCGACAGCGAGGACGTCTTCCAGCCCGTACATAAAGGATCAGCTGGTGCCTTGGTATTACCGCGGTTGTCGTTCAAGATCCCCTCGCTGTTATCAAAAGAGCAGCCTCACGCTCCATTGTCTCCGGCACAATGGCGTAAATTGTGAACCATAATCTTCCCGTCATAACACAGCGAGATAAAAGATAATTATCTCTTTTTAGTGTCGTGCCCTGGGGCATCGTTGGACGGCCGAGCAGACAATGAGACTTAACCCTCACTCTCTTTCTCTCTTTTCTCTCGCCGGCGTTGTCTCTCTATCGCCCTTTTCTCGCTCTGTCTATGTCTCTCGCTCCCTTTATCTCTCTCTCTCTCTCTCTCTCTCTCTCTCTCTCTCTCTCTCTCTCTCTCTCTCTCTCTCTCTCTCTCTCTTTCTCTCTCATCTCTCTCTTCTCGCTCTGTCTATGTCTCTCGCTCCCTTTATCTCTCTCTCTCTCTCTCTCTCTCTCTCTCTCTCTCTCTCTCTCTTTCTGTTTGACAATGGCTGATGTTGAGATTCATCAACAGATGAGCGCGCCCGAGAGAGGAATAAAACGCTTGCGGTGTGTGAACATGCTAAATGCGCTGTCAAACAATACACAGATTGTCTTAAGGCTGTGGAAATGACTTGATTTCGGTGCATATTTTTTTTCTTCCTTTGTTTATCTATCTGCCATTGTTGTGCTAATAGCGGGATTCTTCTTCATCGTAAGTTTGGGGATTAAAAAATCGTAATAGCTTTTGCGTGGGTTTGTGTACGTGTGTGTGTGTGTGTGTGTGTGTGTGTGTGTGTGTGTGGTGTGTGGTGGGTGTGTGCGCGTGTGCGTGTGCGTGCGTGCGCGTGTGTGTGTGCATGTCTGAGAGTTGGAAAGAGGAGGAATGAGTTGGGCTCATGACAAGTGCTTCTGGAAGAGTGACAGGGGTCAGAGGTCACCGGTTCACCTGGGGAGCACCTAGGGAGAGGTGGGCGTGCACACAGCCGGACCCCTCGACAGAACACTGTCAGGTGGAGTGAGTGATGGGGCAACGGTGAGAGAGAGAGAGAGAGAGAGAGAGAGAGAGAGAGAGAGAGAGAGAGAGAGAGAGATGGAGAGAGAGAAGAGAGAGGAGAGAGAGAGAGAGAGAGAGAGAGAGAGAGAGAGAGAGAGAGAGAGAGAGAGAGAAATGGCATAAAGGGGGTATTTTTGGGATAAAGGTTGTGCAAAGGGCGCTGTGAGTCAGGCGTCATCGGAGCAGGGGGCTCGCTCCATTGACGGTGAATAGTCTGGCGGAGGGTGTTGTCGGTGATGGCGGGGTCAGGGCAATGATGTGTGGTTTGATGGGGGTGGGGGGGGGGTTTGGATCTTGTCCTGTCCAGGTTAAATGTGCTTTTAAAGCCCCCCCCCCCCTGTAGCCCTCCCCGCTGCCTTCACATCGTCATCATCATCGTCACCGTCACCAACATCATCACCCTCGCCTTCTTCATAGTCATTATTACAATCGTCATCATCATTATCATCCTCATTTTATCAGCACCATGATCTTCATCATCATCACCACCATCATCATCATCACCATGCACCATCACCATCATCATCATCGCCATCGTCGTTCAAAAAGGCGGAGAGTTCTTCATAAGCTGTCAACACACTGACTCATCAACCCGGCGTGTTGACGAGACTCACATGGAAACAGCAGGGCCGTTACCAAGCGCTCAGGTTCCCAGCCCTCCCTTTTCCCTCCCAACTGTTCCATGTGTGTCCCTCCTACCTTTCAAAGCAACCGCTTCCTCTCCTCAGCCCTGTTCTAATCCCTCTCTAAAACCCAGCCGCCTCACCTGCAGTGGAACCCCACTCGCAGCGCTCGCGCCGACTACGTGTTCTCCCTGGACAAGCCTCATGTTTTACAGCCTTCCCCCCCCCCCCCCCCCCCGGGGGAGTCCTGGCTCTCCCCTCCCCAACGCTCAGCCCCCCCCCCCCCCGTCCCCACCCATGTCCTCAGGCTAAAACACAACTTCTCACCTGCCGCTTCAGGTATGCGAGTCCTCTCTCTCGTCCGAAACTCTTTCGCGCCAATGGCTTTTTCGACGTTGCTAAGCGGCTACTCTCTCCATACTGCTCGGTCACTACTCACGTACTCTCACCGTGTCGTCGTCCCCCCCCCCCCCCCCCCCCCACACTCAATTTGAGAATGGCGCGAGCTGCGCTGTACTTCGGGCTGCTCCAAAATGGCCACCGGTGGCTCGGTGGTTTTTGGACGAGGCGCGTCAAGAAAAGCCACAGAGCGACGGGCGAGACAGGTGTTTGTGTTGCTCCGCTCATTTGGCTACTGAGCCGAGGGCCATACATATGCGATGGGTTGGCGACAGTTTCTTGGCAGCGGCGCGCCTGGGTGTGTTTGTCGAGCGCGCTAACCTGGTTCAGTCTGGATTCAAACTTAACCGTTTGGAATGTGCCGGATTAAGCTAAATATTAACTCCCCTTTCGAAACAAATAAATAAAAACTTGACACATACATCCATATCTGTTATAATTAAGCGCAGCGGGCTAGCTATGTGTAGCTTCCGCTCTGTCTTAATTCCTTCAAATGCGTGCGTTACTGAGAGTGTGTCTGTTGACCCTCTGTAGGGTTGTTGTTTTTGGCTCGATACCTGACTAGGTACACATACCAAAACCTTACGTGACCTAGTCCCTCACACCTCTTCCAGAGAAAACTGCCAAACTGTTACGCTCCCCGGCTTCTGAATAGCGCCGACTGTGTGGGTTGGCTGCACCAGTGTGTGTGTGTGTGTGTGTGTGTGTGTGTGTGTGTGTGTGTGTGTGTGTGTGTGTGTGTGTGTGTGTGTGTGTGTGTGTGTGTGTGTGTGTGTGTGTGTGTGTGTGTGGGGCGAGGGGTTTACACAGACTGCTGTGCTCAGCTCCTGCCCCCCCCCAACCCCCCGCCCGCCCCCACTCCATGCCCAACCCCCATCCCGGCACAGCCGTGATGTCACAGGCTATTGTCTCCTGAGGTCCAATAAGTGGAGCCCTCGGTGGCTAAAGTAATGAAAGGAAAAACATCATGCAAAGTCGACAAGTCACCTTCTCCGCTTCGTACACCGGGAAACCCATTAGAGTCTATGAATACATGTTGATTCATTTTCTGCCATATGACGAGGCAGATTTAACGGTACGGTGTGTTCTTTGACAGCAACCCTGAATATTTTTCGGGTAAACTGTGCACTGGCCAACAAAAATAATATCAGGCCTGTACCTGTTGACTTATCTCAATTGATTGACAAGTTTGTGCTGCCAGACCACAGAAGACGTGTCTGTGCATCCCTTTCTATTAGTACACTATCAAATTAAAAAAGGCCCCCTAATGCTTCAAACATACATTTTGGGACAGCGAATTCTCATCATAATTCATTTGGAGCTCTTAACAGTCAATCATAATATATTCCCTTTGTGTCGTGCCAATTCAAATACGTTAAATGAGAATGTTTGTCAGTAAATATTGGGCAAACAATTAATCACTTCATTAATTTATGCTGTCATTTGCACATGTTTGGCTTGAATTCTCAAACCTATCTTGTGTCAATGTTAGAGAACCACAACTACAACAAGGGAGCGAGACAGAGCCTCAGAGACCAGGGGATGACGAGAGAGAGAGAGAGAGAGAGAGAGAGAGAGAGAGAGAGAGAGAGAGAGAGAGAGAGAGAGAGAGAGAGAGAGAGAGAGAGAGAGGAGAGAGAGAGAGAGAGAGAGAGAGAGAGAGAGAGAGAGAGAGAGAGAGAGAGAGAGAGAGAGAGAGAGAGAGATGTTGCACATCCACATTCTTCAATTCCTTTATTCAATGGTCTTTTTTGGTGCCCTTCCTTTCTCTGGCCGCGCCACATTCTTTCTGCCAAGCTAGGCGCTAGCTAGCTGGAAGACCCGGCCAACCGGCGGTCGCTCAACCTAAAACCCGCCGATAACAATTCAATTTTGAAACAATTTCCCACAACAAAACCGACTTAGGCATCCTCTCTGAATGAATGTTTTCCACTGTGCTGGGTCCTGGCTGAACGGCATGAATATTGCCGTCCAACATTTATACTCTGTTCTCGGCTGCTTTCCCACTTGCCTAAGCTGAACGCGCCCATCCCCATCCTCCACCCCCACCCCCGACCAGCACCACTCCCACCCCACCATCACCATCACCCCCACCACCACCCCCACCTCCCTCTGGGACCCCTGGTATGGGTGTTTTCACTGGAGGCGGGGAGGGGTGACAGGCTCCCTGTTTTCACAGGGAAGGCTCTTTCCTGAGGTAAAGGCCGGTCTGGTGGGACTGGCCTAGGGTCGGGGTGCGGGGTGCGGGGTGGGGGGTTGGGTGAGGAAGTGGGCGGGGATGGAACCAGTCCCGTGGAGAGGTCATCGGAGGTCGGAGAACTGGGAGTGTGGTCTTTATTCTATGAGAAGGGAGCATTGAGTTTATTATTATTGCATCTATTAGATAACAAGTTATTCATCCCTGAAGGGGGGTTCAGGAATGTGATGACTAGGGGGTTGGACATCCCCATCCCCATGAGAGGTACCAGGTTGGATCCCCGATGTCCGCAGTGGACCAGTGGTCATCCTCGAGCGCGATGCCTAACTTCTACCTGCTCCTTCTTAACGTGAACCTTCATTCAGCGCTTGTCACCTTTGATATCTGAGACCATCATCTACAAAATGACTTGAAAGCTCATAAGAATAATGAATAAATAACACATGACATCGCATCAAGCCTTTGATGGTGTTCTTTGACTTTGGGTCATCGTTTGAAGCCCAAAGCAAATGATATTCTTTATACGGAAGGGCCCTGAAGACGGGAGGAAGGCGAGACGTCTTTCGGTCACTTGTCGAGAGACGTTGAGAGTTGCAGAAGTCTAGGAGGGCAGGGCGGAGCTGTGGCTACGTCCTTTTTATCTCTTGCGCTCAGATCCCGTGGTGCGCAATACCTTTTCGCCGAGGTGTGTGGTGAGCAGCTTTCGCAACCACCGATAAAAAAGCGGCCGACGTGAGCCAACCTGTACATTCCACCGTCCTGGCCACACGGTGCACACGGTCGTCGCGGGGCAATCGCTACAGTTACCTTCCTTCTTCTGCTTTTTCCCATTATGCAAAATGTGGGTATGCAAAAATTTTTTTTTTTATTTTTGCACGGAGGACGTGGTTGGGATGTTTCCATGGAACCTTTTGAAGCTTTCCGAAGTTGGTCGGAAACCTGACATAGCCTCGCAAGCGCTCTCTTAGTTCGTGAGGTGGTGTTTGGGGAGATGGGTGGATGGGGGGGGGGGCAGGCTTGTCAGACAGGACTCCATCTGGGGTGGGTTGTTGGCAGGTCGGTTGGTTGGGACGGAGGGTCGGTTGAGTGTAGGCCCTGACTCAGCTGGAGTGCAGTCTGAACAGTGAGGAGGAGAAGATAAGGGTTTTAGTGCCGCTAATAGGCCTTGACCTCTCGTCCTCACAGTCAAACAGAGTAGACGAGACCAAAGACAACTGTCGCTACGGAAGTGTGCGCGGATTCTTCAAGGTTAGACAGCTTTGACCTTATTTAGCGCCTGATAAGAAGTAGAGTGTGCGCAATAGTGACAAGTGTTTCAGTTCTACAAATGTTTAAGGAAACACCTTCTGATGCTTCCTTTGGTCAAAATGTTAGCCGAGCTGTCAGACATTTAGATTTTTTCGGCACACTTGAAGAGTATGAGTATGGTATGAGTTTGTATATCTCAAATTTGTATATATTAATATATACGTATGTGTACTATGATTTTTGTATCTCAGCAGTGAATGACGTGACAGGGTTGTACCATCTCATGGTTGAAATGATACGGTGGTGAGGTTCTGCTGAAGTCAGATCCACCTGACGCCACTGGCCTACATTTTGTATACACAAGCAATTTGATCACCTCGATGAGCTCAGTAAACTAAGGTAAAGACACGTACACACACTCACATTCACATGCAAAAATAACAAATCCCGACTAAGGAATCCAACCTGTCGAGCAGGAGAGAGAGAGAGAGAGAGAGAGAGAGAGAGAGAGAGAGAGAGAGAGAGAGAGAGAGAGAGAGAGAGAGAGAGAGAGAGAGAGAGAGAGAGAGAGAGAGAGAGAGAGAGAGAGAGAGACATATAAAGACATAGAGAGAGAGAGAGAGAGAGAGAGAGAGAGAGAGAGAGAGAGAGAGAGAGAGAGAGAGAGAGAGAGAGAGAGAGAGAGAGAGAGATAGAGAGAGAGAGAGAGAGAGAGAGAGAGAAGAGAGAGAGAGAGAGAGAGAGAGAGAGAGAGAGAGAGAGAGAGAGAGAGAGAGAGAGAGAGAGAGTAGAGAGAGAGGGAGAGAAATAGAGAGAGAGCAAGGCAGAAAGCAGTGGCGGGAATGCGATGGCTGTCAACACCCAGACCAAACGAGACAGAGGCGGTTTGTTTATCCAAACGCCTGAAGATCACTCGCCGTGGACCAGGAAGCAGCAGGACAGCCCCCCCCCCCCCGGCCCCCCTCCGTACTCCAATGGCAGCGGCGGCTCCCACTGCAGCATTTTTGACCGTGGAGCAACAGGTCGGGGGTGGAGGAGGAGGTCATTGTTCACTGTGCTGACGGTAAACGCGGGCTAGTGTCGAGGAACCGCGGACACTAGTGTCGAGGAACCGTGGACACTAGTGTCGAGGAACCGTGGACACTAGTGTCGAGGAACCGTGGACACTAGTGTCGAGGAGGGTCGGGGGGAGCGTTCCTTCATAGAGTCAAATCGATTCAGTCATCGGAATTGTAAGAAAATTCTGAACCGTTCGCGGCAGTTTTGTAGCACGTGTGGCGCGGTAGCTGTTCAGCAGCGTCAGTCCTAGCGAGCTAGCTCCTAGCTTGGCAGGAGGAAAGGCGGCATAATAACGTTTTGAAACAATTTGGAGGTTCGAAATGAAGGAGGGTTCTCTCTCTCTCTCTCTCTCTCTCTCTCTCTCTCTCTCTCTCTCTCTCTCTCTCCTTTGCCTCTCCCTCCTGTTTTGGGGGCTCAGCGGTCCCACTCTGCTCTCTCTCTCTCTCTCTCTCTCTCTCCTTTGCCTCTCCCTCCTGTTTTGGGGGCTCAGCGGTCCCACTCTGCTTCCCTGGCTCTTAGTACCCCCACCCCCCCGCCTCCGCCTCCTGATCTCCTACTGTTGTAGTTCAGTCGTGTGTCCCCAGCTTTTAGGGCCGCCTCTCCCCCCCCCCCCGCAAACCCACCCTCTCCCAAAAAACAAAAATCACATCAGCCTGTGTATCTTCTCAACCGTGGCCTCAATCTCTAAAAACCTCCTGAAAGTACCAGCACTGACGCTCTCCCCGAATCAGAGGAAAACAAAGGCTGGTTGTTATAGTGAGACACATGCACTGGTTCACTTAGGAACACTGTTGCCCTGAGACAATGGACGGGGAGGGGGGATGGTTGGTTCATTCAAAGAAATAAAGCCTTTGCCTTTGCACCACAAATGAAGTGAAATATGGCTAACTTCCTGTAGCTAGTACGTGAGTTTTTAAAAGGGGCTGAGTGGAAGGTGTTCTTCTTCTTCTGTGGTTCTCTCGCGGTTGATCCTCTGTTCCCTGCATGGTGAACGTAGCAGAGAGGGTTGGGAGCACTGTTAGGAGGAGGAGGAGGAGGAGGAGAGGAGGAGGGAGGAGGAGGAGGAGGAGGAGGTGGGCGGAGGGGGTGGGGGATTGCCTTAGGGTAGGTGAACAGAAGGGTAGAGGTTGGGCCGGGGTGAAGTGGGCTCTTTAATTTTTTTGCGACGGAGACCACATGAAGCGCAAAGCTGTTTGTATTGCGGTTCTGCTTGTCGACTTAATATGGTCGTTAGAGCCGAAAAGCCACAAAGTCGGGTGAAATAATGTCTGGGGCCGGTTTGAACAACTTTGCTTTATACTGGTTCTTTGCTCGGGCCTGAGAGAGAGAGAGAGAGAGAGAGAGAGAGAGAGAGAGAGAGAGAGAGAGAGAGAGAGAGAGAGAGAGAGAGAGGAGAGGGAGAGAGAGAGCGAGAGCGAGAGCGAGAGCGAGAGAGAGAGAAATAGCTTTGCAAGAGTTGAGGAAATTTTTTTTTTTTGTTTTTGTTCAGAGCTCTGTCTCAACTGGTCTCTCTTGTCCCTCCAGCGACACGTTGCACCAGTTACTTCATTAACATCTCCATACTCTCTCTCTCTCTCTCTCTCTCTCTCTCTCTCTCTCTCTCTCTCTCTCTCTCTCTCTCTCTCTCTCTCTCTCTCTCTCTCTCTCTCTCTCTCTCTCTCTCTCTCTCTCTCTCTCTCTCTCTCTCTCTCGCTCCCAATTTCTCCCTGTCTGTGTTTTTCTATGCAAATTCAACTTTTCCTATTGTTCTCGACCTTGCTAAACAACTAACTAAACTGGGATCCAGAAGTTGTAATACTTTACACACAGAGCCTTTTCATAAGGCAACAACTGTAAGAGGTGGAACTACGCCTTGTTCCCTGTTTCGTACAGAGATTTATAGAGAAAATAACCTCTATCGTACGAGTGTATGAAGATCTATGAAAATTATAATGCAAGAGTGTTTCTTCAGTTCTATGGTGTTAGACCTTTAAAACTTTACCCACATTTGATTGAACAACGTCTGTGTCCAGACAGGATGTTTTAGGTTGTTTTTTCCCCTGGAAATGTATATTAGCATGGCCCGAGTCTCTGTTTAGTATTAGCCAATTACTCGCTCACAGATTCCCGCCTCCGTTAACATGATTTATTGAAACAAATATCAAGGAAAGAAAGCGAAAAGCCTCGTTGACCAAGATTTGAGCTTTTCTGCGCATCAAACTTTAGTTTATTAATGATTTTTGAGTCTAACAACATTAATGATTTTTGAGTCTAACAACAAACAAAAGAGTTGTATATACATGTATACAGGCATGTATATACATGCCACAACAAATAGGCCTACTATCTTACATTAACGAGGACCTGTTCCCCAGCTGTTTTCCCTCTTGCCCAGGTGTTTTCACTGAGGTTATAAAATGGGCCGGGCTAACGGTGGTGGCCATTTTGAGCATTTCCTTGGCCAGAGATGCACCATTCACGTACCTCTGCAGCTAATAAGAGGTACCTCTAGCAAAGTATTACTGTTCCGTGTTCCTCTGTTGTAGTACTTTTCTTTGATTTTGTTGATGCTCTTTGTCCTTGTCATCGCTCTGGTCGGTGTTCTGAGAACTTTAATCTACAACATGTCCCTTTTAAAGTTGGTTTTGTTTCATTCTTTGAATTAAACTGGTCTGTGGAGAGAAGCTTTGGTGCAGGAAGAAAGCGTTTACATTTCTTGGCTGTGGTTCTCTATTGTTGTACTTTTGTTTGATTTTGTTGATGCTCTTTGTCCTTAGTGTTATGCGACAAGGACAAAACTAGACAGAACTCACAATACACCAGCCATATGTCTCCCGCAAAGCTAACCAATGCTAACCGCCACAATGGGAAATTTGCTACGTTTACAGACGGTCCACTAATGACTTTGTAACTCCTTGTTGTTTGGTAATTGTCTGTACGCTTTTGTTTTTAGAATGTCATGCAAAACCAATGTAATAAAACTGCTTGGAAAAGCATTTGAACTGCAAATCCTTTGACTGCTGGATCAATTTAGCAGAGGCGGTGTGGCTTCTGGGCTCTGGTCCTCCCCTTGGGTCATAGCTACATTATGTTGGCTTACTTTACAGTGTGTTGGACTACATTTGATCATCTTAATACCACTATTCATTCGTAGGGATGAAACATCTTTAACTGGGGTTGCATTAAATGATGGACAATTTACAACAATCAGTTGAGAACCAAAGTGCGATGAGAAGTTATGTTCACTAGAGAAACTAGAGCAGGCCAACACTGAGCGTCTTGCTTATTTTTTTGGGGGAGTTTATGGCAGGCTCTTGTTCTACTGTCTGTTATTATGACAACAGCCATTTATCAGATGTCAGAGGTGGAGGCTGTGTAGGGAGGGTAGTGTGTTGTTGCTCTTGACATTGACAAACCTTCTCTAATGGAGGGCGTCCTAGTGTGTCATCGCGCTGGTCGCTGTGTTGAGTGTCGCTCTGAGAACCTTAATCTACAATGTCACTTTTTCAGTTGGTTTGGTTTCGTTCTGTGAATTAATCCAGGGGTCCGTGGAGAAGCTTTTGTGGGAAAAGGAAGAAAGCGTTTAAATGTTGTAATTTGTGGTAATGTCATCTGTTTATGCTAATTGTGTGTGTGTGTGTTTGTGTGTGCGCGCTTCTAGAACTGCCTGAGAACATGGAACATATCTGAACTTTTGCTCAACCCAGGCACATACGCTGGTGGGGGAGGGTAGTCAGGGTTATTAGTTAGTTAGGGGATGGGGGGGCTGATGTCGTAGGGAGGAACATGTATGAGTTATTATAGCCTGTCGCACTGTGGACTTTTCCTTGAGGGACCCAAATATTTCCCCTCAAATTAGCTGTTGCTTCCCCCTTTTATTAATCCTGGACCCAATCTCTCTCGCTCCCTCACAATCCATCTTTATACTTGTGTGATGTGATGTGTGATATCTTTGTTTATTTAACAAGACAAGTCACTGGAAAGTAGACGTTAAAGACTCAAGACTCACCTGTTCAGAGTTCACCTAGACTCTGCATAACCACTCCGTCCAAACCCCTCCTACTTGTTGTATGTTGTACGTCCTGGCACTTAATGTACAAACTTATTGTACGTCATATTTAGTTATAGTTCTTAGCAATAGTTGTGAACCATCTTATCCTAGCTATTTCTGTTGTATACGGGGAATGGGTTAACCTAGGGATTGTTAGTGCTTTGCACTTGGTTCTATGAACAGCCTTACAGAACCAACAGTGACCTTGGATAAAAGCGTCTCTTAATGCCCAAAATGTTATTGTATACCCTCCTTCTGGAGCCCCACTCAACCGACCGTGCCCACCGCAACGCTGTGCTATTGGGGAGCGATGCTAAATACAGGGCAGGAGGTAATGACCCTGTGGCTAACAGCGCAGGTGGAGGTTTCACCCGTAGCTTCCTGTAGCCTTCTCCTCCTCCTCCCATGTGTCTTGTTGGGCTCCTTGCCCTACAAACCCCACTCAAATAGTCTAGTAAGCTCTTCTGTCTTGGGACCCTCAAGAGAAATGCGGTCATCCAGAGCATCATAACTCTGAAAGTGTTCTGTGTGGTTTTTAGGACGTGTCCTACCTTACAGCGTGATGGTGATACATTTAGGTTCCGTAGTTGGCAGAATAACAATCTGATAAAGATCGACTACCAAACACCAGATTTTCTCTGGGGTTAGAAAGTTATTGAAGTATAATCAGTCATGTCTAGATCCGGTTATCATGTACGTTCACATCATATACTATACTATCTCTTTACCAACATCTTTTTCTCACTTTATATAACAGGCAACACTTAAACACTCCCATTTGAGGAAATGACTTCTCAAATGTGGACACTTGAACCCAGCAACAAAACAGTATAAATGAAGAATAGTTAATGAATAGATTAACAGATAGAACTTCGAACAGTGATTCGCATCCAAGGTAGGTTGTTGGATCCAGTGGTGTTACTGCTCCGATGGCCTGCTAGGCATGGAGGTCTCCAACCACCGCCATAGGGTCCTAATGGCCCCCCATCAAATCAATGTCCATGTCTGTTTGGATTTAATTAGTGGCCTTTCAGAACAGGTTGGTCTGTGTTAGCGCATCCACTTAAAGACCCCTACTCCCCCCCCCCCCCCCCCCCCCCCCCTGCTCTCATTGAATTTTCAAGTGAACAATGGCAAGAGTGAAACCGACCATTGTAGTAATCCTATATCCAGCTCTTTGGGGTCCTCCCCAGAGGCCAATCCAACCTCAGCGGCCCCGTGGGTATAGCTGTGTGTGTGTGTGTGTGTTTGTGTGTAGTTGATTTGAACTTATTTCTATTTTGTGTGTTTTACTAGCGGCGATAGTTATGATTGCTGCCACATTGCACATTAACTGTTTTCTGATGTCGCGTGCAACAGTGTAACGCCACAGTTTGGATGGAGTGGGTGGTGGATTGCGTGTCCCTTGGGGGTTTTTGTGGTTTCTGCTGTGTGTATTCATGGGGCATCCGTGTGTTGGAGCATGTATGCGTGTGTGTGTGTGTGGTTGTGTGTCAGTGCATGGAAATTTGCATTGAGAGGAGTCTATATTTTGTTTGTGTATAAGCACGGGAACAATGTGACGGTTAGCTGCGATGGGGTCCGAGTTTAAGCAACAGCAGATGAAAGAGCTCTCGCTCTCTCGCTCTCTCGCTCTCTCGCTCTCTCGCTGTTCAGGGTAATTCCAGTTCTGTTTTAGAGAAGACCTGTGAATGTTAAGGATGATGTATTGCACGATCTTGCTTCTTGTTTTCTTCGTTTGTTCACCTGTCTGTCAGGAGAGCGAGAGAGAGAGAGAAAGGGGAGGGAGGATATTTTGTAGCTACACACGAACCAACAATAACAACATAAAATCATTGTATTTAAAAAATTTAATTCCATTCATTTTAAATAATACAACATCACCATAACAGCCATGTTATGTCCCCTCCAATCTCGATGTGCGTGTTCGACAACTATATACAGTGTGTGTTTGGGTACTGAAACCTGTTCAATGAATCTGCTTCCTCCTTCCTCTCCATCCACCTCCTCTCTTCCTCTTGCTGTTTCCACTTGACCGGTCCGAGGTGACCCCCAGTGATGTGTACCCCCACCCCACCAACCCTAAACCCAGCCCCCCTACCTATCCTCAGCCCCCCCCCCCCTTCCTCCTCAGTCGTGAACCACGACAATCCCTAGGCCGACCATGAAGGCTGTGATTGTTGTTGGAGGGTTGGGACAGCTTCCCAGTTGCACCTGGGCCATCTGGACGCTACATCCCCCAGAGCTGTAATGGATGCTCCCCCCCCCCCCCATCCCCAACGACCACCTCCTCAGCCACTGCTGGCCAAAGACCCATAACAGACGCCCCCCCGGTCGCCGGGCCCTGAGGGACTTCACACTGGGCGGGGGGGTTGTGCAACTGGATAATGGGAGGCCATTTTGGATCATTTTGTGTTCACGCTGAAGCTGGTAGCAGGGCAGCTCTGAGGATGGTGCTTTTAACTGGTGTGTGTGTGTGTGTGTGTGTGTGTGTGTGTGTGTTTGTGTGTGTGTCTGTGTGTGTGTGCGCGTGCGTGCGTCTGTGTGTTCCCGTCAATAAATGTAGACGCCGTATCATGAATGGTACTCACGTTTTAAATAACATTTTACTTTTGCGATCACTTTTTAGGGTGAAGAACGTTCCGTGTTTCCAGAAGGCCGTTGACCGAGACCTTTCCTGAAACCCCCCCCAAGCCCGAAGAGTACAGCCATGGAAACGCAGGTGAGCTACTCCGACACACACCATATGTGGGTAGACCCCAAGGGAGGGAGGTAGGGGTCACAAGGGGTCGTAACGGAGGCCATGCGAGCCTGATCACGGGTCGCTAGTTAAAACTCGATCGCCGCGACCGCACAGCCCGTTTACCTGGCCTTCTGTCGCCATAGCGACAGGTGTTCAGTGAATCCAGGGGTGGGAGGGGGGTCCGTGCAGAGAGTGCAGGTGGTGGTAGCAGTGAGGGGGGGGGGTCATAGTGTGTGTGATACCCACTGATTCAGATTACAGGATACCAGAGCGGCTGACTCAATATCAAGAATATCAATCGATTGGTTTCCTTCAAAGTGATCGGAATGGTAGTGTTTGTCGAGGTGTGACTGTTCTCCGCTCCCTATTACGTCTTATCAGCACACATTTAAACACCTTGAATAGGTGCGGGTGGGTGTTCAATTGTACATTAACTGGGAGAAGTCGTCAGCCGACATGTGTTGTTGCTACGAGGATGTTGGTCACATAATCATTCTCTGTGTCCATTTTAAATATTTAAAAGTCCTGGCTTTCTCTCACACACACACAAGGTATCACTCTCACACACTTATACATACACAAAAGGTCACACACACACACACACACACACACACACGCACACACACACACACACACACACACACACACACACACACACACACACACACACACACACGCACACACACACACACACCCCATTCCCTCGCTCTTTCTCTCCCTTCACTCACTGTTACATGCAGTCTCTCACGTGTGTGCAGAAAGAATGTGAGGCAAGCCCGATGTGCTATAATTCATAGGTAAAGGTGAAACAAAGTGCACGAGGACAGCTTTTTGGCATGTGGAACTTGAAGAGCATAATTCCATGAGAGATGAGGGGGGTATTTGTGTCTCTGTTTGTCTTCCTCTTGCTCTCTTCTTTTCCTCCTAATTGGTATATCAATTACCAACCCCATCCCCCCCTTTCAGCCCTCTAATGAGGGAGAAAGTTCAAGGCAGACCCTGCCAAAACAGAGACTGAATATTGGGGGAAAAAATAGGTAAATAATGCTTTAGGAAAAGGGTATATATTAATTAGCCATTAATTAATAATCGTTGGGGCAGTAATAAGTCAAAGCTATTAACAGTTAACTAATAGCCTAGTCATCATTAACTAATGGTGTTCATGCTCACTACTGGGGATAACTAAGGAATTATGTGCACACAATATCTTATAGGGGGTTAGGTTTAGGCCATTACCCCTTATGCTAAACCTAACCCGTGTGCTAATGTTATGTAATAATGCTCTGTCTATCTCTGCATCGATTCATTTTCTCCTGGCTTACAAATGTAAAGTGTTCCCAAAATAAAATATTAATGTCTTTGTATTGGAATTGGTGACTGTAATATCTTCAGTGCGCCGTTGTGTCTTATCGTGTATGGCGTGGTGGGTGGGCAGTGGGACGGAGGTCTCCAGCGTCTCCAGGTCTTGCGGTGTATCGACGTCCCCCCCCCCCCCCTCACCCCACCTCACTCCTCCAGCTGGAGACTCATCAGGCAGCCTTTCTCACATTCCGTTCCCCGCGTGGCGCAACCGATAAGGCAAGATTTGACATGAAGGCACGGCTCCGGGTGGGTGGGTGGGGGGGGGGGGGGGGACTGCCGTCTCATCATCGGAACAGTTGAACTTTTGTCTCTAATTCTCTTCCCCCACCTTCCCCCAAAACTCACCTACACTCCACCTGTGACGTCACACTCGCACACAAGGAAGCTCGCGCACACGCACACACACAATTACAGTCTGTCAGTCAAAGTGTGTTTGGTTAGACACGTTACCTCCGCCCCCTCCGCCCACTTCCCACTTTAACGACCTTTTCCAGGTAACTGCTCTCCTGTGAAATGGGCGACGGTTAGCATATGCTAAAGGGGAATTCTGAAGTTGTGTTCCGTTTTTGTGTGTGCCGATTGTGTCTGCTTCCTGCGCCATGGTGTGTATCCATTCTTTATGTTTAATTCTTTATGTTTTGTTCGTCATTTGAGAAATTGCTATTTTTTTTTTTTGTTGAATGCCGGTTTTCAATTTTTGATGTTGTGTATCGTGAGCCAAATGGGACAATTTTAGTAGATGGTTGCAAATAATAAAGATAAGTGAAGAAGTACATTTGATTAATGTTTATTGAGATGCGTTCTTCAACCATATTATAAAATCGCAAACAGCAAATTATTCTGACGCCATTATAAAAAAATCTGGGAAAAAAAACAAACCTCATGGCGACCAGTCCATGGCCCTGGGACCTGTCCGGCCCCTCCCGAAGATTTACCACACATCACATGTTGTCAAAGCACTCACTTTGATATTCGTCCTATTTTTGCACATTTCTTCCTCTCCTTCCTCCACATCTCGTCTCACTTATTTTTCTGGTCCAAGGTGACACTATCAGCACGAGGCATCTTATCATCCTTGTAATGTGTCATAAGTGGTAACATAACTTGTGGATGTAAGAGTGTGTGTGAGTGTTTGAGCCTGTGTTTACGGGAAAATGGTCATGCAGCGTGTGTGTGTGTGTGTGTGTGTGTGTGTGTGTGTGTGTGTGTGTGTGTGTGTGTGTGTGTGTGTGTGTGTGTGTGTGTTTGCACGCTACAGTGATGGGAGCGGCGATAGTTGTGATAAATGCAATGATGTGCCACTCATTTGTGAGCCCCGGGGTGTGTGGGTGTGTGTGTGTGGGTGTGTGTCTATTTGAAAAAAGGGAAAGTAGACAAGATGGCTTGCGTCTGATAATCAGTAGATATCCATCACCCAACAAGGTGAAACATTAGATTTGTTATGTTGATTAAAAGGCCCCATGTGGCTGAAGGCTGCTCCTAGTTTCTCTCTTTTTTGCTCCAAAATAATAATAAGAAAACGTGGTGGTGGGTAGAGGGGAAGGGGTGATTTGTGATTACATGGTAGCAACAGTAGCAGAGATAGCGGATGGCAAGAGTGTGTGTGTGTGTGTGTGTGTGTGTGTGTGTGTGTGTGTGTGTGTGTGTGTGTGTGTGTGTGTGTGTGTGTGTGTGTGTGTGTGTGTGTGTGTGTGTGTGTGTGTGTGTGTGTGTGTGGAGAAAGATAATACAGCAAAACTGTATGGGGATAGATGGAGCCTGATAAAACACAATGTGTGTCACTGTGTCTCTGTCTATATGCATATTGGTGTGTGCGTGTGTCTGTGTCTTTTTGCTTCTATACGTGTTTGTGTGTGCGTGTGTGTTTGTCTCTTACTCAATCTCTCTCTACATGACTCTTACTTGTGTATGTCTTTTTATAGTGTGTGTGTGTGCGTGTGTTCATTACCTGGTGTCCTGGTGGAATGTGTTTTCTACCTGTGCAGACAGGTAGCTGTGTCAGGTCTCTGGTACTCGTAAGACCTGCAGGGCCAGGTCAGAACAGTGTGTGTATGTGCGTTTGTGTGTGTTTTAGTGGTGTGTGCATGTTTGTATGCATGGGTTACTGTTTGTGTTAATGGAAGTGATTAGTCTTAATGCTCTTTATCTTTAGTCGTTTGTGTTACACGTGTGTGAAGCGTGTGTTTGTTTGTTTCCATGGTAAACTGTTAGTATTGATCTAACTGTGTGTATGTGTGAGTAACTGTGTGTATGCCGTGCATTTTAGGCCTGTAAGGTAATATTGTCTTTTGACATCAGAAAGGTTTGTATGTTTTCACAGTCTTTCGGTTAGGGGTGGGCCTTGTGCTGTATTGAATTCCTGTATTTGTGTGTGTGCGTGTGTGTGTGAGTGTGTGTGTGTCTGTGCATGAATGTAAGTGTGTGTGTGTGTGTGTGTGTGTGTGTGTGTGTGTGTGTGTGTGTGTGTGTGTGTGTGTGTGTGTGTGTGTGTGTGTGTGTGTGTGTGTGTGTGTGTGTGTGTGTGTGTGTGGAAGCCATAATTAGGTTTTTCTGCATTTTGTCTTTCCATTATTAGTTAAGTTATAATTCTTTGTTATTAGGTTTATGAGAAATTATTTGAGTTAATATATGCATGAATCAATATACTTTATACTATATTTTGTTATTCACCTAGGACTCACCTGCATGTGTTTAACCGTAATCCCCTAGCCACGTGCCTCTGTGTAGCGCTTAATTGGCCCATTGACGGGAACTGTGTCGGGTTAGATGGCGGAGAAGGAACAGTTTTCCGACCGCATATATTCAAACGCATATCTGCATTAGCTTACTCAT